>OX387434.1:15930045-16530045 GCA_947563755.1 Lochmaea crataegi | reverse complement strand
GAATCGATTAATCGATGGTAATCGATTAATCGAAAAAAATAGATTAACCGAAAAAAATCGATTATTCGAAAATATTCGATTAATCGAAAATAATCGATTAATCGAAATAATCGATTAATCGAAAATAATCGATTATCGAAAATAATCGATTAATCGAAAATAATCGATTAATCAAAAATAATCGATTAATCAAAAATAATGGATTAATCGAAAATAATCGATTAATCGAAAATAATCGATTAGTCGAAAATAATCAATTTTCGATGATTCGAAAATTTATCATTTTTCATTATTCTTGATAACGGCAGCTGGACCGCTACCGAAACTTTAAAAATAGAGTTTCAACAAACATCGTGATCAAGAACTATTATATTAACTAATTTTTTCACGCCTTTAAAAAGATTGACAATTTGGTACTTACGAAAATATTTTGAAGTTTAAGACTTAAAAAAATTGTCAAGATTTGCCAGTCGATTTTCCGGTCCAAAAAACCCCCTCTTTACGAATTTTTAGCATTTTTTATTTTTTTTTGTCGAAAATTTAGAACAAAGGTATGGAAATATTTTGCGAATCAAATTGCTTTTTTCTAACTCCCTTAATCCTTGGCATTATCGACTCAAAATTCATTAAAATATGTAAAATTGTCCCCTCTATCGATCAGTGAAGACTAGAACGTTCTATCTTTCCTATTAGTCGAGTTATGAGTATTTTTTGTTTTGAAAAGTGGATTTTCGAAAATTTCATGACTCTATTGGAAGGCGAAATAATGATTTTATCAAAAAACTGATCGTTCCAGTCGATTTTCCGGCCCAAAAAACCCCTCTTTACGAATTTTAAGCATTTTTTATTTTTTTCTGTCGAAAATTTAGAACAAAGGTATGGAAATATTTTGCGAATCAAATTGCTTTTTTCTAACTCCCTTAATCCTTGGCATTATCGACTCAAAATTCATTTTAATATGTAAAATTGTCCCCTCTATCGATTGGTGAAGACTAGAACGTTCTATCTTTCCTATTAGTCGAGTTATGAGTATTTTTTGTTTTGAAAAGTGGTTTTTCGAAAATTTCATGACTCTATTTGAAGGCGAAATAATGATTTTATCAAAAAACTGCTTATGCCGGTCGATTTTCCGGCCCAAAAAACCCCTCTTTACGAATTTTTAGCATTTTTTATTTTTTTTTGTCGAAAATTTAGAACAAAGGTATGGAAATATTTTGCGAAACAAATTGCTTTTTTCTAACTCCCTTAATCCGTGACAATATCGACTCAAAATTCACTAACATATGTAAAATTGTCCCCTCTATCGATTGGTGAAGACTAGAACGTTCTATCTTTCCCATTAGTCGAGTTATGAGTATTTTTTGTTTTGAAAAGTGGATTTTCGAAAATTTAATGACTCTATTTGAAGGCGAAATAATGATTTTATCAAAAAACTGATTATGCCAGTCGATTTTCCGGCCCAAAAAACCCCTCTTTACGAATTTTAAGCATTTTTAATTTTTTTTTTGTCGAAAATTTAGAACAAAGGGGTAGGTATGGAAATATTTTGCGAAACAAATTGCTTTTTTCTAACTCCCTTAATCCTTGGCAATATCGACTCAATATTAGGGCTGGGCGATTATCAAAAAACATAATCGATTATATGAAATAATCGATGAATCGATGTTAATCGATTAATCGAAAAAAATCGATTAACCGAAAAAAATCGATTATTCGAAAATATTCGATTAATCGAAAATAATCGATTAATCGAAAATAATCGATTAATCGAAAATAATCGATTAATCAAAAATAATCGATTAATCAAAAATAATCGATTAATCGAAAATAATCAATTTTCGATGATTCGAAAATTTATTATTTTTCATTATTCTTGATAACGGCAGCTGGACCGCTACCGAAACTTTAAAAATAGAGTTTCAACAAACATCGTGATCAAGAACTATTATATTAACTAATTTTTTCACGCCTTTAAAAAGATTGACAATTTGGAACTTACGAAAATATTTTGAAGTTTAAGACTTAAAAAAATTGTCAAGATTTGCCAGTCGATTTTCCGGTCCAAAAAACCCCTCTTTACGAATTTTTAGCATTTTTTATTTTTTTTTGTCGAAAATTTAGAACAAAGGTATGGAAATATTTTGCGAATCAAATTGCTTTTTTCTAACTCCCTTAATCCTTGGCAATATCGACTCAAAATTCACTAAAATATGTAAAATTGTCTCCTCTATCGATTGGTGAAGACTAGAACGTTCTATCTTTCCTATTAGTCGAGTTATGAGTATTTTTTGTTTTGAAAAGTGGATTTTCGAAAATTTCATGACTCTATTTGAAGGCGAAATATTGATTTTATCAAAAAACTGATTGTGCCAGTCGATTTTCCGGCCCAAAAAACCCCTCTTTACGAATTTTTAGCATTTTTTATTTTTTTTTTGTCGAAAATTTAGAACAAAGGTATGGAAATATTTTGCGAATCAAATTGCTTGTTTCTAACTCCCTTAATCCTTGGCAATATCGACTCAAAATTCACTAAAATATGTAAAATTGTCCCCTCTATCGATTGGTGAAGACTAGAACGTTCTATCTTTCCTATTAGTCGAGTTATGAGTATTTTTTGTTTTGAAAAGTGGATTTTCGAAAATTTCATGACTCTATTTGAAGGCGAAATAATGATTTTATCAAAAAACTGATCGTTCCAGTCGATTTTCCGGCCCAAAAAACCCCTCTTTACGAATTTTAAGCATTTTTTTTTTCTGTCGAAAATTTAGAACAAAGGTATGGAAATATTTTGCGAATCAAATTGCTTTTTTCTAACTCCCTTAATCCTTGGCATTATCGACTCAAAATTCATTAAAAGATGTAAAATTGTCCCCTCTATCGATTGGTGAAGACTAGAACGTTCTATCTTTCCTATTAGTCGAGTTATGAGTATTTTTTGTTTTGAAAAGTGGATTTTCGAAAATTTCATGACTCTATTTGAAGGCGAAATAATGATTTTATCAAAAAACTGATTATGCCAGTCGATTTTCCGGACCAAAAAACCCCTCTTTACGAATTTTTAGCATTTTTTATTTTTTTTTGTCGAAAATTTAGATCAAAAGGGTAGGTATGGAAATATTTTGCGAAACAAATTGCTTT
This sequence comes from Lochmaea crataegi, assembly GCA_947563755.1. NCBI lineage: Eukaryota > Metazoa > Arthropoda > Insecta > Coleoptera > Chrysomelidae > Lochmaea > Lochmaea crataegi. The sequence goes on along the minus strand of OX387434.1, from coordinate 16,526,907 downwards.
TTTCTAACTCCCTTAATCCTTGGCAATATCGACTCAAAATTCACTAAAACATGTAAAATTGTCCCCTCTATCGATTGGTGAAGACTAGAACGTTCTATCTTTCCCATTAGTCGAGTTATGAGTATTTTTTGTTTTGAAAAGTGGATTTCGAAAATTTAATGACTCTATTTGAAGGCGAAATAATGATTTTATCAAAAAACTGATTATGCCAGTCGATTTTCCGTCCCAAAAAACCCCTCTTTACGAATTTTAGGCATTTTTTATTTTTTTTTGTCGAAAATTTAGAACAAATTGCTTTTTTCTAACTCCCTTAATCCTCTGGTAATATCGACTCAAAATTCACGAAAATATGTAAAATTGTCCCTTCTATCGATTGGTGAAGACTAGAACGTTCTATCTTTCCTATTAGTCGAGTTATGAGTATTTTTTGTTTTGAAAAGTGGATTTTCGAAAATTTTATGACTCTATTTGAAGGCGAAATAATGATTTTATCAAAAAAACTGATTGTGCCAGTCGATTTTGCGGCGCGAAAAACCCCTCTACGAATTTTAAGCATTTTTTATTTTTTATTGTCGAAAATTTAGAACAAAGGGAATATTTTGCGAAACAAATTGCTTTTTTCTAACTCCCTTAATCCTTGGCAATATGGACTCAAAATTCACTAAAATATGTAAAATTGTCCCCTCTACCGATTGGTGAAGACTAGAACGTTCTATCTTTGCTATTAGTCGAGTTATGAGTATTTTTTGTTTTGAAAAGTGGATTTTCGAAAATTTCATGACTCTATTTGAATGCGAAATAATGATTTTATCAAAAAACTGATTATGCCAGTCGATTTTCCGGACCAAAAAACCCCTCTTTACGAATTTTTAGCATTTTTTATTTTTTTTTTGTCGAAAATTTAGAACAAAGGGGTAGGCATGGAAATATTTTGCGATACAAATTGCTTTTTTCTAACTCCCTTAATCCTTGGCGTTATCGACTCAAAATTCACTAAAATATGTAAAATTGTCCCCTCTATCGATTGGTGAGGACTAGAACGTTCTATTTTTTGCTATTAGTCGAGTTATGAGTATTTTTTGTTTTGAAAAGTGGATTTTCGAAAATTTCATGACTCTATTTGAAGGCGAAATAATGATTTTATCAAAAAACTGCTTATGCCAGTCGATTTTCCGGCCCAAAAAACCCCTCTTTACGAATTTTAAGCATTTTTTATTTTTTTTTGTCGAAAATTTAGAACAAAGGGGTAGGTATGGAAATATTTTGCGAAACAAATTGCTTTTTTCTAACTCCCTTAATCCTTGGCAATATCGACTCAATATTAGGGCTGGGCGATTAGTAAAAAACATAATCGATTATATAAAATAATCGATTAATCGATTAATCGAAAAAAATCGATTAATCGAACAAAATCGATTAACCGAAAAAAATCGATTAATCGAAAATAATCGATTAATCGAAAATAATCGATTAATCGAAAATAATCGATTAATCGAAAACAATCGATTAATCAAAAATAATCGATTAATCGAACAAAATCGATTAACCGAAAAAAATCGATTAATCGAAAAAAATCGATTAATCGAAAATAATCGATTAATCGATTAATCGAAAATAATCGATTAATCAAAAATAATCGATTAATCAAAAATAATCGATTAATCGAAAATAATCGATTAATCGAAAATAATCAATTTTCCATGATTCGAAAATTTATTATTTTTCATTATTCTTGATAACGGCAGCTGGACCGCTACCGAAACTTTAAAAATAGAGTTTCAACTAACATCGTGATCAAGAACTATTATATTTAACTAATTTTTTTCCCTAACTCAGGCCTTTAAAAAGATTGACAATTTGGAACTTACGAAAATATTTTGAAGTTTAAGACTTAAAAAAATTGTCAAGATTTGCCAGTCGATTTTCCGGTCCCAAAAACCCCTCTTTACGAATTTTTAGCATTTTTTATTTTTTTTTGTCGAAAATTTAGAACAAAGGTATGGAAATATTTTGCGAATCAAATTGCTTTTTTCTAACTCCCTTAATCCTTGGCAATATCGACTCAAAATTCACTAAAATATGTAAAATTGTCTCCTCTATCGAATGGTGAAGACTAGAACGTTCTATCTTTCCTATTAGTCGAGTTATGAGTATTTTTTGTTTTGAAAAGAGGATTTTCGAAAATTTCATGACTCTATTTGAAGGCGAAATAATGATTTTATCAAAAAACTGATTGTGCCAGTCGATTTTCCGGCCCAAAAAACCCCTCTTTACGAATTTTTAGCATTTTTTTTTTGTCGAAAATTTAGAACAAAGGTATGGAAATATTTTGCGAATCAAATTGCTTGTTTCTAACTCCCTTAATCCTTGGCAATATGAACTCAAAATTCACTAACATATGTAAAATTGTCCCCTCTATCGATTGATGAAGACTAGAACGTTCTATCTTTCCCATTAGTCGAGTTACGGGTATTTTTTGTTTTGAAAAGTGGATTTTCGAAAATTTCATGACTCTATTTAAAGGCGAAATAATGATTTTATCAAAAAACTGATTATGCCAGTCGATTTTCCGGCCCAAAAAATCCCTCTTTACGAATTTTAAGCATTTTTTATTATTTTTTGTCGAAAATTTAGAACAAAGGGGTAGGTATGGAAATATTTTGCGAAACAAATTGCTTTTTTCTAACTCCCCTAATCCTTGGCATTATCGACTCAAAATTCATTAAAATATGTAAAATTGTCCCCTCTATCGATTGGTGAAGACTAGAACGTTCTATTTTTTGCTATTAGTCGAATTATGAGTATTTTTTGTTTTGAAAAGTGGATTTTCGAAAATTTCATGGCTCTATTTGAAGGCGAAATAATGATTTTATCAAAAAACTGATTGTGCTAGTCGATTTTTCGGACCAAAAAACCCCTGTTCACGAAGTATTAGCATTTTTTATGTTTTTTTTGTCGAAAATTTAGAACAAAGGGGTAGGCATGGAAATATTTTGCGAAACAAATTGCTTCTTTCTAACTCCCTTAATCCTTGGCAATATCGACTCAAAATTCACTAAAGTATGGAAAATTGTCCCCTCTATCGATTGGTGAAGACTAGAACGTTCTATTTTCTGCTATTAGTCGAGTTATGAGTATTTTTTGTTTTGAAAAGTGGATTTTCGAAAATTTCATGACTCTATTTGAAGGCGAAATAATGATTTTATCAAAAAACTGCTTATGCCAGTCGATTTTCCGGCCCAAAAAACCCCTCTTTACGAATTTTAAGCATTTTTTATTTTTTTTGTCGAAAATTTAGAACAAAGGGGTAGGTATGGAAATATTTTGCGAAACAAATTGCTTTTTTCTAACTCCCCTAATCCTTGGCATTATCGACTCAAAATTCATTAAAATATGTAAAATTGTCCCCTCTATCGATTGGTGAAGACTAGAACGTTCTATCTTTCCTATTAGTCGAGTTATGAGTATTTTTTGTTTTGAAAAGTGGATTTTCGAAAATTTCATGACTCTATTTGAAGGCGAAATAATGATTTTATCGGAAAACTTATTGTGCCAGTCGATTTTCCGGCCCAAAAAACCCCTCTTTACAAATTTTAAGCATTTTTTATTTTTTTTTGTCGAAAATTTAGAACAAATATTTTGCGAAACAAATTGCTTTTTTCTAACTCCCTTAATCCTTGGCAATATGGACTCAAAATTCACTAAAATATGTAAAATTGTCCCCTCTACCGATTGGTGGAGACTAGAACGTTCTATCTTTCCCATTAGTCGAGTTATGAGTATTTTTTGTTTTGAAATAGGAATTTCGAAAATTTAATGACTCTATTTGAAGGCGAAATAATGATTTTATCAAAAAACTGATTATGCCAGTCGATTTTCCGGACCAAAAAACCCCTCTCTACGAATTTTAAGCATTTTTTATTTTTTTTTGTCGAAAATTTAGAACAAAGGGGTGTATGGAAATATTTTGCGAAACAAATTGCTTTTTTCTAACTCCCTTAATCCTTGGCATTATCGACTCAAAATTCATTAAAATATGTAAAATTGTCCCCTCTATCGATTGGTGAAGACTAGAACGTTCTATCTTTCCCATTAGTCGAGTTATGAGTATTTTTTGTTTTGAAAAGTGGATTTTCGAAAATTTCATGACTCTATTTGAAGGCGAAATAATGATTTTATCAAAAAACTGATTATGCCAGTCGATTTTCCGGCCCAAAAAACCCCTCTTTACGAATTTTAAGCTCTTTATATTTTTTTTTGTCGAAAAGTAGAACAAATTGCTTTTTTCTAACTCCCTTAATCCCTGAAAATATCTACTCAAAATTCACTAAAATATGTAAAATTGTCCCCTCTATCGATTGGTGAAGACTACTAGAACGTTCTATCTGTCCTATTAGTCGAGTTACGGGTATTTTTTGTTTTGAAAAGTGGATTTTCGAAAATTTCATGACTCTATTTGAAGGCGAAATAATGATTTTATCAAAAAACTGATTATGCCAGTCGATTTTCCGTCCCAAAAAACCCCTCTTCACGAATTTTAAGCATTTTTTTTTTTGTCGAAAATGTAGAACAAATTGCTTTTTTCTAACTCCCTTAATCCTTGGCAATATCGACTTAAAATTCACTAAAATATGTAAAATTGTCCCCTCTATCGATTGGTGAAGACTAGAACGTTCTATCTTTCCTATTAGTCGAGTTATGAGTATTTTTTGTTTTGAAAAGTGGATTATCGAAAATTTCATGACTCTATTTAAAGGCGAAATAATGATTTTATCAAAAAACTGATTGTGCCAGTCGATTTTCCGGCACAAAAAACCCCTCTTTACGAATTTTAAGCATTTTTTATTTTTTTTTGTCGAAAATTTAGAACAAAGTGGTAGGTATGGAAATATTTTGCGAAACAAATTGCTTTTTTCTAACTCCCTTAATCCTTGGCAATATCGACTCAAAATTAGGGCTGGGCGATTATCAAAAAACATAATCGATTATATAAAATAATCGATTATTTTCGATTAATCGATGTTAATCGATTAACTGATTAATCGAAAAAAATCGATTAATCGAAAAAAATCCATTAATCGAAAAAAATCGAAAATAATCGATTAATCGAAAATAATCGATTAATCGAAAATAATCGATTAATCGAAAATAATCGATTAATCGAAAATAATCGATTAATCGAAAATAATCAATTTTCGATGATTCGAAAATTTATTATTTTTCATTATTCTTGATAACGGCAGCTGGACCGCTACCGAAACTTTAATACTGGCAATATCGACTCAAAATTCACTAAAACATGTAAAATTGTCCCCTCTATCGATTGGTGAAGACTAGAACGTTCTATCTTTCCCATTAGTCGAGTTATGAGTATTTTTTGTTTTGAAAAGTGGATTTTCGAAAATTTCATGACTCTATTTGAAGGCGAAATAATGATTTTATCAAAAAACTGATTATGCCAGTCGATTTTCCGGCCCAAAAAATACCTCTTTACGAATTTTAAGCATTTTTTATTTTTTTTTGTCGAAAATGTAGAACAAATTGCTTTTTTCTAACTCCCTTAATCCTTGGTAATATCGACTCAAAATTCACGAAAATATGTAAAATTGTCCCTTCTATCGATTGGTGAAGACTAGAACGTTCTATCTTTCCCATTATTCGAGTTATGAGTATTTTTTGTTTTGAAAAGTGGATTTTCGAAAATTTCATGACTCTATTTGAAGGCGAAATAATGATTTTATCAAAAAACTGATTGTGCCAGTCGATTTTCCGGTCCAAAAAACCCCTCTTTACGAATTTTTAGCATTTTTTATTTTTTTTTTGTCGAAAATTTAGAACAAAGGAAATATTTTGCGAAACAAATTGCTTTTTTCTAACTCCCTTAATCCTTGGCAATATCGAGTCAAAATTCACTAAAATATGTAAAATTGTCCCCTCTATCGATTGGTGAAGACTAGAACGTTCTATCTTTCCCAATATTCGAGTTATGAGTATTTTTTGTTTTGAAAAGTGGATTTTCGAAAATTTCATGACTCTATTTGAAGGCGAAATAATGATTTTATCAAAATACTGATTGTGCTGGTCGATTTTCCGGCGCAAAAAACCGCTCTACGAATTTTAAGCATTTTATATTTTTTATTGTCGAAAATTTAGAACAAAGGGGTAGGTATGGAAATATTTTGCGAAACAAATTGCTTTTTTCTAACTCCCTTAATCCTTGGCAATATCGACTCAAAATCCACTAAAATATGTAAAATTGTCTCCTCTATCGATTGGTGAAGACTAGAACGTTCTATCTGTCCTATTAGTCGAGTTAAGGGTATTTTTTGTTTTGAAAAGTGGATTTTCGAAAATTTCATGACTCTATTTGAAGGCGAAATAATGATTTTATCAAAAAACTGATTGTGCCAGTCGATTTTCCGGCGCAAAAAACCCCTCTTTACGAATTTTAAGCATTTTTTATTTTTTTTTTGTCGAAAATTTAGAACAAAGGGGTAGGTATGGAAATATTTTGCGAAACAAATTGCTTTTTTCTAACTCCCTTAATCCTTTGGCAATATCGACCCAAAATTCACTAAAATATGTAAAATTGTTCCCTCTATCGATTGGTGAAGACTAGATTTTTCTATCTTTCCTATTAGTCGAGTTATGAGTATTTTTTGTTTTGAAAAGTGGATTTTCGAAAATTTCATCACTCTATTTGAAGGCGAAATAATGATTTTATCAAAAAACTGATTATGCCAGTCGATTTTCCGTCCCAAAAAACCCCTCTTTACGAATTTTAAGCATTTTTTATTTTTTTTTTGTCGAAAATTTAGAACAAAGGGGTAGGTATGGAAATATTTTGCGAAACAAATTGCTTTTTTCTAACTCTTAATCCTTGGCAATATCGACCCAAAATCAACTAAAATATGTAAAATTGTTCCCTCTATCGATTGGTGAAGACTAGAACTTTCTATCTTTCCTATTAGTCGAGTTATGAGTATTTTTTGTTTTGAAAAGTGGATTTTCGAAAATTTCATGACTCTATTTGAAGGCGAAATAATGATTTTATCAAACAACTGATTATGCCAGTCGATTTTCCGGACCAAAAAACCCCTCTTTACGAATTTTTAGCATTTTTTATTTTTTTTTGTCGAAAATTTAGAACAAAAGGGTAGGTATGGAAATATTTTGCGAAACAAATTGCTTTTTTCTAACTCCCTTAATCCTTGGCAATATCGACCCAAAATCAACTAAAATATGTAAAATTGTTCCCTCTATCGATTGGTGAAGACTAGAACTTTCTATCTTTCCTATTAGTCGAGTTATGAGTATTTTTTGTTTTGAAAAGTGGATTTTCGAAAATTTCATGACTCTATTTGAAGGCGAAATAATGATTTTATCAAACAACTGATTATGCCAGTCGATTTTCCGGACCAAAAAACCCCTCTTTACGAATTTTTAGCATTTTTTATTTTTTTTTGTCGAAAATTTAGAACAAAAGGGTAGGTATGGAAATATTTTGCGAAACAAATTGCTTTTTTCTAACTCCCTTAATCCTTGGCAATATCGACTCAAAATTCACTAAAACATGTAAAATTGTCCCCTCTATCGATTGGTGAAGACTAGAACGTTCTATCTTTCCCATTAGTCGAGTTATGAGTAGTTTTTGTTTTGAAAAGTGGATTTTCGAAAATTTAATGACTCTATTTGAAGGCGAAATAATGATTTTATCAAAAAACTGATTATGCCAGTCGATTTTCCGGCCCAAAAAACCCCTCTTTACGAATTTTAAGCATTTTTTATTTTTTTTTGTCGAAAATGTAGAACAAATTGCTTTTTTCTAACTCCCTTAATCCTTGGTAATATCGACTCAAAATTCACGAAAATATGTAAAATTGTCCCTTCTATCGATTGGTGAAGACTAGAACGTTCTATCTTTCCCATTATTCGAGTTATGAGTATTTTTTGTTTTGAAAAGTGGATTTTCGAAAATTTCATGACTCTATTTGAAGGCGAAATAATGATTTTATCAAAAAACTGATTGTGCCAGTCGATTTTCCGGTCCAAAAAACCCCTCTTTACGAATTTTTAGCATTTTTTATTTTTTTTTGTCGAAAATTTAGAACAAAGGAAATATTTTGCGAAACAAATTGCTTTTTTCTAACTCCCTTAATCCTTGGCAATATCGAGTCAAAATTCACTAAAATATGTAAAATTGTCCCCTCTATCGATTGGTGAAGACTAGAACGTTCTATCTTTCCCAATATTCGAGTTATGAGTATTTTTTGTTTTGAAAAGTGGATTTTCGAAAATTTCATGACTCTATTTGAAGGCGAAATAATGATTTTATCAAAAAACTGATTATGCCAGTCGATTTTCCGTCCCAAAAAACCCCTCTTTACGAATTTTAAGCATTTTTTATTTTTTTTTTGTCGAAAATGTAGAACAAATTGCTTTTTTCTAACTCCCTTAATCCTCGGCAATATCGACTCAAAATTCACTAAAATATGTAAAATTGTCTCCTCTATCGATTGGTGAAGACTAGAACGTTCTATCTTTCCTATTAGTCGAGTTATGAGTATTTTTTGTTTTGAAAAGTGGATTTTCGAAAATTTCATGACTCTATTTGAAGGCGAAATAATGATTTTATCAAAAAACTGCTCATGCCAGTCGATTTTCCGGCCCAAAAAACCCCTCTTTACGAATTTTAAGCATTTTTTCTTTTTTTTTGTCGAAAATTTAGAACAAAGGGGTAGGTATGGAAATATTTTGCGAAACAAATTGCTTTTTTCTAACTCCCTTAATCCTTGGCAATATCGACTCAATATTAGGGCTGGGCCATTATCAAAAAACATAATCGATTATATAAAATAATCGATTATTTTCGATTAATCGATGTTAATCGATTAATTGATTAATCGAAAAAAATCGATTAATCGAAAAAAATCCATTAATCGAAAAAAATCGATTATTCGAAAATAATCGATTAATCGAAAATAATCAATTTTCGATGATTCGAAAATTTATTATTTTTCATTATTCTTGATAACGGCAGCTGGACCGCTACCGAAACTTTAAAAATAGAGTTTCAACAAACATCGTGATCAAGAACTATTATATTTAACTAATTTTTTCCCTAACTGACGCCTTTAAACAGATTGACAATTTGCAACTTACGAAAATATTTTGAAAAAAAAAAATTGTCAAGATTTTCCGGTCCAAAAAACCCCTCTTTACGAATTTTTAGCATTTTTTACTTTTTTTTTGTCGAAAATTTAGAACAAAGGGGTAGGTATGGAAATATTTTGCGAAACAAATTGCTTTTTTCTAACTCCCATAATCCTTGGCAATATCGACTCAAAATTAGGGCTGGGCGATTATCAAAAAACATAATCGATTATATAAAATAATCGATTATTTTCGATTAATCGAAAAAAATCCATTAATCGAAAAAAATCGAAAATAATCGATTAATCGAAAATAATCGATTAATCGAAAATAATCAATTTTCGATGATTCGAAAATTTATTATTTTTCATTATTCTTGATAACGGCAGCTGGACCGCTACCGAAACTTTAATACTGGCAATATCGACTCAAAATTCACTAAAACATGTAAAATTGTCCCCTCTATCGATTGGTGAAGACTAGAACGTTCTATCTTTCCCATTAGTCGAGTTATGAGTATTTTTTGTTTTGAAAAGTGGATTTTCGAAAATTTCATGACTCTATTTGAAGGCGAAATAATGCTTTTATCAAAAAACTGATTATGCCAGTCGATTTTCCGGCCCAACCCAAAAAACTCTCTTTACGAATTTTTCGCTTTTTTTTTTGTCGAAAATTTAGAACAAATTGCTTTTTTCTAACTCCCTTAATCCTTTGGTAATATCGACTCAAAATTCACGAAAATATGTAAAATTGTCCCTTCTATCGATTGGTGAAGACTAGAACGTTCTATCTTTCCTATTAGTCGAGTTATGAGTATTTTTTGTTTTGAAAAGTGGATTTTCGAAAATTTCATGACTCTATTTGAAGGCGAAATAATGATTTTATCAAAAAAACTGATTGTGCCAGTCGATTTTCCGGCGCGAAAAACCCCTCTACGAATTTTAAGCATTTTTTATTTTTTATTGTCGAAAATTTAGAACAAAGGGGTAGGTATGGGAATATTTTGCGAAACAAATTGCTTTTTTCTAACTCCCTTAATCCTTGGCAATATGGACTCAAAATTCACTAAAATATGTAAAATTGTCCCCTCTACCGATTGGTGAAGACTAGAACGTTCTATCTTTCCTATTAGTCGAGTTATGAGTATTTTTTGTTTTGAAAAGTGGATTTTCGAAAATTTCATGACTCTATTTGAAGGCGAAAGATTGATTTTATCAAAAAACTGATTGTGCCAGTCGATTTTCCGGTCCAAAAAACCCCTCTTTACGAATTTTTAGCATTTTTTATTTTTTTTTGTCGAAAATTTAGAACAAAGGGGTAGGTATGGAAATATTTTGCGAAACAAATTGCTTTTTTCTAACTCCCTTAATCCTTGGCAATATCGACTCAAAATCCACTAAAATATGTAAAATTGTCTCCTCTATCGATTGGTGAAGACTAGAACGTTCTATCTGTCCTATTAGTCGAGTTAAGGGTATTTTTTGTTTTGAAAAGTGGATTTTCGAAAATTTCATGACTCTATTTGAAGGCGAAATAATGATTTTATCAAAAAACTGATTGTGCCAGTCGATTTTCCGGTCCAAAAAACCCCTCTTTACGAATTTTTAGCATTTTTTATTTTTTTTTTGTCGAAAATTTAGAACAAAGGGGTAGGTATGGAAATATTTTGCGAAACAAATTGCTTTTTTCTAACTCCCTTAATCCTTGGCAATATCGACCCAAAATTCACTAAAATATGTAAAATTGTTCCCTCTATCGATTGGTGAAGACTAGAACGTTCTATATTTCCTATTAGTCGAGTTATGAGTATTTTTGTTTTGAAAAGTGGATTTTCGAAAATTTCATGGCTCTATTTAAAGGCGAAAGATTGATTTTATCAAAAAACTGATTGTGCCAGTTAATTTTTTGGCCCGGAAAACCCCTCTTTACGAATTTTTTTTTGTCGAAAATTTAGAACAAAGGGGTAGCAAACAGTTAGTTCGAGAAAATTAGTGAATAAAATAGTGAATATAAATAGTGTAATATTCGAGAGGTGAAAATAAATTAGAACTATTATACCGAGTGTAAATAAATTAGTAGACATTAAGTAGAGCGTTTATATAAATTAAGTTTAATACAGTGTGTGTGTTTCTTTAAATAAATAGATAGTAATTAGCCATAGTGTGTATAATTTTTTCCCGTCGGTAAAAACTCTTTAAATAAATAACAAAAACATTACACTATTAAAGAAAAATATTCGCCTAAAAACAAAAAAGCAATTGTTGATTAAAAAGTGTATTCCTTTATTTCGGGTCACAGTGTATATATTGTGTTATCAATATCATTCTCAGGAAGGAATATGATGTTAAGATCTATTAAGGGATATGAAAAATTGGTAGCAAACCAGACAACGGTATCTTAATTCACTAGCTGTGTTCTTGGCAATTCAAATTTACCAAGAAATAACTTCCAAAGCAAGATCGTGAATAAATTGAAAACCAGATCGATAACCTCTTGAATTTAAATACAACTTTAATTATTTAACGCTTCCATTAATGAAGAGAAAATACGAGCACCCCTTCGATTTTTATTTAACTCCATTAAGCGCTTCTTCGACATTCAAAACATCGAATTAACTTACAAGTGGCTCAAAGTGTATGTAAATGGCCACAAATTCAATTTGTTCCCGTCGAACGAATAGTATGCAATAGACGCCGCGAATTATGTTTCATCTACTACTCACTTAAATAAGTTATCTCAAAAGTTACTGACACAAAAAGAGAGAAAATTATTGTTCCAAAACATTATTTAAACTTTATACCGTTGATGGAGTGTTCATTTATACGTTTATAACTAGTATAGAGGGAAGAAAAGTTTACCACCGTTGAAATTGAGTTTATTTAACTTGCTGCATTTATATAATTTTGTTCAGTTCATTCGTTATAAATATACATGGATTGATTTTTTGAAATTTTCTTTTCATCTCCTACCACAGCTACAAAACATCCAGATTCACTCTAGGAACGGCGAAATAAATCCACTGCTTATCTACATCGTGGAGCTAAGTGTAAAAATAAAGGAGAAGATAAGAATGAACTAACATATTTAACACGAGAGAATAAGATGGAAAGAACTACGAAGAGGAAATGGACCACAGAATGCTACAACTACCAGGGGTTCCAATACGCACCAGAATGCACCAAATGCGTCAAGTGTGGAGAGCAACACCGTTCCAACGAGTGACCAAGACCGCAAGACAAACCAGTTACCTACGCCAACAGCCAGGGAGAGCACCCAGCAAACTACAAAATATACTCTCAAGACCCAAACAATAATACAAGAAGAAAGACACCGAAGACAATCCCAAAAGGAACAACGCCAGAAACTATGCCTAAGCGACAACCAAGAAAACAGCGACGACTACCCCGACGAGGCAGAAGATTGTGTATCAGGTGATAAGACTGTTAGCTGTGCTAATGGTCTAAAGACACCCGGTAGAGATCTCAAGAAAAGGAGAGGACCCACCTAGGAGAAAGCTCGGCACATACAAAGAAAAATGAGTCAAGATTTCAACTAGAGATATCTATGGCTATATATATAAGGTCATCTCTAGAAACAGTTCGTCAGCTGCCTCATAGAGGCAACGCAAAACACATACAACACAAGACATAAGACCAATGAGAGAAGACCGCTGAATTTAAAACAGCTGTGGCTAGACGAAAAGGCCCCAGTCCTCAAAAATGTACTACATGTTTATAGTACGTATCATTACTCAAATGCGGGAGATTACATGTCTTATTTAATCATAGTCAAGTTTTTTGTAAATCCAAACACGGGTAGAATCGAAAGATGATGATATCCTTGTTAAACTAAATAGGTTAATTTGGACCTGGAAACTCTCCTTCAGATTATTTGGATCAGACCTTATACAGGTATAAAAATGTCCAACGCTTAGTTTCCACGCGAAGCCGGAGCGGGTTACTAGTTTCAATTTTGAAATAACCTTTTTATATCCTTTGGAATAGAATAAGCTGTATGATGATACGGTGGAGGTCTTTTAAGCATGAAATAGTCGGTTGGTTCAACACAATAAACGTCGGATACGAAAAATTACACCATTTTTCTCAATTAAGGAACTCTTTTTGTTGTTTACATGAGTAGCATTCATTATTCTTTACACCTACAACGAGTTGTGAGGTTTTTAATGTTCGTAAATATGTGAGTTAGTATATTATTTTGTAAACCCCATATCTCATATTCAGTGTCCTGGACCACTAGATATCTGCATATATAAAATATTGCTTTTGTCAGAACCGTGCAAAGCAACAGTATTGTTTATTCAATCAGAAGGAACTTGTTAGTTTATGAAGGAATAAGTCTATCTATATCCTCAGGGTGCACAGATAGGGTCTTTAGTCTAACTAGTTCAGCAGTTATACAGAAGCGCTGAATTCATCCTCATGACATTCTTTGTTTTCGACCATCCCATTATACCCAGATGATTAGATTACAAGGGGGTCAATTGACCGGTTGCGGTTTCCACCTTTTTTTAAATTCCATCCTCTTTTAAGTAAATGATTAATAAATGCATCGCATCTGAAGATTCCCAAAAAAATTAAAAACATAACAATTATTCAATCACCGCCACCTAGCAGCCATTAAGACCACTGGAATCAAACGATGATATAATATTTTATTGAACTCCCTTTCAAATCATACTAAGTTTGTCAAAATCCATAAAGCGGAACAAAAGTTACAACAGTTTTATTGAGTCAGCTTTCCCACTCACTTCTACCATTTATTTTACAAGATAGAGGAAAAAATACTGAAATAAACTTACGTAAAATTCAATGATCTAATAATTCCTAATATTTAAATTTTGTGGTACATTTATCATAGAAAAATGATGTTTTTGTGTTATTATTGTGAAGTACGCCCTCTAGCGGTGGAATAGAAAACTTGAAGATAATTTCCAGCAGTTTCTCGTATGTGAGTTTGTAGTACAGATTTTTTTTCTTCAAGCTTGTAACAACCCATAACGTTGGGGGCTAATTTGTAATGGCCGGGACGAGAACGGGAACGGAACGGCATTTATTAGCCTGCAGGAAACTTCTTTTTCAATCAACGGTAAGATGGAATCGACATGATCCGTCGGAGGAAGATAATAAACGGTAAAAAGATCATTTCTGACGGAATGCCTTGCAAATCACCGTAGAAAATCGGCTGGACGTCGATAATAAACTTTTTGCTTGATCTCATGGTATGGATCTTCGCCTAAATTAGGATGTGTTGGACACTCATCATTGGAAAAAGGGCCGGTAAAGTAATAAAAGATAGTCTGGACGCCAACTTGTTTTTTATTCTCTTAAACAAGTAAAAATAGGTGTTTACATACTTCATGTGAATTCACTGATCACCTATAAAGCTTTTCAACGTACTCATAACTCATATTATCAAACTGCACTTTTTTATTAACATGTTTCTTCACAATATGTCTGAACTGCTTGGAGCCTATCCGCTCTCCGAGGCTACCAATTAACTACTCTTTTCAAAATTAGCACGAAAAAGCGTGAGGGATATGTTGCCGGTAGAATGACTGATTGTCATTCGTTGATTTTGAAAATAGAGGCGGGGCGAAATGTTTTAACGATAATTTTTGTTCTAGAAAATTGAAGTAGTGTCGTGTGCAAAACTGTTTGTTTTGAACACCTGCGAGAAGGGAAGAATTGTTTTGAATTTCTTTTTTTTATGGACGCAAAGCGTACAAAATATTATGTTTATCGACAAGGGCGTCGATGAAGGGTTTAAAAAGAAATAATTTGGAACTCAATAGTGAAAAATAATACGAAACATAACGATAGATATTCTATCGTTACAAGCTGTACGATGATAAATAGTTACTGAGATACAATGGGTTGCCTCTTTTAATCGGACACCCGGTACAAACAAACAGAGTGAATTTTAAGTATGGAACACCTCAATCATCTCGGAAACGGATAGCACGATTTTCATAGATTTTGGTGTGCAAGGATCTTATGGTATGGTCGATATTATGGTGATATTTACATTTTTGTCAGAGGTATGTCCACATTTGAGCAGTAGAAAAATTTGGAATTTTAGAAAACATACAGTGAAGGCGAATACAGCCGATGCTCAAGATGCTGTCCGTTCACTTCAATACAACAAGCCATGCGATTTTTGAAACTTTGCAATACATTTTGCAACATCCCTGACTGCTGAATTCTTCTGGTAATCCTATCTTTTGATTCCTGAATATTGGCAGGTTTTGTTTTATAAACAATGTTTTTTAAGTGACCTCACAATAAATAGTCTAAAGAATTCATGTCGGGTGATCGCGGGTGCCATTCGATAAAACCACGCCTTCCAATCCATCTTCTGGGAAACACCTCACCACACGAGTATGATGAGGTGGAGCACCATCTTGTTTCAGCCAAATATTGTCGTTTGGGATATTGTTATTGTCTGAAAGTTTCGAATAATGAAATTTTTACATCAGAATGTGATTGAAAATACTTACTTGGATTTGGAAATAACCGAGCCAACTCAGGTATAATACTATTTTCCAATAAATCTAAATACGCCGGATCATTTAAGTTTCCCTCAATGAAAAAGGGACTAATTATTTTGTCGCATATTATTCCAGCCCATACATTCAGTTTTTGTGGATATTGGGTGTGGGATTCACGCATCCAACGAGGATTGTTACGTGACCAGTATCTACAATTATGCCGATTTACGTTTCCCCTAATAAAAAAAGTGGCCTAATCACAAAACATAACATTCCTCAAAAAATTTGGATCGTTTTGATTTTAAAAATTTTCCCTCATTATATCTGCAAACTCTTCAAGTCTGACATCATCTGACAACTCTTGAACTAATCTTATTTTGTATGGATGGAATTTATTTTCACGTAAAATGTTTGCCAAATATCAAGTTCCCTGGATACTTGTCTAGTACTCAAGCCCACAACGTTAATATAAAAAAATCATATACCAAACGACAAATATTAAAAACGAAAAAATTTCACAAGACAAAAAAACACAACAGGATGTTATATCTCCAACGAGATCGACTAAATCAAAAGTAAACTATTTCGCAACGTAATGTGCTTTTACGAGAGACTTATGACTGAAAAAAGGGAAAATGTATAAGAACACCACTACAGGCCGTACAGGTATCTGGTCCATACAGGGTAACCTAGAAGCTCTTACCAAGAACTTGGGAGATAATAGAGGGGTTGACTATAATGATTGTACTTCATATAAAATGTGTGCCTTACTTCTGTTAACGATCTATAAGCCTTTTAAGTTAATAAATAAAACTTGTTTTCTGTTTATAAAAAATCTCGTGTCACGGTGTTTGTGTTCGTACTCCTCCGAAACGGCTGGACCGATTTCCATGAAATTTTCAGGTGTATTTGGTAGGAATGGGAATAGGTCGTTAAGTATATTTCATATCGTTAGGTGATTAGGGTGTCTCTATTTTATTGACAAAAATTGTTTTCGTGTTGTTTTTTTATTTGGCATCGAAAAATACCTATAGTAAAATTAATACCTATTTAGAGGTACCAGCCGTTTTAGTAACTTAACGTATGCGGCTTCTTGAACCATCTGAACCCGCATGAAAAAAATTAGGTTATGACCTTTGTCATGTCAAATGCTTGACATATTTCTTATTGCATTGGCGTAGTGACTTGAAATTTCATATTATCAGTGGCGGTTTGTAATAATACAAATTAATTTTATGAAATTCATAAAATTCTAAAGATGTTGTCATAATAAAAGAATATAAAAGAAGCGCACTAATTTTAAAAACATTGTTTTATTAACTAGATACATAGTTTTCTTAAAAAAATATGGCAATTCAGAGTTCGATTAAGTACAAATTCTAGATTTTAAAAAAATGACAACGTGATCTTCAAGGCAAAGTTTAATTAGTTTCTAAATCAGAATAACTTTCGGAAAGTGATAGTTCATCATCGGATTCATTGGATACAGAGATCACCATAGGTTCGATGTTTAGTAGGTCCAGTTTGTTTTCTACTTCCCATGCTTCAGAAATAATTTTCTCTGTATGATTTATGTAATTCTGCCAGTGTTGCTCCGGTACATTTTTTACAACGTCATTCCATACTTTTAAGACTTCAGTAGGTGACCTTGCAGTTTTCGTAATAGCTTGGTCATAATGCCTTTTAGTTTCTGACCATACCATTTCGATGGCATTAAAATGGCAATGATAGGGTGGTAGCCTGAGAACACAATGACCATGCTCGGTAGCGTATTTGTCTAATGATAATTTTTTTCTGGCAAAACTTGCTTTTCAATTATATTCCAAACAGCATCCTTTAAAATGTGATCTGGAAAAGGAATATTCTTTTTTTTTAGCCATTCTAACATGCGTGTTTTACTCCAACTTTTTCTTGGGATTTCTTCATCTAGGCGACTGTGATACGTTGCGTTATCCATTATAATTAACGATGGTTCTTCCAAGTTTACAATTAGTTGCTGTTTAAACCAATTTTCAAAATTTTCGGTGTTCATGTTATCATGGTAATCGCCTGTTTTTTTATTGCATTTAAAAATAAGCGATGCATTTGCCACAAAACCTTTTTTATTACCGGCATGAACAATTACATATCGTGTCCCACTTCCAGTTATTTTTAAATCACTGTGTTTAGTACCATCTTGCCACATTCTTCTGTCCCCGCTTTTACTAAAAACCCATGTCTCATCCAGAAAAACAGGTGTAAAGAGCTTTTCGCTTTTAGCAGCATGGTATTTGTTCAAAAATAATATTCTTTTTAATCTGACTGCAGGCATTTCCAATAAATGTTTTCTTCCATCCTGTTTTTTGAAATGAAAACCCATTTTTTTAATTCCCAAATATAACGAACCTTTGGAAATCTTAGTTTCTGGAGACTCTTCGATAAATTGCCGTAAAATAGTTTCTACTGTGATTTTATCCTTTCGCGCATACATTTTATAAATTACTTCCCTCAAACAATGCAGGGTATTTTTTGTAATTCGGGTTTTGCTCCGGGAAACGCTTGCAGACATATTTCTTCTAAATTCGAAATCTGTAGCTCTGTTTGGTTTTTCAAGATTATATAATGTGCTTTCTGGAACTTTTAGTACTTCGGACGCTTTTTGAATTGCCTTAAATCGAGATCCTAAATCGTTTTGAAAATAGTTTACTACATTAAGCATAAGTTTTTTGGATTCATCAGAATATCGCATTTTTATATCTTATTTTGCGTTATGACATTAACATGAAATCAAAATTTGACGTAACTTCAAAAACGTGACATCTAATAAATTAGTTACGACGTTCATTTTTGTTGGTAATTTTTTGTTTCAACCGATTTATTAATAATAAATAAGGATGGTCTTATTCTGAATGGGTATAAAATTTACTATATAACCCTTCCACCCTCTTTCTTCCACTTTTAATCGCGATTTTATTATGTTTGTATGAACAATATCCTAATAATGAATGAGCCATTTCTTCGTATTTCAAACAGAAGTTATGTATGTGTTGTATGATAGATGGCGAGACGTCCGTCTCATCGAACTTTCAACACATATAGACAGAGTGACCTACTGGCTCAAGCCTTTCTATATTTTCTATAACAAAAAAAAATTCCATTATACATCATATAAAAATAATGCTCTCCTAAAAAACAACCACATTTTATTCATTTCCATACATATTAAATATGACAGACTTAAATTAAATGATAATTAGTCTAAATATTTCTAAAATTTAAGTGAAGCCTCCGATCTTTTGTATTTGCAACAACTTATTACGTCAAAACACATCTCAACATTCTCATTATTTCGCTTCAAATGCTCTCCTTTAAATCAAAATATAGCGCGGCCTACTCATCTCTTTTCTAAGCTTGTAACAATCAGCCGACGTAAGTCGATTCATCGTCGATATTAAACCGGGCTTTTGACCCATCACATGTAACCTTCGGGCGTGTTTCTCTCACGCCGCGAAGATCGTCAGCGTTCGGCAAATTCCGTATAACACGTTGAGGTCAACGGTGGACTCCAGTCCGCTTTCCAATTTTGGATATCGCCGAGTACTTGATGCTTGATGCGGAATAACGTTTACACAGGGGTCTTGAAAAACGTTTACACGGGGGTCTTGAAACGTTTTGGAAAATTTTATATAAGAGGAATACTATACTATATGTATAGTGGGTATATTTTATTTTTTTAAATGCTTATTTAATTATTTTTTTAAATTATTTTTTATTGGAAGGTCATTGACCCAATGACCTAATAGAGGAGCCGCCACTGACACTAGCTGGCCTTATAAATAGATCTGTACCACCATTGTGAACCCTTAAACATCTTTTGAAAACGAAATCGTTTCGGATGATTCTCTATCAGGAAAACATAGATACCCGTTAGGTTTTTGAAGTATCTAGGGGTATTGGCACTTTTGATGTCAAAGAGGATCGAATGTATTTGAAAACTTTTTTCAACCTAACTAGCAATAATATTTTCTTCAAATTTTGGAGAAAAATTTCAGATTATTGGAAAACTTTCGATGATTTTGAAAATCGATAAGAAGACCTGTCAGCCTGTATTTCCACCGGAGATGTCGTTTATGTTTTATTTTTCATGTCGCCATATGATTTATCCAGGGTTTGAGGTTGTTTTTATATGTCTCGTGGTTCGTAGTATGGATGGAAACTATATCGACAATTATTTGGTGTGATCAACATCTTGTGTTCGTAATTTCACTAAATACTCCTATAGCCCGTTCAGTATAAAAACCGTTGCACGTCACATATGTCATAACTGGACTATGTTGCCAAGCCGTTGAAATAGTATGAGAATCTAGTATATGTCAAATGAAGTTATCAAATATTCTTCTTTTTATTTGGCTATTAAACGTATACTTACTTGCTTCATACACGCTGTAAATAGTATCGGGTGTAAATGCATTAACTATTGCATATTATTAAGTTTACTTTTATTATTTTTTTGGGATGTGACTTTAACTTTGATGACTCATTACTGCTTGTGAAAAATTACTCACAGTTCTTTGCAGTTTTTTAATAACACGCAGATAAAAGAATCAAAATATTAAATGAGCAATATAAAATTGTCACAACATAACCCCAAAAATGTCAAGACGTCAACGGAACCAAATAAACCATTTTTAATCGCGGCAACAGCGCGCATTTTTGCCAACATATAAAGTTTTTAGTACAACTGAAGTTAGTTTGAGTTTAATATTTAATTAACCTAAGAGTTGTATTTGATATGAAATTAATTACGAAACCTTTCTGTAAGCATATATTTATATTTTTTAATACCATGCGATCCACAAATTTCAATATTTATTGAGTTTAGAGAGGCTAAACATAGTGATTGACAGCAGCAAACGAATGACAGAATATAAACGAACGTCTCTTTTTCGACACTTTGATGACGTGCAACGGTTTTAATACTGAACGGGCTATATTTATATCCCTCCCATATACAGGAGGTTTATTTGTAAGTTGATGATGATAGAGGAAGCATACTATGAAGCAAATTTTTTGTTCGTTGTAGGAAACTTCCATAAAATATTGCAAAACAGTTGTTTTTTTGCTTGTTTTATTTTCACGAGAAAATATTCAAGTTGAATTTTCCAATTAAATTGCATTAGAACTGAAAATAAAAGACGCATTAAATCAATATATTGGATCCGAGTTAGAGTCTTTTTTCTTCTTATATACTTGTACTAATTAGAAATTTTCTTATTAGCAATATCGAAAGGTAATACGATTAACGTGTTTATATTTCATTATCTCCCTTCTCGGTGTTCACTGAAGTACACTCTACTTGATTGGTGAAGATATTTCTTTCATTTTACTTTTTCTTATTTTCTTTGAACCCTCCAAATATTCAATTATATTTTCTGAAACTAACTCTTTCACAAGTGGTAGGTTTTTTTTTTGTTAAATATTCTCTACTGTAGATAAATTTAAGTAGATTATGAAAGTGATGCTTTTACAAGAGGAGTTCACTAATAGTACGAAGGCCTAGGAACGAAGTCGTGGATAAAGCCGGACTCCGACTACTCGTGTATTTGGCAAATATTTGTCATTTGCCTATGTTTTCCAAGTAGTGGGAGTGGTTCACTCGGCCAATATTTGTACAATTATTGGCCGCTGGTTGTCGGTAAAAATGCCGCGAGTCAAAAGGATTTCAATTATTTGCATATTCGACAAGTACGTACTTGTCGATGCGTTCCCACTACTTGAATTAATTTCTAGCCAACAGTTGTTGTTTGACTTCCTCCGCCTGTGCGTGGTGCGTATTCCTCTAGAGATTTTTCGAAATGGAGTGGTCTCAAGAAGTCGTTTTTGAATTTCTCGATCTGTATGAAAATGGGCCAGTTATCTGGCAACCTGGGCATCCTCAACATGAAAACAGAAACTTGATTAACGATGCCTAGCTTCGCATAAAAAATAAACTATCTATCCAATGTACGGTTGTGGATTTGAAAAAGAAAAAAGAATCACTGATGGCGTCATTCCGACCATTGTGTAGGAAAGTTAAGACATCATCAAAGACAGGGACCGGCAGCGAGGACGTTTATAAACCAACTTGGTTTGCATTCGAGGAAAATGGAGAGCTTTCTGCACGGAATTTCTGTGGCGAGGAGTACATATAATTCAGAGGTGAGTGAAAGATTACTTTATTTCAAAAAATGATTGATACGGTACAATTAATATTTAACAGTAACGGTCCTGCCACTGAACTTTTCCAGTAGTTTTCAAATATCCGCAAAACAATTTGCTTATTTCCTGAGCCTGAGTATCCTGAAAAATTATTTAACAATAAAAATTTTCTTGAAAATTCTTCGAACATCCTTAAAAACAGAAATACAGTTTTATTTATATCCTTGTGAACCTTTTTACTTTTACTTCTTGATTAAAATACTCAAAGAGACTAATAAATAAGGTTTTGAAAACAACATACTTTTATATTCACTTCTAGGACGGCCGGTATATATAAATATTAATCGTAGATATGATAAATGACTCAACTTGTTTAACGGGGTGACTAACGAATTTTGTCAATTTATATTCAGTAGCGTGTTGACTTCCGAATAGGAAATATCGGAAATATCGTTCTAAATTATCGTGTATCGTGAAGTGTAGTAGTGAATAGGGCCTATGTGGATTACTTGGATTACAATATGATACATTTACGGTAAGTTTTCATTGTATTTACTGGTAGTTATTGGTAATACTGTTTTTCAAAATATTTTAAATCACATACGAACAATTTTATTACTATAAACAATTGATTTTCAATACATAAACGAAGTATTTTACAATTGTTTATTAGATTTTAAATTTGCTATAATCCATTTTTGGTCCCTCTTACTATTTTTGTATACCAAATATGACAAATTGTTCGTATATAAGTGGTTAGTCATGATAAACTGTAGATATTTCTACCTCGTATTGGGACTCCTATAGGAAATATTAAATGACAATTTATATGTGTATGCTTCCATTGTTTATTTATATACAGAATTGATATATATTGTTTATTTATAATCCATTTTTGCATATTTTTAATGTTTTTTATACCAAAATACTCAAAATTCTAAAAAGTCCTAACTATGACAAATTGTTCTTATATGGGAGGAGTTCTGATAAACTGTACATATACTTCTACCTCGTATTGGGGCTCCTATGGGAAATATCAAAAGACAAGTAAACTGTGTCGTCCTATTCCATTTTGTTTATTAACATACAGGGTCTTTAAAAATTAGTTAATTTTATTCATATAAAAGTTTAGCAGAATAGATTCAGAAAAATATATTAATTTTTGTACAAATGTTCAATTTTTAATAACTAATAACATTGTTTCATTAAACAATGCTAATAATCTTAATTCGTGTTATATTTTTAATAATACAACTGGTTTTATCGAATTCTCTGACTTTTCTTATACTTTTAATCAAAATTAAAACCTACAGTAGGTTCTACACATACTTTTTTCAAAAAACAGCCAAGCTATACTCTTGTGTAATCTCATATTTAAATATCTGGTTCTTTTAAAATATTTTCTTCAATTTAAAAAAGATCAAACTATATTTTTTTGTCGAAACAATATTCTGAGAACTCGATAAATTGACAATACTATGCAATTTGGAACATATAAACTTTTGGAATTGTATGCTTATTTAGTACCACCCGTCCAACCTTCATATCTAAAGGAATACTTATTATTTATTATCTATTTGTATACTTTCTTAAATCTGGATAAAGGTTTTCAAAAACCAAATACAAGGAGAATCAATACGAGGTAGGATTATGTACAGTTTCTCTTGACTCACCTTGTATACAACAGAAGTGTCTATGATATTTTATACTACATACAGGGAGTTTCTGAATTTATGCGAAAAAATTCAGGTGGTGATTGCCCGTATAAAATTATAATAGGTCTTTCATATGAAAAAATTTCCTCACTACACTCTCTTCCGAGATATCACCCCTAAAAAGAGGATGAGTGAAATTGAGTTTTTATTTCTTTTTTCTCAAATTTAAGTAAAGATGGAAACTTCAAATTTTATTAATTTCGTGCACTCGCAATTTCTAACCACCGGTATTTTCTCAACATTCCTGTTACATTATAATGGAGTGAAATTATCAACTCTTACTTTATTTAATACCAAATTTTTTTTCCGAGATTGAGTTTTGTGAAATAAAATTATTATTTAAAATCTCAATCGTCTTGAAACACTTTTTTTACTCTTGACGTTTTTTCCTAGATTCGATAGATTCGGAGAAAAAAATTGAAATTTCTAACTTTATTGTATCTAGGAAAAAACTTCAAGAGTAAAAAAACTTTTTCAAGACAATAGAGATTTTAAATAATAATTTTATTTCACAAAACTCAATCTCGAAAATAAATTTGATATTAAATAAAGTAAGGGTTGATAATTTCACTCCATTATAATGTAACAGGAATGTTGAGAAAATACCGGTGGTTAGTAATTTGAAGTTTCCATCTTTACTTAAATTGATATGAGGTGGGATTAGGAGATTTTGTCATAGGAAAGACTTATCATAATTTTATACGGGAAATCACCTTCTAAATTTTTGCGCCTAAATTTAGGAACACACTGTATACATAAATAATTTTTTAATGTTGATTTTAAACTTACGAACTTATAATAATTTTACAAACTGCGTATTTTAATTTAATGCCCAAGATTCCTTTAGCTGAAATAAAAAGCAAAAAAATTATTATACAGGATGATTCTTTATAAAATGACTCTAGATGCCTTTGTTTTTTCAATCGTAAATGTTTTTGTTTTTTAGAAAACATGATTTTTTTAAATTATTAGTTTAGTTAAATTATTTAGAATCGTCCTTTAATAATTATTTTATTCTTTGTTTTAGGTTTCGTTAAGTATTGGTCTACTCCAAAGGAGTGTGAGTATACAGCAATTCTCAATTTCTATCAAATGACATCATATCTCAGTATCATCCTGCCTTTCTTTTACAAATTGGTACTTTCTTCAAAAGACATAGGTAAGCTATGTCAATCCGAACATTTTCTAAATATTGTTCCTTTCGTTAATAAGTTGGTACTTTTCATAAGACATAGGTAAGCTATGTCAATCCGAACATTTTCTAAATATTGTTCTTTCCGTTAATAAGTTGGTACTTTTCATAAGACATAGGTAAGCTATGTCAATCCGAACATTTTCTAAATACTATGCATTTCGTTAATAAGTTGGTACTTTTCAAAAGACATAGGTAAGCTATGTCAATCCGAACATTTTCTAAATATTGTTCTTTCCGTTAATAAGTTGGTACTTTTCATAAGACATAGGTAAGCTATGTCAATCCGAACATTTTCTAAATACTATGCATTTCGTTAATAAGTTGGTACTTTTCAAAAGACATAGGTAAGCTATGTCAATCCGAACATTTTCTAAATACTATTCCTTTCGTTAATAAGTTGGTACTTTTCAAAAGACATAGGTAAGCTATGTCAATCCGAACATTTTCTAAATATTGTTCCTTTCGTTAATAAGTTGGTACTTTTCATAAGACATAGGTAAGCTATGTCAATCCGAACATTTTCTAAATATTGTTCTTTCCGTTAATAAGTTGGTACTTTTCATAAGACATAGGTAAGCTATGTCAATCCGAACATTTTCTAAATACTATGCATTTCGTTAATAAGTTGGTACTTTTCAAAAGACATAGGTAAGCTATGTCAATCCGAACATTTTCTAAATACTATGCATTTCGTTAATAAGTTGGTACTTTTCAAAAGACATAGGTAAGCTATGTCAATCCGAACATTTTCTAAATACTATGCATTTCGTTAATAAGTTGGTACTTTTCAAAAGACATAGGTGAGCTATGTCAATCCGAACATTTTCTAAATACTAAGTCTTTCGTTAATAAGTTGGTACTTTTCAAAAGACATAGGTAAGCTATGTCAATCCGAACATTTTCTAAATACTATGCCTTTCGTTAATAAGTTGGTACTTTTCAAAAGACATAGGTAAGCTATGTCAATCCGAACATTTTCTAAATACTATGCCTTTCGTTAATAAGTTGGTACTTTTCAAAAGACATAGGTAAGCTATGTCAATCCGAACATTTTCTAAATATTGTTCCTTTCGTTAATAAGTTGGTACTTTTCAAAAGACATAGGTAAGCTATGTCAATCCGAATATTTTCTGAATACTATGCCTTTCGTTAATAAGTTGGTACTTTTCAAAAGACATAGGTAAGCTATGTCAATCCGAACATTTTCTAAATACTATGCATTTCGTTAATAAGTTGGTACTTTTCAAAAGACATAGGTAAGCTATGTCAATCCGAACATTTTCTAAATACTATGCCTTTCGTTAATAAGTTGGTACTTTTCAAAATGCATAGGTAAGCTATGTCAATCCAAACATTTTCTAAATACTATGCCTTTCGTTAATAAGTTGGTACTTTTCAAAAGACATAGGTAAGCTATGTCAATCCGAACATTTTCTAAATATTGTTCCTTTCGTTAATAAGTTGGTACTTTTCATAAGACATAGGTAAGCTATGTCAATCCGAACATTTTCTAAATAGTGTTCTTTCCGTTAATAAGTTGGTACTTTTCATAAGACATAGGTAAGCTATGTCAATCCGAACATTTTCTAAATACTATGCATTTCGTTAATAAGTTGGTACTTTTCAAAAGACATAGGTAAGCTATGTCAATCCGAACATTTTCTAAATACTATGCATTTCGTTAATAAGTTGGTACTTTTCAAAAGACATAGGTAAGCTATGTCAATCCGAACATTTTCTAAATACTATGCCTTTCGTTAATAAGTTGGTACTTTTCAAAAGACATAGGTAAGCTATGTCAATCCGAACATTTTCTGAATACTATGCCTTTCGTTAATAAGTTGGTACTTTTCAAAAGACATAGGTAAGCTATGTCAATCCGAACATTTTCTAAATACTATGCCTTTCGTTAATAAGTTGGTACTTTTCAAAAGATATAGGTAAGCTATGTCAATCCGAACATTTTCTAAATACTATGCATTTCGTTAATAAGTTGGTACTTTTCAAAAGACATAGGTAAGCTATGTCAATCCGAACATTTTCTAAATACTATGCCTTTCGTTAATAAGTTGGTACTTTTCAAAAGACATAGGTAAGCTATGTCAATCCGAACATTTTCTAAATACTATGCATTTCGTTAATAAGTTGGTACTTTTCAAAAGACATAGGTGAGCTATGTCAATCCGAACATTTTCTAAATACTATGTCTTTCGTTAATAAGTTGGTACTTTTCAAAAGACATAGGTGAGCTATGTCAATCCGAACATTTTCTAAATACTATGCCTTTCGTTAATAAGTTGGTACTTTTCAAAAGACATAGGTAAGCTATGTCAATCCGAACATTTTCTAAATACTATGCCTTTCGTTAATAAGTTGGTACTTTTCAAAAGACATAGGTAAGCTATGTCAATCCGAACATTTTCTAAATACTATGCCCTTCGTTAATAAGTTGGTACTTTTCAAAAGACATAGGTAAGCTATGTCATTCCGAACATTTTCTAAATACTATTCCTTTCGTTAATAAGTTGGTACTTTTCAAAAGACATAGGTAAGCTATGTCAATCCGAACATTTTCTGAATACTATGCCTTTCGTTAATAAGTTGGTACTTTTCAAAAGACATAGGTAAGCTATGTCATTCCGAACATTTTCTAAATACTATTCCTTTCGTTAATAAGTTGGTACTTTTCAAAAGACATAGGTAAGCTATGTCAATCCGAACATTTTCTAAATACTATGCATTTCGTTAATAAGTTGGTACTTTTCAAAAGACATAGGTAAGCTATGTCAATCCGAACATTTTCTAAATACTATGCATTTCGTTAATAAGTTGGTATTTTTCAAAAGACATAGGTAAGCTATGTCAATCCGAACATTTTCTAAATACTATGCATTTCGTTAATAAGTTGGTACTTTTCAAAAGACATAGGTAAGCTATGTCAATCCGAACATTTTCTAAATACTATGCCTTTCGTTAATAAGTTGGTACTTTTCAAAAGACATAGGTAAGCTATGTCATTCCGAACATTTTCTAAATACTATTCCTTTCGTTAATAAGTTGGTACTTTTCAAAAGACATAGGTAAGCTATGTCAATCCGAACATTTTCTAAATATTGTTCCTTTCGTTAATAAGTTGGTACTTTTCATAAGACATAGGTAAGCTATGTCAATCCGAACATTTTCTAAATACTATGTATTTCGTTAATAAGTTGGTACTTTTCAAAAGACATAGGTAAGCTATGTCAATCCGAACATTTTCTAAATACTATGCATTTCGTTAATAAGTTGGTACTTTTCAAAATACATTTGTAAGCTATGTCAATACGAACATTGTCTAAATACTATGCATTTCGTTAATAAGTTGGTACTTTTCAAAAGACATAGGTAAGCTATGTCACACCCGACCATTTTCTAAATATTGTTCTTTCCGTTAATAACTTGGTACTTTTCATAAGACATAGGTAAGCTATGTCAATCCGAACATTTTCTAAATACTATGCATTTCGTTAATAAGTTGGTACTTTTCAAAAGACATAGGTAAGCTATGTCAATCCGAACATTTTCTAAATACTATGCATTTCGTTAATAAGTTGGTACTTTTCAAAAGACATAGGTAAGCTATGTCAATCCGAACATTTTCTAAATATTGTTCCTTTCGTTAATAAGTTGGTACTTTTCATAAGACATAGGTAAGCTATGTCAATCCGAACATTTTCTAAATACTATGTATTTCGTTAATAAGTTGGTACTTTTCAAAAGACATAGGTAAGCTATGTCAATCCGAACATTTTCTAAATACTATGCATTTCGTTAATAAGTTGGTACTTTTCAAAATACATTTGTAAGCTATGTCAATACGAACATTGTCTTAATACTATGCATTTCGTTAATAAGTTGGTACTTTTCAAAAGACATAGGTAAGCTATGTCAATCCGAACATTTTCTAAATACTATGCATTTCGTTGATAAGTTGGTACTTTTCAAAAGACATAGGTGAGCTATGTCAATCCGAACATTTTCTAAATACTATGCCTTTCGTTAATAAGTTGGTACTTTTCAAAATACATTTGTAAGCTATGTCAATCCGAACATTTTCTAAATACTATGCCTTTCGTTAATAAGTTGGTATTTTTCAAAAGACATAGGTAAGCTATGTCAATCCGAACATTTTCTAAATACTATGCATTTCGTTAATAATTTGGTACTTTTCAAAAGACATAGGTAAGCTATGTCAATCCGAACATTTTCTAAATATTTTTTTTTCGTTAATAAGTTGGTACTTTTCATAAGACATAGGTAAGCTATGTCAATCCGAACATTTTCTAAATATTGTTCCTTTCGTTAATAAGTTGGTACTTTTCATAAGACATAGGTAAGCTATGTCAATCCGAACATTTTCTAAATACTATGCATTTCGTTGATAAGTTGGTACTTTTCAAAAGACATAGGTGAGCTATGTCAATCCGAACATTTTCTAAATACTATGCATTTCGTTAATAAGTTGGTACTTTTCAAAAGACATAGGTAAGCTATGCCAATCCGAACATTTTCTAAATACTATGCCTTTCGTTAATAAGTTGGTACTTTTCAAAAGTCATAGGTAAGCTATGTCAATCCGAACATTTTCTAAATACTATGGCTTTCGTTAATAAGTTGGTACTTTTCATAAGACATAGGTAAGCTATGTCAATCCGAACATTTTCTAAATATTATGCCTTTCGTTAATAAGTTGGTACTTTTCATAAGACATAGGTAAGCTATGTCAATCCGAACATTTTCTAAATACTATGCATTTCGTTAATAAGTTGGTACTTTTCAAAAGACATAGGTAAGCTATGTCACACCCGACCATTTTCTAAATATTGTTCTTTCCGTTAATAAGTTGGTACTTTTCATAAGACATAGGTAAGCTATGTCAATCCGAACATTTTCTAAATACTATGCATTTCGTTAATAAGTTGGTACTTTTCAAAAGACATAGGTAAGCTATGTCAATCCGAACATTTTCTAAATACTATGCATTTCGTTAATAAGTTGGTACTTTTCAAAAGACATAGGTAAGCTATGTCAATCCGAACATTTTCTAAATACTATGCCTTTCGTTAATAAGTTGGTACTTTTCAAAAGACATAGGTAAGCTATGTCATTCCGAACATTTTCTAAATACTATTTCTTTCGTTAATAAGTTGGTACTTTTCAAAAGACATAGGTAAGCTATGTCAATCCGAACATTTTCTAAATATTGTTCCTTTCGTTAATAAGTTGGTACTCTTCATAAGACATAGGTAAGCTATGTCACACCCGACCATTTTCTAAATATTGTTCTTTCCGTTAATAAGTTGGTACTTTTCAAAAGACATAGGTAAGCTATGTCAATCCGAACATTTTCTAAATACTATGCATTTCGTTAATAAGTTGGTACTTTTCAAAATACATTTGTAAGCTATGTCAATCCGAACATTTTCTAAATACTATGCATTTCGTTAATAAGTTGGTACTTTTCAAAAGACATAGGTAAGCTTTGTCAATCCGAACATTTTCTAAATACTATGTATTTCGTTAATAAGTTGGTACTTTTCAAAAGACATAGGTAAGCTTTGTCAATCCGAACATTTTCTAAATACTATGCATTTCGTTAATAAGTTGGTACTTTTCAAAAGACATAGGTAAGCTATGTCAATCCGAACATTCTCTAAATACTATGCCTTTCGTTAATAAGTTGGTACTTTTCAAAAGACATAGGTAAGCTATGTCAATCCGAACATTTTCTAAATACTATGCATTTCGTTAATAAGTTGGTACTTTTCAAAAGATATAGGTAAGCTATGTCAATCCGAACATTTTCTAAATACTATGCCTTTCGTTAATAAGTTGGTACTTTTCAAAAGACATAGGTAAGCTATGTCATTCCGAACATTTTCTAAATACTATTTCTTTCGTTAATAAGTTGGTACTTTTCAAAAGACATAGGTAAGCTATGTCAATCCGAACATTTTCTAAATATTGTTCCTTTCGTTAATAAGTTGGTACTTTTCATAAGACATAGGTAAGCTATGTCAATCCGAACATTTTCTAAATACTATGCATTTCGTTGATAAGTTGGTACTTTTCAAAAGACATAGGTGAGCTATGTCAATCCGAACATTTTCTAAATACTATGCATTTCGTTAATAAGTTGGTACTTTTCAAAAGACATAGGTAAGCTATGCCAATCCGAACATTTTCTAAATACTATGCCTTTCGTTAATAAGTTGGTACTTTTCAAAAGTCATAGGTAAGCTATGTCAATCCGAACATTTTCTAAATACTATGGCTTTCGTTAATAAGTTGGTACTTTTCATAAGACATAGGTAAGCTATGTCAATCCGAACATTTTCTAAATATTATGCCTTTCGTTAATAAGTTGGTACTTTTCATAAGACATAGGTAAGCTATGTCAATCCGAACATTTTCTAAATACTATGCATTTCGTTAATAAGTTGGTACTTTTCAAAAGACATAGGTAAGCTATGTCACACCCGACCATTTTCTAAATATTGTTCTTTCCGTTAATAAGTTGGTACTTTTCATAAGACATAGGTAAGCTATGTCAATCCGAACATTTTCTAAATACTATGCATTTCGTTAATAAGTTGGTACTTTTCAAAAGACATAGGTAAGCTATGTCAATCCGAACATTTTCTAAATACTATGCATTTCGTTAATAAGTTGGTACTTTTCAAAAGACATAGGTAAGCTATGTCAATCCGAACATTTTCTAAATACTATGCCTTTCGTTAATAAGTTGGTACTTTTCAAAAGACATAGGTAAGCTATGTCATTCCGAACATTTTCTAAATACTATTTCTTTCGTTAATAAGTTGGTACTTTTCAAAAGACATAGGTAAGCTATGTCAATCCGAACATTTTCTAAATATTGTTCCTTTCGTTAATAAGTTGGTACTTTTCATAAGACATAGGTAAGCTATGTCAATCCGACCATTTTCTAAATACTATGCATTTCGTTAATAAGTTGGTACTTTTCAAAATACATTTGTAAGCTATGTCAATCCGAACATTTTCTAAATACTATGCATTTCGTTAATAAGTTGGTACTTTTCAAAAGACATAGGTAAGCTTTGTCAATCCGAACATTTTCTAAATACTATGTATTTCGTTAATAAGTTGGTACTTTTCAAAAGACATAGGTAAGCTTTGTCAATCCGAACATTTTCTAAATACTATGCATTTCGTTAATAAGTTGGTACTTTTCAAAAGACATAGGTAAGCTATGTCAATCCGAACATTCTCTAAATACTATGCCTTTCGTTAATAAGTTGGTACTTTTCAAAAGACATAGGTAAGCTTTGTCAATCCGAACATTTTCTAAATACTATGCATTTCGTTAATAAGTTGGTACTTTTCAAAAGACATAGGTAAGCTATGTCAATCCGAACATTCTCTAAATACTATGCCTTTCGTTAATAAGTTGGTACTTTTCAAAAGACATAGGTAAGCTATGTCAATCCGAACATTTTCTAAATACAATGCATTTCGTTAATAAGTTGGTACTTTTCAAAAGACATAGGTAAGCTATGTCAATCCGAACATTTTCTAAATACTATGCATTTCGTTAATAAGTTGGTACTTTTCAAAAGACATAGGTAAGCTATGTCAATCCGAACATTTTCTAAATACTATGCCTTTCGTTAATAAGTTGGTACTTTTCAAAAGACATAGGTAAGCTATGTCATTCCGAACATTTTCTAAATACTATTTCTTTCGTTAA
Source organism: Lochmaea crataegi (assembly GCA_947563755.1). Classification (NCBI taxonomy): domain Eukaryota; kingdom Metazoa; phylum Arthropoda; class Insecta; order Coleoptera; family Chrysomelidae; genus Lochmaea; species Lochmaea crataegi. Next base: position 16,494,391 of record OX387434.1, on the reverse strand, counting down.
TAAGTTGGTACTTTTCAAAAGACATAGGTAAGCTATGTCAATCCGAATATTTTCTAAATATTGTTCCTTTCGTTAATAAGTTGGTACTTTTCATAAGACATAGGTAAGCTATGTCAATCCGACCATTTTCTAAATACTATGCATTTCGTTAATAAGTTGGTACTTTTCAAAAGACATAGGTAAGCTATGTCAATCCGAACATTTTCTAAATACTATGCATTTCGTTAATAAGTTGGTACTTTTCAAAATACATTTGTAAGCTATGTCAATCCGAACATTTTCTAAATACTATGCATTTCGTTAATAAGTTGGTACTTTTCAAAAGACATAGGTAAGCTTTGTCAATCCGAACATTTTCTAAATACTATGTATTTCGTTAATAAGTTGGTACTTTTCAAAAGACATAGGTAAGCTTTGTCAATCCGAACATTTTCTAAATACTATGCATTTCGTTAATAAGTTGGTACTTTTCAAAAGACATAGGTAAGCTATGTCAATCCGAACATTCTCTAAATACTATGCCTTTCGTTAATAAGTTGGTACTTTTCAAAAGACATAGGTAAGCTATGTCAATCCGAACATTTTCTAAATACTATGCATTTCGTTAATAAGTTGGTACTTTTCAAAAGATATAGGTAAGCTATGTCAATCCGAACATTTTCTAAATACTATGCCTTTCGTTAATAAGTTGGTACTTTTCAAAAGACATAGGTAAGCTATGTCAATCCGAACATTTTCTAAATACTATGCCTTTCGTTAATAAGTTGGTACTTTTCAAAAGACATAGGTAAGCTATGTCATTCCGAACATTTTCTAAATACTATTTCTTTCGTTAATAAGTTGGTACTTTTCAAAAGACATAGGTAAGCTATGTCAATCCGAATATTTTCTAAATATTGTTCCTTTCGTTAATAAGTTGGTACTTTTCATAAGACATAGGTAAGCTATGTCAATCCGACCATTTTCTAAATACTATGCATTTCGTTAATAAGTTGGTACTTTTCAAAAGACATAGGTAAGCTATGTCAATCCGAACATTTTCTAAATACTATGCATTTCGTTAATAAGTTGGTACTTTTCAAAATACATTTGTAAGCTATGTCAATCCGAACATTTTCTAAATACTATGCATTTCGTTAATAAGTTGGTACTTTTCAAAAGACATAGGTAAGCTTTGTCAATCCGAACATTTTCTAAATACTATGTATTTCGTTAATAAGTTGGTACTTTTCAAAAGACATAGGTAAGCTTTGTCAATCCGAACATTTTCTAAATACTATGCATTTCGTTAATAAGTTGGTACTTTTCAAAAGACATAGGTAAGCTATGTCAATCCGAACATTCTCTAAATACTATGCCTTTCGTTAATAAGTTGGTACTTTTCAAAAGACATAGGTAAGCTATGTCAATCCGAACATTTTCTAAATACTATGCATTTCGTTAATAAGTTGGTACTTTTCAAAAGATATAGGTAAGCTATGTCAATCCGAACATTTTCTAAATACTATGCCTTTCGTTAATAAGTTGGTACTTTTCAAAAGACAGTCTTTCGTTAACAAGTTGGAACCTTTCAAAAGACATAGGTAAGCTATGTCGTTCCTCGTATTTTCTGTCCTGTTTTTTTTTCTGCCCTTTCTCCCCTGTTGGTGTCATTCGGTTTGGAATTGTGAATTATTTTTTTATTGCAATTGTTAAGTAAGCCACATGTACCGACTTTTTTGTTTACGATTGACTTTTTCCCGCACGGATGCACGCAGTATCACACTGTGAGAAAGTACTCGTTACCTAGGGTGTCGGTAAGCCTCGCTTGCAAAACGAGCAGTCATTCAGATGGGCGGGTACGCTTAAGTGTTTTCCGTTTGTCGAATGGGTATGGGTTGACAAGTAGGGGGAATAGTTGCCCAGTATGGGTTATCAAAATATCGTAGATATCTAAGTTGGTATATGCAAAATGGCTATACTTGGCAATTTATTACTAACAATTTTTTTCAGCGCTTCCTTTTCAGCACACTAACACTCTCTCACAGGCTTCAGAGATGTCATCAAATTTTTTGTAAATTTTTTAATTTTGTTTGATTTTCTGTTCCAGGATTTTTTTTAGGGATGGATTTATTTGGAATATATGCATATATTTAAACTTGCTGATAGGCCTATCTTATAATTTTACTTTTTTTTATGTCCTAGGGTTTACATTAAAATTTTTCTTATTAATTTTATTTTTTGTTTTAGAATTCTTATTAGGAAAGGATTTTTTAGGTTACAAAAGTGACTTTGCAGTTTAGAACTTCAGAATTTCCATTAATATTTGGTAAAATTTTTTTTTGCATGATTTTTTCTTAGCTGCATGGGTTTAAAAGGTGCATGCATGTTGTAGGGGGTGGTAAAGTAGTGGTTATTTAGGGGGTTTAGTATTTTAATTATAAAATTTTGTATGTAAAAATATTTTTATGTTGTAATTCATGTTTAAATTTTTCGGCTCTTATAAAAAAATGTAAATGTTAATATATTATTGATATTAATCATATCTTTTTTATAATTGCTAAGTTTGCATTTATTTTATCCTGTTTGTAAATGTATATCTATCTGCACTTTGCTAGAGTAAAGAAAAACTCTGGCTTAGTGCAGCCGGTAGAGAACATCCAGTTTTCAAGGGGGCGCATTTTCTAGTTTTGTCTGTGATTTCCTCCGCCGGCGGGGAATATTTTCCATCGGTTGTGAATATTTTAACCGGTTGATTATATTTTCTACCGATAAAGGGAACAACTTCCAGTCGCGAGGGACAACTTCCAGCCGTGATGGGAATTGATTGCTTATATTTTTTTATAGATGGGTATTTAATTTCAGTTTTGTCAAAGTAATCTTTGGTTTTGTATCGCTTCGGTTATGTATATTAGGTAACAAAACAAATATGATTTTTTGTGTTATTGTTAGATATTGAACTCCACTTTTACCATAGCTAATATAAATGTTGTTTCTATTTGTCTTTTTTACAGTACTGTTCAACAATCTGAATTAAACTGTTACTTGAGAGATAACAGAATAGAGATATTATTGACAAATCTAATAATAATTATTAAGATATAAGTTCTCTCCGAATTCCAGAACAATATATTTTTATCTTCTTATGTTACTTTTACCATTGTCTAGGATATTCAATTGGGTGTTAAACCGATACCCGACTTTTAAACCGAATATTTTAGAAGGAAACTGGAATCTGGAAACTGGAATCCTGACGGTTCTCTAATCAGGTCATCAAGAATAATGGAGGCATTGTACCTGCAACAAAAAAATAACAAATTTTGATTAGTGTATCAATTGTGATAATATACAGACATGGTTTCTACTTTCGGTCGATAAGGACACATGAGGTAGTAACTTACCTGTCTCGACTTCTGTTCACAGAAGTCATCCACCATCTCCTTTTTCTTTTTTGAGCTTGACGGGCGTTAATTCTTCTCATATAGCAGCCACTCAATACTACAAACGCTGCTGCAGCGACAACGCGACTATCCATAATCGAAACAAATTAAACACTGAAGAGAAACCGCGAGGCGACAAAACCTGCTGTACTTGCCAAATAGACAAGTATTGGCGTACTTGCCAAATACAGGAGTAGTGGGAGCGCCATACTTGTCAAATTGAGTTCAACACTTGGTGTACTTGCCAAATACACAAATATTGGCGTAAGTACTTGCCAAATACACGAGAAGTGGTAGTCCGCCTTAAGGATGTTCACTACTTTGGAAACTTGACATTTTGACATTTTTAATATATTAACTGCAATCCAAAGACAAACCCGACAAACCGGGGCAACGAACAGCATGAAGACGGCATCAATGGAAGCCCTTATTGGATTTCCTCTTTTGGGAACTTGTTGTAAGGGCGGAGGCAATGATGGCAATTCTTAGAATGAAATCGGGAGACTTCTGGTCCCCGAACAATGGGACAATGGGGTTATGCTCAATAGCCCAGTTTAAGTGCCTGGGCTGTTGAGCATAATCCAAACGAATCAATGAATGAATGAATGTTTATTGTTCTAATATTTGGGGTGTATTTCTTTTTCCACTAATCATGATGAGGCTTCGTCTAGTGGGCACGTAGGACAAGAAAAGTTTTAGGTAGAGATTGTTGGCAAAGGTTTTGATGAAAAATCAAAACAATTTGTTGTTTCGGCAAAGGAAGAATATTTGGCCCGTATGCAACAAAAGTCATCTTTATCATTAAGAAGATATGATGTGGTGGAAACCTCCCCGCGAAAAGAAGAAAATGCGAACATTATAACGTATTATTACTGTCGAAGAGTTAAGTTGGATTCATGAAAGCAAAAATTAAAACTTCAACTAAACTAGTTTTAGTTTGGTTGATGTTGCATAAATCCACTTTTACATGACGTTAACGTAGCAGTGGGACAAGGTGGTCGTGACAGAATGTTGGTTAAAGCTTCTAAGCGTATATCACAATGGAAGTACTATGCGATTTTTCATATATGTGCGTGGTGTGTCAACAAAAAAAAAACGCTATCTCCATTGAACCAAACTGTCTATTTCGGTTGCAGATTTCCTGAATTTGACTCCGAATCGGAATCGGCATACAATGTAGACATACCGTTAGGAATCACTGGATTCAGCCCCAAGGCTATAAATATTTTATTTTATATATTTAAATAGGGAAAGGAAATTTATCAGAGAGGAAATTTATCCACTGTGTAGGTAACATTTCAATTCTTTTTGACAATTCATGTGTTTTTTATTTTCTTTATGCATAAGAATGTAACACAATCACACAACGTAAACTACTTCAAATTGAATTCTCAAACGTTATGACTAGTGAAATTTTGGTGAATTCTGGAAGGATAAGCAAATATGCATTGAATTTGTGACAAAATACTGAGATACTGTTAAAACGTCAAAATTGTGTATTTTTGGTGTAAAGTGAGTCGCTACTTTTAAGACATTTATTATATTTATTATATCTAATACGATCCTGAATACACATCATCATCATTGCAATAAAACCCTACCTGGGATGGTGGTACGATTTTAACAAGCGGTAATAACCAGCAGCTGAATCTTTTTACTTTACTTCCTTCATAGCATGTGTAAACAAAAACGAACGTGTTTCACATTGTTATGGCGTTCTTCTCAATTGAGATTGGTTTGAATATTTTATAGCCTATTATGCCAAAATATGCCGACTCTATTACAGTTAGGTAACAATTTCTAATATATGCTTCCATAAATAGGTAATGAATAAATACATACTACTACTTTTTTCATTTTTGGTACTACTTTTGTATCGACTATTCACTACAAAGGTACGTAATGGCTACTAAGAAAATTAAGGGGCATAGATCAGCTTTTGTCCCATCTCTATTTGTTTATGAAATAAAGTCTGGAGGAATTAGTCTGAGACACCCTGCATATCTAGAAAACTGGACTAAAATTGCGGTATGTTTGAGTGATTCCTTACTTTATAGGCTAAATACTAATTGTGTTTGAAATTTGAAGATGGTATGTCTACTAGAAGTACTGTATTAAACAATATTGCATCGCATTTGAAGATTCCCAAAAAAAGTTTAAAACAAAACAATTGTTCAATCACCGCCACCTAGCGACCGTTTAAACCACTGGAATAAAACGTTGATATAATATTTTATTGGGTATTGAATTCCCTTTTAAATGTGTCACAATCCATAAGGCGGAACAAAAGTTATAACAGTTTTTTTGAGTCAGCTTTCCCACTCACCCCTAACAGTTATTTTACAAGATAGAGGAAAAGGTACTGGATCAAACTTACGTGAAATAATCTAATGATTGTGACCTATGGTTACCAATGGATCTATAAAAATAGTATTGAAGGTATGTGGGGGTTGAGCTAGTTCAGAATTCGGTCGCATTGCACTTTTATTTTTTGTATTGAACTGAAAAGTTTGTTTGTGAGAGATATAATTTATTTGAAAGAAAATCTATGATAGTCCCTTCGTTGGAGAAATCAGTTGATAGAATTGAATCTGTATAAATAACGCTCAAAGACAAATCAGTAGAAGGAGTAAGAACTTTAAGATAACGCCTCCAAAATGTTGGATACTCTGTAGTGTGTCTTATCTCCGCCGAGAAAGTTATAATCAAAAAGACTGATCCTTTTTCTCTTCAATCATCCTTTATAAATAAAAAATTCAGCTTAAAACGCCTACGACCATTTTGATAAATAACTGCTTATACATTTGTGATATTTCACCTTGAATTTCGTTGGTTCTTCAAATGTTTTTGTTAGATGAAAATATTCAAGAAATTATGTTGACTAAAGTAAAACAATCCAATTACTTATCCAAAATGTTCCGTTTAAAATTAATTTTCGCAACAAATTAAGACTAGAGAACATTAAATTAAATAAAAAACAGTAATGAGCACTTCAGTCTCCCCTATAATAAATTCTGTCTTGAAGAAAACACTTTCACGGGGTTTTGCCCTTCAAGGGATTTGTATTAGAGTCTTCTTATAGCGTTAAGCATAATGTATATAATGACTCTGGAAGACTTATTGAGTTGTAGCAAATTTGTTTAACGATTTTCCGCTTTTTACCAAGTTTTGTTTTATGAGAAATAGACTTTTCGGAGCTTTTAGTTTTTTTATATTTGTAAAGGATTCTTCAATCTCCTTTTTATGTGGCAGAAAAAATAGCAGACGAAAAGAGGAGAAAAGGTAGAAATTATTAATTGTGAATTGTTAATGTTGTAATTAATAACATCAAAACAGATAATGCTGGACAAGTTGTAGTTTCGCTACAAAAGATTCTTTAATTAGTTAATGTAGAAACTAATTTAAGGATTCATGAGAAATCGAGCAGGTAGATATATATTATAACGTACGTATAACCTAACCCTTTCAGCTATATGAAGAAAGCTTTTTTTGTATCTCCCCCGTACAGCTATAAATAAATTTATCTCATTTGGGTTGGGTGCTTTCGAAATAAACTTACTTACCTTCAACGATGGATATTCAAACAAAATGCACTCAAACAAATTTCTAATTTTAATTATAATAATACGTAAATTTTTTTTAAATTGGAATTAGTATTTTATCTCAGAAAACTATTTAACAATGATCTCCTCGTATTTCTAAATTTTTTCATAGAATATGAACATGAAACAATTAACAAGTTACTGTTAAAACTTTTCAAATATATTATGCATCACTACGCATACGCAAACTATAATGTTCGACTCTCCTCGCTTGCGACCTTAAACGATTTATCAATGTATCGGCAAGCGTGTTTAGTTTGTATCAAAATGAATATGTCGTTTACTTATTGGAAACTAAATACTGAATTATTATATTGTTATTTCATAAAGATAAGCTTCCTTTTCGTAATATTTATTTTATATTAGCTAAATTATTTACAACCTACGTCTAAGTGAAAATCGTTTACCTACACCTGGTATTGTTCAAAATGGCGGCTTTATACAAAGTTTGTATCCATATTTCAGGTACCATATGAGATGAATCTGGATTCCTCTGGATCCTCTTTTCGATGAGATTACTTAATACTGAAGATATTATGTGCCAGTGAAAATGTCAAATAGTTTTTATATGATAATAACCTTTTTTTCTGGATGAGACATTGTTGATTGACTATCGGTTTTTTGTTGAAAGCCCATTCGATTCCTCCAGCTTGATGGGCCGAAAAAAAGCGTTTGGATTTAGATTCCGTGAAACAGACACTACGAAATGGGGAAAGTTTCACCAATTTATACTTCTGTCTCGTTAAAACTAGTTATATGACATGATACTTCAACAGGACCTTATAATCCACATCATAAACCACTTATAGTCAAAGATAAATTAAAAGTTTCAAAATTGACACACTGTATGTCTGTAGAGATACGAAATTGTGAATATATTTTATACTATATTTGAGGACTAAGAATGGCTGTAAAAAATAGAGAGATATCGAGTGTTTTTAAAAAGCAGGAAGAAAATAAAAATGTCATTTAAACGTTGCGTCACGAATAGCTGAGAAGTTAGAGTCGCTTGCTCTCAGCAAACCATTTAGAAACATCTGGAGATACCTAAATTTGCAAAAATACTTTGTATGAACCGAATGTTCGCCAGTGGCGTCGAGAAAATGTTAAATATGCGTAAACGAAATAAAAATGTGTGCTGTTTATAAAAATTATTATGTACTTTTCATTAAATAAAGATGAATTTTGAATTAATTTCCAGCTTAGAATACTAATGATTTACTATACAGTAAAATTCCAACATTACAGGAAGCGCTACAAGTATTCTAACGCCTGAAATAGACATGGTATAAATTTAGGTTAAATTAATTTGAATATCTCTAGTAATTTTAGTAGAATACACTCTCACAAAATTTAAAGACTTGAGTGATAACTCTAGAGAAAACGTATAAAGCGACATACCAGTTGGAATGTCTAACTAACAATAAATCTCTCGCTCTTGCTCTTCACTCCAGAGCGTACTGGCCCATTTGTAAGTTGGGATTGATTTGAATTAATGGAGTAATAAGGTAGTACATTATTAGAAATTTTAAAAAATATAATCTCATTCCTTCCACTTGCCTAAATAACAACAATTTTTCCTAACGTTTTAAAATCCTTTTGCTGGTATTTGTGAAAAATATACAAAAATGTTTCTTGATCCGAAAAAGTTACATTTACCACATACAAGGTATCCCGTATATAAGTAACGTAAATTAGGGGTTATACAAATTTTTTGTAGGTTATAATCTTTTCAAAACACATCAACCGTATTAATTTTGTCAAATTCTAATAAGCCAGTGGCGTGGCACCAGGGGTTAGTAATTTTTCAATGTACCATATTCTTTAAACGCCCTTTATATCAAGATAAAGTAATTTGTATGCAGTTCTTCACTAAATTTTTTACATAAAAGCTGCACTTTGTTGAATTCGCTACAACATTCCAATATTTTAAACTATTTACTCTGTTTACTTTGTAAATTTCATGTAACAATAAATTTGTAGTAGCTGCACATATTTTCTAAATAATGTAAACACAAACGCTTTGTGAAGATTTGTAATTCATAGTTCTACAATTGAAAAGAGTAATTTGAAATTTGTTCATTTGAAGAGCAGATAAACTTATAATATAAATGAAAGGCACCATAGACTGGTGCCCAATTATCAACCTGTATCTCACAAACTAACGTTGGAGAAATATTGTATTTAGGTATTTTAAATATTTCGTTAATGATCTACCATCTCTCTAATGTACCTATTCACGGGATACCCTGTATATGGTTGATGTACCGGGTGTAGAGAGAAAGAGATTAAGAGAGGTAACCCGCTGTATCTCAGAAACTTTTTATCGTACAGCTTAGAGAAAAAAGTCTGTAATACAAACTCGAATACGAGAAACTGTTGGAAATTATTTTCAAGTTTCCCTTATTAAACTTATTTACCTAGAAAATAGTTAAGGAGGAATTTTTGTGAATGAATTTCCAGGTGAACCTTTTCAAATGTAAGAACCCCTTTGGTTGCACTTGATTTCCAGTTAAACATTTTCTAATACTCTTGTAAATATCCTTAAAATTCCGTATTAATTCACTGTATAAATTAAAATTTTTTAATTATACCTTCACATGTTTGATAAAGCTACTGTTTTAGCAAAACGCGTCACAAGCTTTGAACATAGGTCAAAAATAATAATGAAAAGTTAAGCAAATTAAATTGTTTCATTTCATCTTGTCAGTATGGATCTTCATCAAGTAAAAGCCTCATGTATTCAATTATTATAATAAATATCCTCAACGGCAGTTTTAGTTATTAATTCACTCAGTTACAAAATATAATATGTCACCAACATAAACATTATACCACTACGTTTTCTTTTTGATGTTTCCATCGAATCAATTTATCGGCAATACAGAACTAGGATTTAGTTATATGGTTTTCAAAAAAACTAACATAATTGTTTGGATACATATCAACTGTCACCAGCTGAAGCTGGAGTATCCAACATTAATGAGGAATTAGGAACGTTAATTTCTAAGCGAAAAAATGAATCTTTAATGTTATATTCCCCCCTCAAAAAAATGCCGTGTGACTCCAGAGTCCAGAAAGACAGCAAAATATCTATTGTGCTCAGTTTCTTCTACTCTGCTCCTGAGGAAAGTCTCGGAAAAAGTTTTAGGTCATCCGCAAGCTTTAGTTTAGGTAAGTGTCTCTTTTCTATACAGTAGTCTCCTAGATGTGCTCTAGAATGCTATCCGCAAGTATGTGGATGGAAGTTTCTTCTTCCATTCCACAGAATTTACATTCTTTTTACGCCACCATTTTAAGCTTTTTAATGTGCGCTTTCAGGCGACATTGTCAGGATATTTGTTAAAACTCTTTGATTGTCTAAGCCCTACTAGATCCTAACAACGGTCAGATTCTCTCCTCTTTTCGGCGTTGCCTATTATGTCCAATATTACATTGGAGGTACCGATAAAGGGTACCGGCCCCCCAAAAGGATGTTTCAGCCTTCTCTCTGCTAGTTCATCTGCTATTTCATTTATTTCCTTCTATTCCAGTGTGTCCTGGAATCCACAGTGACGTTGTTATTCTCACCTAGTTCATTAAGTTTTCCCAGACCAGGACGGCTTAGTCGGTATATCTATTGCCTATGCTCAAACTTAAAATTTTACGTAGTAGAGATGGTTATTTTCACAATAACAATAATGAGATGCTGGTATCTTATACTAAAAAATCTTCAAAAATCATCAAAATCTCAAAAATCTTTATTGTGAAAACAACCATCTCTAGACTTGTTAGCTGAACGCCACCAAACAAGGTGACATAGTCGTTCGTAATTTGACGCCTTGATTCGTTTTAAGTCACGTGGGTTTGTTTAATTTTTTAAATCATTTACAAATTACGCTAATAAAAAAAATTATTGAAAAAATTACTCTTCTCCAGGCATGGTGACTAACGTTTAGGCAGACATTATATGAAATTTAGCAGTCCACGCTTGGTTAAGAGATTCGTGACTAAATATCAATTTTTTAATCAGTACTTGATTTAAAAAAACATGAGTTTATTTGGAAAAACGTTTTAAAAATTATCACACACATCATTTAACACGAACAGGTGTATTAGTATCTATAAAATCGATTTTATGGAGATAATCTGAATATTTCCCATTTTAATCGCATTATTGTAACAAAATAGGTTCTAAATACAACATATCCATCAATGTGTGGTATGCGGTTAGGTAGAACTGAATAAATTAATGTATATCGATTGTGGGATTTCGTTATAAAATCAGACCACTGCTTTTCCCAGTGTTTTCGTGCTTGTGTTTTACCGAAAAAATGTACAACGTCTTTGTAAACGCATTCCTCTAATATTCAATAAGGGATGTATGTATGTATGTATGTATGTATGTAAATTGGGGTGACATTCACTGAGACCTAAAATATCTATTGTGCCCCCTTACTTCTACTTAGTTCCTGAGGAAAGTCTCAGAGACTAGTAGCTTCTTTAGTCCTATTTCCCGGAGGAATTTTAGGATATCTGCAGGCTTTAACTTAGGTAAATGTCCCTTTTCTATCCAGTAATCTCCAAGGTGTTGTGCCCTAGGATTCTGAATTGCTGTGCAGTTCGCAAGTATGTGGATGGAGGTTTCTTCTTCCATACCACAGAATCTACATTCTTCCTCCTCCACTACTTTGAGCTTTTTCAGGTGCCCATTCAGGCGACAATGTCCCGTAAGGATGCCTGTTAAAACTCTTAGTGCAGTTTTACTTTGACTTATACATTCATTTGATCTCAACAGGTTGTAGTCACCCAGAAGAATCTTTGATTGCCTAAGTCCTACTAGATTTTTCCAATGGTCAGATCTTCTCTTTTCTTCGGCTTTGCCTATTTCTCCCAATATTACATTGGAGCTGATACCGCAAAAGGGTTCTGGCCCCCAAAAGTGTGTTCCAGTCCCCCTCTTTGCTAGTTCATCTGCTATTTCATTTCCTTCTATCCCGGTGTGTCCTGGAATCCACAGTAAGGTGACTATATTGTTCTCGCCTAGTTTATTTAGTTTGCCTAGGCATTCCCAAACCATTTTGGAACTGATAACACAAGAGCTCAGTGCTTTAATGGCTGCTTGACTATCCGACATTATGATAATCCTTTACCTTCTATATCCTTTATCAATATTGAACTGGGCACACTTTCTTATGGCGTGAATTTCCGCTTGAAAGTTACTCGGGGTTTTTCCCAAGCTTTCAGAGTGTTTGGTTCCTGGCCCGTACACTCCTATCCCAGTTCCTTCTATTGCTTTTGAGCCATCTGTGTACCATTGAATGGCATTCTTTCCAAGTCTGGTAATGGTATTTGGATCCCATTCCTTCTTTTTGCTTAATTCCGTAACGAATTTCTTTGAAAAGTTATACTTTTTCATTATACCATCTTGTGGCATGTCCCAGGTTTTCTGATTTCTAAGAAGTAAGGAGGTGTTTTTTTTTAATGATTCCCTCACTACTTAGTCTGTATCTTGTTCTTTCTGCAACACTTTCCACCACCATATGTAGTGGTGTGAGGTTGAGAATAACTTCCATGGCTGCCGTTGGGCATTCAATAAGGGATAATAGAGTAGTTGCCCCTGCTTTCATATTTCTTGAAAAATAATCCAAAACTATCCAAAAAAAAAATATATATATATAACTATATATATATATATATATATATATATATATATATATATATATATATATATATATATATATATATATATATATATATATATATATATATATATATATATAACCATCTAGCGTGTAAAAAGGTGAATTATTATACAGCGCTGTTGAAAAGTCTCGCAAAGAGGTATTTTCTTTAAAATAGTTGGAGGGAATAGTATATTGTGGGACTAAGGGTGAAACAAGACGATTTCAGACTAGGGTGAAAGTTGAAGGCTGGCATCACCTGAAGTCTGAAATCTGTTTCATCCCGCATCACACACTATATTTTTCACGTGATCTGCATTAAAAATGCTAGTTTCAATGTCTGGAGCCAACAGTCAGTTTAGTTAAAATGACAGATATCGGGTTAGAATGACAAAATAAATCAACAAAAAATACTCTGACAAGATCGAAAGTAAAGCTACAACGTCACTGTGCGGGCAGAAAATTGTTAATATATCGCGAAAAACTTAATTGGTAGTCACTTAAACTTGCCTAACTGATTGAGCTGCCAAGTGTCATCTGATTGACAAGAGACAGTCGAGCATGAAGGTTAAGACAGATACCATGTAACTGTAAGCTTGTACTGTTTCATCTTCTCATGTTACAATATATATTATATTAAATAAGTAAACATGTGTTCATTACATGAATCCGATTCACAAACTCATTCAAAAATGATCGATTTCTGCCAGGGGGAGAAAATTATCGATTCCTGCCCGACAACAATCGCATTGGCCTGAAATTGAATACTTTCAGTTGGCTCAACAGGCGTTGAAACTGTCATTTCCAATGCAGGTTCTTTTCAGCAACGCTGTATATACAATAAAGTGTTGAATTCATCAAAAATATTATGTTTCTTCAATATCAATAGTATAAGTGGGGGACAAGAGCATATTGCGGATTTAATTATTTCCAATATTTTTATTATCATAAGGTTTTTAATTCATTTTTTGTATTTTTTAAATAGTCCGCCATTTACTATGTAACGCGCACTATCTAAAAGAGAAGTTAGCTACATAACAGTTGGCAACTTTGTCGTGTTTTCTGCAATAGTGATTACTAGTGAAAAAAGACGTGAAGACAGAAGTATAGGTTATGTTATAAAAAATATCTTGGTGCAAAACTTTTTTAAAGTATATAAAATATACTTGAATAAATTCCAAAAGCTGGATTTATTCATTCATTCATATATTTGGGTTGTGCTCATCAGCCCAGGCACTTGAACTGAATCTTACCTTTTCCCATGTTATCTACTTCCATCCCAGAAGCTTCGCGTCTTCTATAAAGGCCACTAGTTTGACTGGAGGGATTTTCAGTAGTTGTGATAGTTTTATAAATCCTCTCCAAAGTGCTTCCGTCTAAGTAATTTTCTCGCAGAAACAGAGTATGTGAGTAGGTGTTTCATCATCAAGTTCACATTTTCTGCATATAGGTTCACTAATTTTGCCCATTTTGTACAGATGTTTCCTCAAGGTACAGTGTCCAGTCACCAGGTCGGTAACTGTCTTCAAATGTCTCTTACCCAGTTTCAGTAGCCTGGCTGAGAGTTCCTTGTCTACCTGATCAGTAAACTATTTGTATGAAGGTGCCCTCGTGTCAACCTCCATTTGAATTGGTGTTCCCTATCTAGTCAGATCCCGATTTCCCCTCTTATGCAATATTTTGTGATTTCACAAACCTATAAAGTCTCCTTTAGAGCCTTAGCTAACTGGTCCACAATTTCATTACCTGCAATCCCCTCATGTGCCGACCTCGTTATTTTAAAGGAGGACAATGTTCCTCCTCTCAGCTGACCAAGAGCCAGAGTAATAGAAATTTTCCTGGATCTGACAACAAGGTCAGAGCAGTGAAAATACGCACCAACAGCGGACTACTCACACGTCCAATCTCTAAACTTTGTCTCTTGCCATTTGGCAAGGAATCCAATTATGCGTAGTATAAGTCTGTTATTAGTTCTTGCTTTTTGTATTTTATTTGGTTTTGTTTTTTAATCCTCACTCGCTTAGATTTATTTTGTTTTTCCTCATTTCTCTCCTGTGACTAAGTTTAAGTGCGTTACCTCAAACTGTGAAAATCAGACTATCATTCTCGTGTCACTGTCAAAAAAATAATATCAGTTTTTTCAATTATAAAGTCAGTTACAGTTTTTTTCCTACATCTAAACTAAACTACTGAACATTTTTGACACATTTCATAAAATGTCAAAGGATCATTCCAAAAGTGGTTGCGAGTTGTGTTGCCTTTTAACATCTTGAGAAAATATATTTTAATTTAAAGAGATTTGAACAGCTAGTAATAGTCAGATCTTTCGATCATTACACAGAATACATGAATAACCCGCTTTACTGACAACACACTCTGTCTGTAACCAACATCTAAATCGATTCTCTCATTCCAAAACAAGAATAGTAAAATACATAGCAAAGGTCACAGATTCCAATATCAGTGCCGTGCTGTGTGAGGATTTGAATTTAATACAAAATAATTATCCTAGATCTTATAAGACTGGGTAAATAGTATTTATATATCAAATGATACGACACTAGTAGTTTCAGAACTGTAAAACTGCTCAGAACTTGCAGCTTACCTGTGAGAGGATCCATTGTAAACATCAATTATACTTTTTTTTCATAGTACACAACTGATTCACCATCTAGTGAATATAATTTAACTAATAAATAAAGTATCCTCAATTGATCTACATTGAAATTTCACAGTTGAACAGAACAGCAACAAATAAATCGTTTTTTTTATACATTCACCTCCATTATACATATAATAGGTATTGAATGACATTGAGGTACCTCAAAAAAAGTTAAGTCATTGGATGATTATTACTACCAAGCAAACTAAATAAATAAACTACATTGTTTATGTTGGCATTAGATAGTACGTCTGTTCATTGTTTAGAGGTCAGATCAAACATTTCAAGTTTTGCAAGAGTTCATCCCTTGTAATGTTAGGAACTGGCGGTCGGATCCCATCCTCTGACATAACCTTTATTTTTCACTTAACGTTTCTCAAGCTTCCTATTCAGTTTTCTTCGCTACTGCACCACCATCTGACTGATGACTATCACTACTCACATTTCAAAATTTATTTATTTCAACAATAACGCGACATTAAATTGCTCACTTTTGCGAGTAAAAACAATCTCTATAACCTTAAAGAAATAATATTCACAATATGGTTTACCGTTGGCGAGCGGATCTGAATGCAATAAGCCCTTTTTTTACTGTAATACAAAAATGAGCCCGTAACTATTATTTTAAATTGTTTCGCTCACTTCAGAGAGCTCTTTTTCCTAGTTCTACACGCTTTTCCCCCGGTACGCTTCAAATGCATAATTTTCTCTCCAATGACAAAAAGTATGATTTTTTTTTTATATTATTAAATTGTAATGATTGTTATCGTGAACTGATTTTTTTGAAAAAGAGACAAGCCACTTTCAAAATCAACTGCTCATGTTATGGAGTAGGTAGTGACTACTAAAAAATACTTTTTCTACAGTCACGCGTAAAATGACTAATTACTATATTCAAATGAAATCGTCGACAAATGCCGAGGATTGTTACTTTACGCTCTAACGCAAAAAAGGAATCTTTTTCGCTCGCTTATTGAATCAAACCACTCCCTCCGAATTAACTCAATTGGTGAATATTTAACAATTTATCAGATCGAAAATTAAATAAAATTATATGAATATTGTCAAAAATTTTGAAATATGGTCAAAAATGGTCAATAATTGTCAAAAATTGTCAATTATTGTCAAAAACTGTTAAAAATGAACAATGTTTATCAAAAACTGTCAATAATTGTCAAAAATTGTCAAAAATTGTCAAAAATTGTCAAAAATTGTCAAAAATTGTCAAAAATTGTCAAAAATTGTCAAAAATGGTCAAAAATTGTCAAAAATTGTCAAAAATTGTCAAAAATTGTCAAAAATTGTCAATTATTGTCAATAATTGTCAATTATTGTCAATAATTGTCAAAAATTGTCAAATATTGTCAATTATCGTCAATTATTGTCAAAAACTGTTAAAAATGGACAATTTTTGTCAAAAACTGTCAAAAATGGTCAATAATTTTCAAAAAAGGTGAATAATTGTCAAAAATGGTCGATAATTGTCAAAAACTTTCAAAAAATTTGAAAAATGGTTAAACATTTTCTAAAATTGTCAAAAATGGTCAATTGTCAAAAATTGTCAATTATTGTCAAAAACTGTTAAAAATTGACATTTTTTGTCAAAAACTTTCAAAAATGGTCAATAATTGTCAAAAATGGTCGATAATTGTCAAAAACTTTCAAAAAATTTGAAAAATGGTTAAATATTTTCTAAAATTGTCAAAAATGGTCAATTGTCAAAAATTGTTAAAATTTTGAAAAATGGTCGATAACTGTCAAAAACTATCAAAAATGGTCAAAAATCTTCGAAAAATTGTAAAATTTTTGAAAAATTGTCGAAAATGCCCAAAAATTGTCAAAAACTATCAAAAATGGACAATTATTGTTAAAAATTGTCAAAATTTTGAAAAATAATTGATAATTGTCAAAAAGTTTTTGAAATATGGTTAATAATTGTCAAAAATGATTAATAATTTGGAAAAATGGTCCATAATTGTCAACAATTGTCAATAATGATCAAAAATGGTAAATAATTTTGAAAACTGGTCTAAAATTTCGAAAAATTGTCAAAAATGGTCAAAAACTATCAAAAATGGTTAAAAATTGTCAATTATTTTTAAAAACTGTCAAAAATGAACAATTATTGTCAAAATTGGTCAATAATTGTCCAAAATTGTTAAATTTTTGAAAAACGGTTGATAATTGTCAAACACTATCAAAAATGGTCAATAATTTTGAAAAATGGTCAAAATTTTTTAAAAATTGTTAAAATTTTAGAATAATTGTCAAAAATTTTGAAAAATTGTCAAAAACTATCAAAAACGGTTAAAAATTGTTAATTATTTTTTAAAACTGTCAAAAATGGACAATTATTGTCAAAATTGTTCAATAATTGTAAGAAATTCTTAAAATTTTGAAAAATGGTCGATAATTGTCAAAAACTATCAAAAATGGTCGATAATTTTGGAAAATGGTCAAAAATTTTGAAAAACTGTTAAAATTTTAGAAAAATTGTCAAAAATTTGGAAAAAATAGCAAAAATTGTCAAAAATGGCCAATAATTGTCAAAAAGTATCAAAAATGGTTAAAAATTGTCAAGAATTTTCAAAAATTGACAATTATTGTTAAAAATTGTCAAAATTTTGAAAAATAGTGGATAATTTTCAAAAATTGTTGAAGTTTTTGAAAAATTGTCAAAAATTTATCAAAAATTGTTGAAGTTTTTGAAAAATTGTCAAAAATTTTGAAATATGGTCAATCATTGTCAAAAGTTTGGAAAAATGGTCACTAATTTGAAAAACAGTCAAAATGGTCAATAATTGTCAAAATTTTGAAAATAGTCAATAAACAATACGAGCCGTTTCCGAAAATCGATTTAAACGCGTAATTTATAAAATAGTCTTACTAAAAATCGATTAATATTACTATAAAGATCGATTATAAGAAAATAATAATCTTTTTAAGGTTAATCATGATGAATAGCGAAAATGACGATTATTCTAGCACTCCTATTATAACCTAAGATAATATAAAAAACTGTTTTAATTATTAAAAGGGCGACTGTAGAAAAAATTATGTTTGTTTTTCGAGCGTAAAGTAAAATTGCCGCCTTCGACAGATCTTCTTCTTTCTCAAGCGGCAATCTGTTACTTTACGCTCTAAATACAGAAATAACTATTTTTTCAATTTGGAAAATATCATAATGAAGTACGCGCTTTTTTTTTAACAGTTCCGAGATCTAAGTACCATAACAGTGGAGTATTAGGAACTATAATACTATTACACCGAAGTACGGTCCGTCAAAGTGCAAGATTCCTACCTTACAACAAAGCTGTAGAATAATATTTGACACATTTTGCGACTATCCTTAATCGAAAACTTCTATTTGATCTTCACGTCATGGGAGGAGATAAAAAAAACTTGTGAAATTGTATTGGGAATTATTTACATCCCCTTATTGTAGAAAAGTAATTGATTTTTCCATGACGAATTCTCCGAGGGCTTTAAAAGCGTTCCAGCACGCGCCTGTTTGTATTAGAAATGTGATTGACTTTAAATGTTTACCTCTCTTGAAGCCATTATCTTTATGATTTCTCAACGCCGCAGATAAATAACTTATCTTGACGTCTCTATAGTTCGCTTCATGAATACATCTGAAAATGATGGCGTAAATAGACGATATTACACCAATTTCAGAAAATTCATATAGGCCATTTATCTGCTAAAATGAACATAACAGCATTTCACGATATGACTAAAGTCGTCCTTTAAATAACTCTACTGATAGTAATATAAAATTAACAATAGAATAGGAGCAGATAAATTTCGTTTCAAAAGTGATTAAAACTATACCTAGAGGTAGATAATTTTGAGAAGCTTATATCTAGTAGGATGTTTATAACTAGGAACTAAAATGCCCGTTTGCACCGTTTACTTTAAGACAGACTTAAAATTAAGTAATCTTAAAAAGACTATATAATCTGACACATTATTATTTGACATCGCATTGTGTTGATGTGTTGCGCCTAAGTGGAAGTGTGATACATGATACATTTAACAAAATGGAGCTGGCAATAAACGACATTTTCGAAGATGATTTAGATATCCTCGAAATAATAACTTTGGATTTCTGAGACTGCTTTACACTCGATCTATTCATTTTCGAGACATGGAGCAATGTTGTTTGCTGGTCTTAGGATTGATAGAGGAAGCTCTAGAATTTCCAAATGATTTGTAAGTAAGAAAACGAAGAAAAACCTCCACTACTCCCAGATGACATCGATGCTCTTGAATTAGACGAACTGATTGTAAATGGTCAAATGATCCACGCTCCTATTGCAGTTGATGGAATAATTGTTGATAATCGTACTGATTGAATTAAAAATTATTTTTTAAATTTATAACAAATATATACAGTACAGTAAGCAGCTGATCGTATTTCTCACCGATAACCGAAGTTGTTAACACGTCCACTATCGTCTTCTGCTTGCACTGGCTTGAGTCTAAAATAATAAAGCAAGTACATAAAAACCGATTACATACACTGGCTGCTTTTGTTTTCGAAGCTTTTTGCAAAGATATATTTGCTGGTGCACTCAACATACTGGTTTTAAATTTGCTTGAACTTCAACTTGGCTTAGACAGATTATATTGAATGAGTTTTAGGTAACTTACACTTTTTCATGGCTGCAAATAGTAAGTTTAACACAAATCTTACTTTCACACCCACGTGACAGCCAAATATTTTCAGTATCTTCTGGATTTATAATTTCTTCTGTGCTGCTCCTGTATATACTACCAATAAATACCTTCAACTGTTAAATCCATCAATATATTATCTTCATTTGAATAAAATGGATTTTCTAATCCACTTACAGTTTTATCATTCATAATGGACAGAAGCAGTTTTTTGTCCGAATATTTCTCGTCTACCTTCTTCGGTACACCTCCTCCTAATACACCATGCATTTCATATACGTATATAGTATTATAGATTTTGTTGAAATATACCAATAGAAATTCAAGGTGTCACAATTTAAAATGAATTATAATAAACAAGTTATAGAAAAAAGTAGAGTTCAATTATCCATAGACAATTTTGATACACCCTGTATGTGCTTATTATGAAATATAGATGTTGATATTCAATAGTCAAAGGTAAATTCATAATAATAATTCTTTGAAGCAAAATGTCAATAGTATGTCCAATCGGAATGTAATGTTTATATGTCATTGTATTAATTTGGTTTAATTTAAAATATGATATTTTTAATAATATTTAATCTAAGTTATGATGCTACTCTAATTTTAGTTATATTAGAAATTTAGTTAGTAATATTGTAAATAACAAGTTTATATAAATGTCATAAAGTGACATAATGAAATTAAATAATTACTTACCTGATGGTATAATATGTTGGTAAGACGTTTTTTGGAAGGAAGTAATATTTTGTTTCAAAAAGCGTTGCTATGAGGAAACTAAGGGAGTTTTTGACTGGGAACGCGATAGTGAGAGTTCTGGGGGACGCGAAGAAGAGCGTCAGAAAAGAATTTGGTGTGAGTGAATTTTTCTGGTAGAAAACCAGGAAAAGTGGTTAGCGAGGTGCCAACGAGCAGACCACGAGAGTCGAGAGTTTGCAGACAAGTTGTGGAGAATTTCCCACATAAAATCTGAACGTAGAATCTACTTAATTGGTGAGATATCCACTCCATAAATTTTTCATTTGTACTCCAAGTATTTGTATGAGATAGATTAATCTTGTTGATGAATCTGAACGAGGTTCCAGTATCCAGAAACTGAAATAAAATCAAAAATATCATTTATGAATCGTTCATATGAGTTGTGTATTGAGGATAAAATTTTCACATAATAATCTAAGTGATTTAAAGTGCTTAAATAAGATTAATTTATAGGTTGTATTATTTAGGATAGAAATTTTCATACTTACTTACGAATATTCGCAATATAGCGTTCGCAAATCATTTTTTTCTTTATTTAGTTTTCTACAGCGGATTCCAGAGAGGAGAACAGCTGATCCTTCATTTGTAACGGAAGCCGCGTTCCGTATTTCTATTCGGTGCGTTGCGAATATTGGTAGTAAAGTATTTCGCAGTTGCGTTATTGTCGAAAAGACAATTTTTTTTGTATATCGATGTTTGTTGTAATCGCTCGGCATATTAATTGCCATTTTTATTGTTGATTACGATTATTCTATTAAAGAAAATCAGAGTGCATATCTATCTTTTCATTCACATATGTAGGAGCTTAATATTTTTAAAAAGATTGGAACTCCATCTATGCGCCGTTATCTCTACTGACCCTGAAGCACGTCCTTGAGGTGAGCAGTCGAGTCTCTGTCTGAGAAGCACCACACAAATCAAAAATTATTATTCAAATAATAAAAACACACAAAAAACAAATAATTAAAATTAATACAAAATTATAATAATAAAATTTAAGCAAAAAAATATAATAATAGTTATTAATAGTAGTAAACAAACCTACCGAATATCTTTCCTTCCTTTCCTCATCCACAATTTTTTGAACTTTCATCTTTCTGTTACTATAGAATTTTTTTAATGTTTAATGTTTTTTAATACTAACACCATCTGTCTTCTTATTTTCAATTATGTCTTTGTAACTACTAACAATATTTAGTAGCAGCTGCTTCTCTGTGCCGGTGAAGTTTGGCTTGATCTGCAATTGAAAACAAATCGGTATGAATGGCTTTGTAATTCAGACATTACCAAGTTGCTTACTATTTCCTTTGGTTCGTGAATTCCTACTGCAGTAGAAACAGTTAAGAGTGATAAAACGCTAATAATACTGGACGCACCACGGTTGCACTGAAGTTTATTGTTTTCTTAGTATTTATAGATTAATTGTTCACATTTGATGCGGTCGAAAGCCAAATTATGAACAGTCACTGATAAGTTACTAGATTTTCTCAGTGTTGCAATGTATACAATGCGTTAAGCGTTTCTTTACTAAGTAATGCTTAAGCTGCATCGGTGAAACGAGAGAGAGACAATTAAGTACTTCTTAAAGTTAAGGAGAACTTACGAAAGGCGTGCTTAAATTCTAAACGGTACAAACGGGCATAATAATCCAGGTTCATATATGTAGTTGACAGTCAGTTAAGAGTTAACCTCCAGTGAATAGCGCGTTTGCATTTTAAACTTCATGTTAACCTACCAACTCTCCATTAAGTGATAGTTGAAGATAACTAGATTTTCCCAATCGTGACGAATTTCTGTCACCAGACAACCTTCGCACTAAATTCTAATATAACCTCAAACCGAATAATACAACACGATAAAACTTGCTTTTTTACACTTTTAAATTATTATAGTGTCCAACTAAAACACACTAGTATACAAATTCACCAAAACTTATTAACTTTTGTTCTAGATTTATATTCAAATCAGTAAAAAATGCTATTTCCATCCATCTTTCCAGCTGACAACATGGCGCGGGATGACGTCACTTGGAAACGCTCTATTCCAAAATTTCAACTGTCAGTTAGCGCAGGCACATGCGTTTAAAGACTGCATGAACATTATTTTGTCAGGTTGGCACTAATAAGTTTATTCATTGGTTCGTTTGTTCAGTGGAGACGCTAGGCGTAGCAGACAGTTCAACAATGTTAATTAAAGTATATCGTAAAGTCTAAAAAGCAAATAATATACCAGTAGCTAACTTACTCGGTTCATTGCTGAATGAGATTGATCTGAACAACTATCTTCATTAATTGTAATCACAAATGGTTCTGTTTAAGTCTCTTCAATATTATGCAGCTCCTACATTTTTAATTCAATTTTTCGACACACTTAATAGTGAATTGTGCGTTCAACTATCAGTTGACAAACGAATCGGTCGTTTATAAAACCGGCACTTACCTTGCTTAAGTTGATTTAATTTAAAGTTTAAAATTAATATTATGGAATTAGAGACATAATACGATGTAAAATGTTCGAATATAAAAATATACATACAGTACATTTCCACTTTGCGTTTAACATCAGTAGCAAACATTTGTGTTATCATATTATGGAGACATGTCTGTTTATTTTGTTTCATGCTTTGTTTGCATCAATTTAATTGTTCAGTCGCTGCAGCTTTTACAATATTTGAACACTAATTTGATATAGTTTCCAAAATTATGGATTTATTCATGGCTGGATAGCTAAACTGACCAAAATACTTGGTTGTCATAAACAATAAACTAAATACGTATATCGCAGTGTAACTAAAAATCTACATTTTGTATTTTTACGTAGTTTCAATAATTTGAGTATAGAAAGAAGCCTATCTAAGAAGCTTTATCTGGAAATGCTATAAAACTTAAATTACATATTCAACGATTAAGAAAAAACATTTTCCTCGAGGAATTTGATAGAAAAGTCAGAGAATAACTTGATTGTCTCTCGATTTGATTTATTTGGACAACTCTGGAGTAACTAATATTAGCTTGACTAACGAATAAAACCAGAGATAGGAATGTAGAGCTTGACAACTTTATTTTCCCGGACAAAGTGTCAGCCAACTACCGAGACCAATTAGGAAAGTCAACCTTTCCAGTTACGTATAGAATTCAATGCAACCCAGGTACTCACTCAAACACTCACAAAATTTCATCAAAATCGGTCCAGTCGTTTAACAGGAGTTCAGTGTGAACTCAGTTGCAATGCCACCTACAGGAACCAACTGCGAATCTAAACCACCCACACACATACACAAAATTTCATCAAAATCGGCCCAGCTGTTTAGGAGTAAAGTGTTAACTCGATTGCAACCCCACCTAGCGGGACCAATTGTGAATCTTAACCATCCAGGTACTCACTTTGGTCCATTTTATTCAATTTAACTCAATCATTTGATTGTTATTAACATAAGATCAATTAAATCTTGAGTTACTTGGAATGAAATGTGGAAAATGGACCATAAATATAATTTTGTAGTATACGTTAAATTGCAGTAATCTTCTTTCTGACGTTAGCAAAGATGACAATCTTGTCTAAATTCGTTAGTGTCAACTCGTCATGCTCTAAAGATGAATTAATTTCACCATAGGAAGCGCCATGGATCAGATGCATAGAGATACTACAGATAGAGGCAACAATCCAGCTCGGAACCCGTCAGCTTATAAGAGAGAGATAGAAAGTCAGAGGTTCAGGATGTCTTTCTATAATGGCGAGCATGCTATAGACCTCTGACGTCTGTCTTTTTCTCTCTCACCGGAGTCCATACGGACATTCCCACTTACACAGCGGCCTATGGTTTGTTGCCTCTATCTGTAGTATCTCTATGTTCAGATGCCTATCTATTTGTAGGTGATTTCTGGTCATTGGCGGCAGATTAGGATGTCGGATGGTGGTTCTAATAATTGGGTGAAAAATATTGATTTCCTTAACAACGACATTACTGTCATAAATAATAAACCAAATATAAAATTCGCTTAGACCACAGAATGACCCTCTCACACAGAAACGACACCTATCTTCTGATAGTGTAATTTAATTGTTTATGGCTGCTATGTGAAAAGTAGACAACCCTCGTATCAATTTTGCATAAATGAATGAAAATATTGTGAATTGATTTGGCCATTTTGGTGATAAAGTGTTCCCACATGGTTGTCAATTTAATCTTTCATTCCATTTGATTAGTTTTCCCGTTTATTTTCAATAGAACTTTTTACGTAGTTCCTAAGTTTAGTTATTCAAACCGGTCAACTCTTTTTCGGAGTGTCATTTATCGACAGTTTTTTCAGTGCAAGATAAGTGCTGATACTATCCTCAATGTCAAAAGGTGTCTCATATATGTAAGTAAGTTGTTCTGTGGTTTGATATTTTCGCTTTTTCTGAAAATAAAATGTAAAATGTATCCATCTGGTATCAAGGAACAAGCTTTAAAAGCTATTTCGGTTTTGTTACCGTAAAAATCCAAATGAAAATACAAGATGGCATAATAATATAACAAATTTAAAAAATGGTGTATAGAAAAAAAGATTCACAATTTTTCAAATGATAAGGTCATTGCCATCTTTTAGTAGTTCATCTTTTTTAAAGTAATTTTTTTTAGATAAGGAAAATCCGTACAGTAATAAACTCCTTATCTCACGCAAAATGAGTCGCGTACATAAAATGTACTGTTTATCACTATTAAAATATTCTATGAAGTCAAAATTTCAGTATTTGACACTCTATTCATTAAAATAAATTTATGGATGAACTCTGAATCCATGAATTTCGGTTATTAACCAAAAGCCGACGTGGCGAGCTTAGGGGTCTCGGTATAGAATAAAATTGCTTTGTAAAGACCGAGCTTTAGTCGTTTTGTGTGCGAATCTTTATATGGCAAAACTCGAAGTAATTTAGAAGATTTATATTTTTTCATCTTCGGTAAGAAAAGAACGTCAGGTTGTGTATTTTTGCGGAATTTCAAATCATTACGTTCCATTTAGCTTATTACATGTCCATTGGAGAAATTGAATTGCCACAATTTGTCATCTCATACAGTGTGACAGACGAGCGTTTACAGAATGAAATGGTCGACATGCTTGTTTCGATTCTGGATGTGTTGTGAAACGACAGTTATAAATCTGTGTAATCTTCAGACGAACTGTAACGTTGTTTTGTATAACAATGGAAAACAGTAAAATATTATGATTAAACTTTTCCTTTTTTTCGATTCTGATTGATTAATATAACCACTGATCACTTTTTATGTATTGCGGTTTTTCTCTTTTCAGATTAAATTTTTCCACCAAAACTTTTTGTTTTTACATTATAGAAAATCAACATCAAAGCATCCTGGCACCAAAAAGGTATATATTTTTGTGTGTAATTATTACTATGTAATTATTATATTAATTGATTCATTATCAATGTATGAGAAAAATTTAAAAAAATGTAAATAAAATATCAAATATAACCACAAAACAGAATATACCTTTAAAGTTTACAAAAAAAATTTCTCACCCATCCTAAATATTTAATGTGCTTTGCTGCAGGTTTCTTCTCATCTCTCTCTTCATTTATCTTCTATAATTCTTAACGACAGACCATGCGAATTGTAGTACCAAAACAACCACAATTATGTGTATAAGTCTCTTTACCTCTAAATCTGCTTTTACTTCTTCCTCCTGGACGATAAAATTGCTGTTGACCACTCCATTCTCCTGGACCTCTTGTTTCGTCGATTGAACACCCATGTTTCACAGAATTCAAATTGTTTGCAGAATCGCCATGTAATGTTGGGGTTTAGGTGTGGATAGGCCTCTTTAATTGGTGGTATTGCTGGTCACTCGGAGGGTCATCTTACTTAAATAAAACAACTCCTTCTGGCAATGGGATAAGTTCTATTTATTAAATTACTTTACTACTACACATTATATATACTTAAGATTACTAACTATATCTATATTGTTATGTGTGTATGGGTTTATGGGGTTTATTATTTTTATTTATTAAATTGATTATTGAATTTAAAAATAAAATAAATATGAAGTATTGAATACAGTTAATGATATTTTTATTTTTTTATATAATTCCACCTATTAAAATTTTATTAAATTTACCTGACCTTTCTTTCTCAGTACAACCCTGTAACTTACTCTGATAAAACACGAAACTATCTATCTCAGTCGGATTCGTTAGTTGTGTTTGGAGTCGACGCTCTACGCACTCTTATTAATTATCTCCAAAATGGTTGTTCAATAATAGACAAGTTGTTGAATTAAACGAAAAAATATCATTTTTTTTATTGAGAAACAAAATCTAACACAGTGGCAAATTATGTATGATGTATTACCATCCCTTCCAACAAAGTAAGTGGAAATTAATTTTCTTCTTTAGATGCTCAGGGAAATAGCATCGGATTCCAATCTATTTTCTTTCCTTTTCACTTCAGGAAGAAAAATTTGTCGTCCATAAACAAATTGGTGAGATTTTTAAAAGAAATCTTGTTGATTTCTCAGCACGTGAAGAAATTTAAATTTACCACACTTTTAAACTTCAAAGTATCCTCCTGTCAAAATTCAATAAAATTTGTGTCAAAACTGATATACGAGGATGGTCAAAAGTTATTTTGGTATTTTTGATTTTCTTACACACACCTTTTTTACACATATAATTATAATCTACATAAAACATAATATTAAATTTACAAATCTTACATCTTAAAACCTCTTCTAGACATAGAAATCACACTTTAAAATTTTCTCATTGTCAAAATGATTTCTTTTAAATTTTCGAAAATTAAAGCATTTCGGTTATTCAAAACCGTTTATAACCTGTCCTTGCACCCTTTAGTTGCAGTTTATGTGTTTCTTTTCCATTTACAAGTGTTATTATTGTTTATTTTTTTATGTTCACAACTGAATTCTTGGTGGATAAGAATTTTCGATTCTAGTGTTGGAGGTACGACTTCTTAGACTTTGAATTGTTTCAGTAATTTATGAGAAGACTCCGAATAATGTGTTTCCACCCTTTTTTCTTACTATTCTCATATATTAATATTTTTAAAAAATATGAAAAGATCTTTTTTTGACAATTGTACCTAGTATAAACTGTAAGTATTCTCAGTTACTTTATAATAAATCATACATAGGTATTTTACTATTATATTATTTCATGATAACAATCCTTAATGCTTATAATCATCAATACTTTTTATCAAATTCAGTTGCTGCTAAGTTTTTTAGTAGATTTAAACTTTATTTTGAATGCTGTTGTATTTTCAATCCGTTACAATATATATAAGTATCTAGCCGTATAGCATACTTATAGTTTAATGATGACTGATTGATTGATCATGGATTCATATTCGATTGATCATTGGTGACTGATCCTCAATGTGTTGGCACCTGTATATTCATACAACGGTTCAAGTTCACCGTAAGTAAATATTAAATGTTCATTTACTACATGTTTTGTTTACGTGCTGAAGTTGACTTCGTACCTGGCGACCTTTCTACTTATATTTATGTAATATTCCAACGTACTAATGATTTATTGAAATTAGTTTCAAGGGAATTTATTTCTTATTTAAATATTATTGTTATATTATTGTATTAGGCCAGAAAAAACAGTATTAGGAAGGAGAAAGTAAAAGAAGAACGCAAAACAACAACAGAAAACCAACAACTGAAATGGTTCGGACATATTAATGGAATTAAAGAAGACCGGCAGATTAAACGGATATGGGAAGCAAGATTCTGTGGAAAAAAAGCCAAGAGAAAAACGTGGAGTGAAGTAGCAGACATACTTAAAAATAGCATTAAATAGAAGATGTGTAGACAGCACAACATCCAAATGAATGTCGGAACTACTCACCACTAGTAACAGAGACGAGGAAGAGTCAAGAAATTGACTGAACTTGAAATATCCTTCCAGGGATATACCGATGATATTGTCATAACAGCCAGGGGGAAATTCTAGAGAACCCATTGTGACATCCAAATAGCTGGTGTAGGCAAAACCAAACCATAACCATCTTAATAGCATTCACTGAGAAAAGAAAACTCAAAACAGTTAAACTTGATGGGAGCGAGGTTGAATGGAGACAAGAGGTCAAATATCTAGGTCTCACTCTAGATAGTAATCTCCTGTGGAATAAACACGAAAAAGAGATTATATACAAAGCAAAAATGGCTCTAATGGTGTGCAGGAACTTGGCAGAGAAAAATTGGTGTTGTAGTCAATGGATCCTGAGCTGGATGTACACTGCCATAGTCAGACCAATCATCACTTATGAAGCCATTTAGTGGAGTAGTAGGACTAGCCTATTGAGGACGAGAGACAACATCTCCAGAATTCAACGACTAGCTTGTATATGCATCACAAGAGCAATGAAACCTTTACACCACTTTATATGGGGGTAGAAAGTGTTGAAGGAAGAACAAGGAACAGAATAAGTAGTGAGGAAATCATTTAAAAACCACAAAAAGGGAGGGATAAACTGGGATGATGCAAAAAGGAACCCCAAAAATAAGAAAGAATGGGCACCTAAGGATAGAAAAGGCTATGGTTATATGTATATATTATTGTTAATCTTTATTTTTAACGTTTACACTTACCAGGTGTCCTAATAAAAATGACTCTCGGTCATAATCCAGGAACCGTTTACAGTGCAACAAATGTTTGTATGGTGAAAGTTGCCACAATAAAAAACTGGAAATTATTCTCCGACTTGTAGGTCGACCGCTTGAGGGCGAATTTGCATACTAAATAT
Organism: Lochmaea crataegi; assembly: GCA_947563755.1. Taxonomy (NCBI): domain Eukaryota; kingdom Metazoa; phylum Arthropoda; class Insecta; order Coleoptera; family Chrysomelidae; genus Lochmaea; species Lochmaea crataegi. The sequence continues at coordinate 16,464,830 of OX387434.1, read as the reverse complement.
TAAAAAAGGAAACATTTTCAAAACTTGTTCAACTAAAGGGTATTTCAAACACGATAATAGGAATTTACTAATAATTCTGAGTATTGGAATAATTGAAATCATTACCAATAGGATTGTTGAATGAACAAGGGAAAATGGTCCTAATGGCTGTCAAACGAGCGTAATTTTTTTCATTTATTTACCATGCTTAAAATATTTTTTATGAAACTGTACTCAATACCATTAGTTTTTTATCACCGTTCGACAGTAGTATTTACTATCGATGTTTAATCTCTGCATTGCCCGGTAAAACTTTTCTAATCTTGTGGGAAAAACTTACGACAACACATACACTTTTCTGTAATTCTCCCTTCCTGTTCTATATCACCAATTCCCATTTACGGCAATACAGCTAAAGGCAATGTATTGTTCATTGTGTTCAAACAAAATGAAATCAAACTGAGTGGTGTAATTGATTCGATGGAAATAAAACATGTTTGAAAGCAGTTAAAACCTGTAACCTTTTGATCATAAGGATTTTAAATACAAAACGTACCGACATATGTTGAGGATAAACGGGAAATATGCTTCAAGCTTAATAATTTTGTTACAGTTGAAGTAAAAGAATTCTAAAGGCAACTACTTTTAATAAAAAATTATATATGATACTTTTTGTAGAAACCGCATTAGCCACGTTCAATTGTTAAACTTATGTTTTAATTGGAAAAGCGAATTCAAAAATTGTTTGGCTTCGAACGAGTTAATATGGACTATGTATGTATGTAGGTATGTAAATTGGGGTGACATTCACTGAGACCTAAAAGATCTATTGTGCCCCCTCACTTCTACTTAGTTCCTAAGGAAAGTCTCAGAGACTAGTAGCTCCTTCAGGCCTATTTCCCGGAGGAATTTTAGGATATCTGCAGGCCTTAACTTAGGTAAATGTCCCTCTTCTATCCAGTAATCTCCCTAGGATTCTGAAGTGCGCAAGTATGTGGATGGAGGTTTCTTCTTCAATACCACAGAATCTACATTCTTCTTCCTCCACTATTTTGTGCTTTTTCAGGTGCCCATTCAGGCGAAAATGTCCCGTAATGACGCCTGTTAAAACTCTTAGTGCAGTTTTACTTTGACTTATGCATTCATTTGATCTCAACAGGTTGTAGTCACCCAGAAGAATCTTTGATTGCCTAGGTCCTACTAGATCTTTCCAATGGTCAGATCTTCTCTTTTCTTCGGCTTTGCCTATTTCTTCCAATATTACATTGGAGCTGATACCGCAAAAGGGTTCCGGCCCCCAAAAGGGTGTTCCAGTCCCCCTCTTTGCTAGTTCATCTGCTATTTCATTTCCTTCTATCCCTGTGTGTCCTGGAATTCACAGTAAGGTGACTATATTGTTCTCGCCTAGTTCATTTAGTTTGCCTATGCATTCCCACACCATTTTGGAACTGATAACACGTGAACTCAGTGCTTTAATGGCTGCTTGACTATTCGACATTAAGATAATCCTTTGCCTTCTATATCCTTTATCAATATTGAACTGGGCACACTTTCTTATGGCGTGAATTTCCGCTTGAAAGATACTCGGGGTTTTCCCAAGGACTAAGCAGACGTTATAGTTTAGGAGCAAATTGTTTAATAGAGTGTGATGGGTGTGAATTCATTGTTGAAATTCATCTTTCCTGCAAGGTTCTGTTATGAAGGTTTTCCCATGGGACGTATACTCTGTAATTTTTATGTTGCTCACTGATCCACTTCTTTACAGATCTACGTTTTACGCTTTTTGTTATACCAAGAATATGTCCTGGCTCAGGATGAGTATCGTCTGACCCTCTTTTTGGAAGTTCTTCAACTTTTCATTACCCTTGATACCCTGGTGACCTCCTGACTTGGTGACGTTACTCCGTTCGGCTAACATCGTCAGTGCTTCGACGCAATGACATATGATTCTAGAGGTCACTTACTTGCCCGAGATTGCTTTGATTGCCGCCTGACTGTCTGACATGATATGGACCTGCTTGCTCTAGACAGCGCTCCTGTTATTTTCCTCCGCTTATTGCAAGATTATGTATACCTTCGCATTAAATACAAAGATTTAATTTTCCCGTGGGTAGTTATAGCTACCACCTGGTTGTTCAAAGTATACTTCCACTCCAGAGCCATTTGAATTCCTAGATCTATCTCTGTACCACGTTTGACCCTATCTACTGAGTTATTTGTCAGTCCATTATGTTTTGTCTGCAATCTAAAGATCAAATGATATGTGTTCTCATGCTTAGCACGTCCTTGGACACAACTCTTACTATATTCATGTGCTATGATCTATCGCTTAGGCTGCTCATCGGCTTTTCAGTCTATGGATACCTAGTCTCCCCTTGTATTACAAGGTCTTAGAAGGATAGGTCCAATAGTACTTCCACTGCTGCTTCAGGAGTATTTCTCGTGTCCCCATGTTGCCTAGACATACGAGTCTTGCCACTTTGCGTGGTCCCATCAAGGCCATTCCTTGCCGAGTCATCGGCCACCATATCGAAGAAGCATATGTTAGGGCTGGTTTTACCGCTTTGTTGTGTAACCAATACAGCATATCATTGTTTCCCGAAGTAGACCACTACTGTTTTTGTCTATGCTTTGGTTTTGAATCAATTAATAATACTCCAGGATACTTTACTTCTCCCATAATTTTTCCTCTTGGTCCTAAAGGTCCTAGTTCCTCCTTTTTTCCCTGCGGGATAACGTTACTGTCATTTTATTAGAGGAAAATATTATCTGATATCTATCTACCAAGGAAAACAGCTAATTTTTTTATTCAATTTCAAAAACAAACGAAGCCCGTACTATATGTCGAGCAGGACACAGACCCAGTTTGCGAGCTATTTTTGAACAGTTTCCGAACTCTTTTCGAGCTTGATGTATACGCAAGCTCGAGAACAGTTCTACAACAGTTTAGCAGATTGTTCAAAATCCCGAGACGAGTCGGTAAAAATAAAAACTTCTAAGAGTTTGTTCGTAAAGACGGAATATCTGTAGATGCTGGATTCTACAATTTGATCGATATTAAACCCACAATTATGAAGCTTAAAAAAAATTTTATGTACGACTATGGAGAGTATTATTTATCGGCTTAAGATTCTCCAAGTTAAATATTGTGTATTATTTCAAACATTTTGCTGCCCCGATTTACTTTAACATGTTAAAATTGACACGCAACTTCATGAACATATCGCCATACTATTTTTATTTGACGACTTCACAGAAAAAGTGGCCTAATTTTTTTACCCTAGAAGCGATCGTATCACAAATGAAGTCAATGCATGGTGTATATATATATATATATGCAGCGTTTCGACATTCGCAATATAACCTCATCCAGAAAGTACAGCCGACAGAATGTAATAAAATAAAATCTACTGTGGCAATTTCGTCATACCGTTTGTCGAGAACAAAAATTAATTTGGTAGATGCAATGAAAGTTCCAAAACGAACGAGAATAGAGCACAGTCTGATGTATCTAATGACGCAGCTAAAATGAAGTCACAATGGCAGCGAGAACGTTTTGTGCTACGGCGCTTACGGTTTTGTCTTTTCCAGGACACCGAAATGGGGAAAAGCTTGCTTTGTTCCAGTATTACCGCTAACCTATTGTTTCGTCGTTACATGTATCAGGATATAACACTGGATCTGCAACCTAATATCTTAGATTAACGGACATGGTTAACGAAATCGAATTATGTCGTTTGGTTCATGATTATGCAACCAACAAATTTTTTTTTGAATTTTTTTTCAAATCCGTATTTTATTAGTAATGTATATGTATTCACATATAAATAATAGTTTAAAAAACAATTTGCGAATTCTGGAAAAAATATTGAAAGAAAAGCGGCAACTGCCGCATTATACCTATCAAACCACTCCTGACTGCACTCTACCACCAGAGAGAAGCAACGATCACTAAAAAACTTATCCCTGATTTATAGATTCCGTAACGTAACGTAACGCAAAGATTTCCGTGATAAATCATAGGACGACCACACCACCATTCATGGGCATGATGCTGACCGCGGCTGTAACGCGAGAGATACCCAATTTTATCTTTTTGAAGTTGTGGATGACAGAATTGAGGTGATTTTGAGGTTAGTTTTGTTGTTAATTTTCAGTTTTTCCTTGATTTTCTAAGATGGATAATGTTATCATTATTCAATAAATTGATTGATATAGTCAGTTATAATATCACAAGAGCATAGACAATATTCGATTATTCACCGAGTCACGAGACGTATTTGGCGAAACATCACGAGAGCGCAGCTCGAGTGGTGTTTCGCGAAATACGTCGAGTGAAAAGGTGAATAATCGAAAAATATTGTCTATGCTCGAGTTGGTATTCGTTACGATTATATAACGAATAATATTCTAATTTTTTTTATTGATTAATATTAAAATTGAAGGTACAATTAATATAATACATATTTGATGTATTGTTGTTTTCGGAATTTGTAGTAGCATTAACTGACATTTCATTGATCTTGCCCGTTACTATGGAAATGATCACAATATGGCAGGAGGCGAAACACCAAAACGATTATATCACGTCGTCAAGGGGTATATTCACTTATCAATACGTCGTAACTAAGGGAAATTCAAGGATTGTATTGGTTCATTAAAACATGAGTTATATAATCATATGAATAATTTACAGTAAGTATTGATTATAATAATAACCTAAAAAACCAAGTTCTTTCAGAACGTAAACTGTTACCTTACGTTACGTTACGGAAGCTATAAATTAGGGGTTAGAATTAGTCACACTGAAGTCACACATGGTTCTCATGTGATCCCAGGGTCGCGCCAACCACGTGTGCAATGGGTGCACAGAACACGATACAATTATTGTAGCAAAAAAAATAAATATTCTTCAATACGATCAGCAAACAATTGTCGGCACTATATCTAAAAATGTTTCGTCTAAACTCTAAAGCAATATGCCGGGCATCAATAAAAATAAAAATAACACTTTTGCCTGCATCGTTTTTATTACTTAGATAGGCATTTTAAGGCTGAGTGATAAGTGATTTTCATTTAATTAATTATTTTAAATTCCCGCCAAAGTTGATTGTGATAAGTGAAGTTGTTACAGGTCAAATGTTATATACAAACACTTGCTCAGTATGCCAAATTTTACCAATTTAACATAAATTTTTTTATTAAATTTACCATTTCCGTCGGGCCCCACGTTGGGCGCCAAATTTGTAACACTTGTTATAAAGGGATGTTAAAGGAAATAGAAGGGTAGAAATAAAGATATCAAACACCCTTTGAATATCTCAGGGTTAAGGAAGGGGTTCTCAAGGGGGACAAATAAAACTATCGCGTTATGTAGATATGTGGTTTATGAATATTATCGATCGACCTTCCAGGTGGTAGGCCATACAGATTACAAGTATGTATAGGTAGGTACTCACAAAAAGGGGCTCTGAAATGAAGTTACTGAAAAACGTGGTTTCTCTATGGTGAAAACCATCGATACAATTTAACTTCAAATATCACAGTTGAACGGTGACGTATGTCTAAAATGATGGCCACGTGCAAATTTGATTGAGCCAGTATTCAGAATATAATCTCATCAAAGTGAGTGGTCGACAAACTTACCGTTGATGGTGGGTGGCCTTTAAGTGGAACAAGACAAGCTGAGGTAATTACAATTTATTTTAAAGGATAAATCCAACCCACTGGTTGGGTTTCCAGTTCTAAGGAGCCTTGGAAACTTTCCCTTTTAAATTTTTTGTAGATTACAAAAAATTCGTTAAATTAACGTTATGGGCTCTCCACTAGCATCCAAAAAGCAAAATGAGAGGATATCTCTCTTCCCTTGTTCACAACCTGTCTTAAATGGTTGGTTCTTTTCCTTTACCAGTAGCTTCTAGGAGTTTAAAAGATATGCTGATGTGAATTTGCAAAGATGGAAAAGGATAAAGAATGTAATGAATTTGTACAACTACCACTTTGTTAATGAATGATTGATTATCAGTCACATCTGATTATTATCAATCAATTAAGTTTATCTTCTTGGTCTGACAGATGTCAATTTAACCTAGATAATTCAAATGTAAACATAAACTAAATACCTTATATTCTGAAACTGATATTGCTCGCAATCACTACTTAAGAATCATTTTCTATTTGTACGTATATTTTTAGGGAATTGAAGTGGATACGAAAGTCTGGAAGATGAACTTCTGAAGATGTAGTATATGTAAAATTTAAAAGAGGAAATGTAGGTCAATTACGAATGCTAAGTAAAAGTAGTATAATTAGAATCCAAAATAAACACTAATATGAAGAGTAAGTCCTAATATTTATTTATTTTTAAATAAGGCATGGCAATTTTGCGACTAGTTTAGTGGGATGTGGGTAGATATTTGAAATAAATACTATTTTGTTTTTTTTGTTATTTGCAGATGTCTGAAAAACCCAAAGGTTTATCTGGTGCTCAATATCGAAAACTAAAAGTTTAAGAAGTGGAAGCAGCAAAAAGAAATACTTCTAATAGGTATAACAAAAAAAAATGTTCAAAATACTCCACAGCCATCGCCTTCATATCATAAAGCATATACAAGTAGCGCAAGTGGCGAGGTTTTTTATTATTTATCCGTTATTTTATATGTAATAATTTTTTATTAAAACTAATAAGTTTAAACGTCTTTTTCTTTGAACTTCTGTCACCGTTTTTCATTTTGTGTGGGGGTAATAGGGGGCGGCCATTTATCGTTTGCACACGGCGGCAGAAACACCTGGCGCGGCCCTGTGTGATCCTCCCATTGGCTAAATCTGTCATATGCCTTGAACATGTTCTTTATAAAGTGCTTTGGAATATCTTATAACAGTCAACAAATGTCAAATGTAACATAAGTGTGTTTACAATAATTAGAAATGCCAAATAAAATTGATTATTGAAGGTGGAACTAAAATTGTTCCTATTATTGGACCCTTTTTTAGGAGCCATCCACATGCCGGAAACACTGCAACATGCTGTCTTATTGCACCTTACTCCCGCATTTAGTCCACCTATCGAGTTACCACTTTCTTTGAGGTCCCAAGGACTGGTACTCGTCCAGCATATATTGCAGCTGAATCGTGATTTAATCAGCTTGTTAACTTGGCTTTCTTGGCATCACACTAACTTTACGGTCTGCCAGTTCATTTAGTTTTTTCCAGAATTCCTCTATCAATCTGGATGTTACCTTGCGATCATTTTAAGCATCAATCTATCTATATGATATTATGTTTATCCTATGTGAGCCAGACCTATATTTGTTCATTATGGCACATTGTGGGATAGCATAAATCTCCCCCTGAAATACATAAGTATGTTTTCCCAGTAAAAAAGAACGTCTCCCTGACTATGGTATTAAGGTTACCTTTTGATATGATTACCAGATCGTCCGCATATCTCATGACATGAATCTGCTTATCAGTCCGACCATTACAAGGTTCCATATTAGGAGAGATAGGACTCCTTTCTGATGACATCCTCTTGAAATCCGGGCTGATAATGTTTCTCTTCGATCATTAGGACTTTTAGCATGCACTTCATCCATCTGCAGCTTATTCCGTCAATTTTCTGTTGAAGAATCGTCTCCATGATCACTTGGTGAGAGGTGTTATCAATGGCATCCTCTATATAAGATGGCTGTTAATAATAATTCCTCACCTTCGATAGCATACTCTATTCCTTGTACTAAGTGATGTAGTGCCGTCTCTGTCGATAATACCGGTTTGCGTGCATGTTAATCCAACTCTCCTCTAATGTGCATGTTTACCGGTTGTTTCAATGTCTTCACTATAAACGACATTAGAGTTGTGGGTCTTAGGGACTTTGCTTCATTTTCCTCTGTTGTCCCAGCTTTAGAAGTTTAATTTTCCTCCAGACCTTTGGTATGTACATTAGTACCTTGCTTGCTCCAAGTATCGTACGTAAGTTCACAATTGTTTGAATATGTAATAAGTGTGCATAATTTTTGCTACTTAAAAACAATATCATTCAACATTCTGCCCCCCACTACATTTTAAGCGTATTTTTAAAACATCCAAATCATCAGTTTGTATTTTCTTCAAATGTTTTAAACATTTTTACTTGATTACAGATAGATCTACAAGTCATGGAGAGGCATGGCAGAGTCGCCATGTCTGTTTACTTGTTCTCACTTAACATAAAATTATTTTGAGTACTCACACCATATCATAGATTCGGGATAACATCTGGAGGAAACTTCAAGTAGGTTTAAATTAAATAAAATCTAGTTAAACCGCATTATGTACGTGAGTGATAATAAATATGTATGTATATTGGGGTGACATTTACTGAGACCTAAAAGATCTATTGTGCCCCCTTACTTCTACTTAGTTCCTGAGGAAAGTCTCTGAGACTAGTAGCTCCTTTAGACCTATTTCCCGGAGGTGAGGACATCTGCAGGTTTTAACTTAGGTAAGTGTCCCTCTTCTATCCATTAGTCTCCAACGTGCTGTGCCCTAGGATTCTAAATTGCTGTGCAGTTCGCAAGTATGTGGATGGAGGTTTCTTCTGCAATACCACAGAATCTACATTCTTCTTCCTCCACCATTTTGGGCTTTTTCAGGTGCCCGTTCAGGCGACAATGTCCCGTTAGGTTCCCTGTTAAGACTCTTAGTGAAGTCTTACTCTGACTTAGGCATTCATTTGAACCCAGCAGGTTGTAGTCGCCCAAAAGTATATTTGATTGTCTAAGCCCTCTTAGATCTTTCCAATGGTCAGATCTCTATCTAATTCCTTCTATTCCAGTGTGTCCACAGTAAGGAGACTATATTGTTCTCGACTAGTTCATTGAGTTTATCTAGGCATTTCCATACTATTTTGGAACTGATTACACAAGAACTCAGTGCTTTAGTCGCTGCTGGACCATCCAACATTATGATAATCCTTTGCCTTCTATATCCTTTACAAATATTGAACTGGACACACTTTCCTACGGCGTGAATTTCCGCTTGAAAGATACTTAAGGTTTTTCCCAAGATTTCCGAGTGTTTGGTTCCAATCCCGTACACTCCTATCCCAGTTCCTTCTATTGCTTTTGAGCAGTCCATTGGCATTCTTTCCAAGCCTGGTAATGGTATTTGGATCCCATTCCTACTTGTTGCTTAATTCCGTATCGAATTTCTTTGAGAAAAGTTATACTTTTTCATCATACCATCTTGTGGCATGTCCCAGGATGTGGTTTTTTTAAATGATTCCCTCTCTACTTGTTCTGTATCTTGTTATTTCTGCAACACCTTCCACCACCATATATAGTGGTTGAGAATCACTTCCATCGCAGCCGTTGGGCATGTTCTCATTGCTCCTGTAATGCATATACAAGCTAGTCGTTGAATTCTGGAGAGGTTGTCTCTCGTCGTGAATACTACTCTACGTAATGGCTCGAAATGTGATCATTAGTCTCACTTTGGCAGTGTACATCCAGCTCAGGATTTTTGGGCTACAACCCCAATTTCTTACTGTCAGGTTCCTGCACACCATTGGAGTCATTTTTGCTTTTTATATAATCTCCTTTTCGTGTTTGTTCCACAGGAGTTTACTGTCCATACATAGTCAAACCTAGATATTTGATTTCTTGTCTCCATTCAAACTCACTCCCATTAAGTTGATTGGTTTTGAGTTTGAGTTTTCCTTTCTTAGTGAAGGCTATAGTAACTGATCTCATTCTCTCTCTCAACTTATTTACATTCAATGCTCTGCTATTGAAACAAAGGTACACCTAGTTACATTCAGTGTTTACATGAATTTCTTTTATTGAAATTATTTACGAAATTATTAATATTATCGACTGCCAGAACCACCACATTTTTTTCAATAGTTTTTTTTTTTGTTAAATGTAAAATAAACTTTATCTAATTTTTGGGAGACACTGTACCAAGTTTCATTAAAAATGCTGAACAGAAATTCTAGATCCCACAGTACTAACTGGAAATTTCGCTCAAATAAAACATTTATAAGCAGACTAAACCTATTTGCACGTTATTTATTTCTGTACTTTATTTTTTTGTTGTTGGTTTAATGAAACTGTCACTTTCTCGTTTATTGCGGTTGGTGCGTGCCAGAATATTTTTTGAAATAAGGAAACTATTACATTGTGAGAAATATTAACAAATATCACGATTTTTTGTTTTGTTTTGAATATCTTCATAAGAAAAGTGCTCCAATTTTATTTCAGAAAAAAATTCCAAGGTAGGATAAATTTATAAAATCCATAGAAGAAGATGCTGATATACCAAATATAAGTAGACGAGTTGATAAATTCACTCAACGGTAGAAGTAAACCATGGTTTACAATGAAATAATTGAATTTTTTCAGAAATTCTGTATTAATTGAGAGTGATGAAAGTGTGCATTGGAGAAAGATTGAGAATATGTTCTGAAAGTAGAGCATAAAATGTGGAAACTAGATAGCTTGATTGAAGTGACAGTAAAGCCCTTGGGTAATTCCACTTTATCATGATTGTAAACATTGTTCTTTTCACAACTTCATAGATTCAATGCTTTCAACGCTACTTCAGTGGTTTTTATTTAAAGCACTTAAAAAATAGGGAAGGCAGTCGATATGCATGTAGAAATATTAGTTCACTCTGTAAGAGCTTTAGAGGATCAAAATTGGTGAAATATGATTGATTATACCGATTTACCATAATACTTTTTTATAAAAAAAATCCTTTAAAATTTTGTATGTAATATTTGTTAGAATAAAATAATAGTGTTTCTAATAATGTAACAATATTTAGTGGATAAAGTATAGTGTTCTACTCGCGTTTAATGAGTTATTATTCCCTTGGTGATTTATGCCACTCGCTAGCCTCGTTAATAATACCTTCCAATATACTATTATTTTAATATTAACAATGGCAACAAAATCAGAAAAATGGTCGTCAGGTGAATTATTAAAACGATTTTGTCATTTTATTATTTTCCCCAAAGCATGTCTCTTAGAAAAAAATTCAAGTATTATTTTTGTTTGATAATTTGTATCCGACATCTTAACGTTCGAACAAGTGGAACTGCGTGAGATTACTTGAAATTTCAAGTCGTTAAAATCGAGAATGTTTAGTGAATATTTCCAAAGAATCATGATTGGCGTTTCAAGAAATTAGTTTCGGCTATATAAAAAGAAGACGAGAAAGAATTCTAAAAGAGATGGAGAAGTTGGGAACTCAAGATCTCTTGTGAAAAGTTTAATTGAAAAAGTCAACGACTTTGCTCATGCGGAGGAACAAAAACGAATGTGTGCTACAACTGAAGCTCGGAAATCGACTGTATAAAAATAATAATTGCATTTTTTTTTTAACAAATACTACGGAGATATTTATTTTAATTATCTGCCATCTTTGATAGATTTTACTTTTAGTTTATTACTTTTTTTCCTTTTAAATGGTATTTTTAAGTGGTTTAAATTTTCTGTTAACACTGCATAGCAAGGCTAAGCCTTCCCATAAAACGATCAGTTTTCTGTTTTCCTAATATTCCCAAAAGTAATTCAAATAAATCCGCGCACCCGTATCCAGTCCCTGCGTAATGTAAATTGTAATTACGCCTATTTGCAGGCCACTATACATACACTGGAAGCAAACTTCCTTTGTATTTTCTGCACGGACGATATAGACCCTCAAACGTATGGTACATACGGCCTAAATGAACCATTATAGTATTTCACCACAAACTTTCACTAAACCATAGGACCTATTTTCTTCGGTAATGCTCGGAACGGCCTGGATTAATGTTTTGTTTACAATTCAATTTGCAGATTTTGTTGAAATTATTTACACACTTTCACAGATGTTGCTTTGGTTTATAGGTTAGGTTGAAATTTAATTTCTGAAATTCTGGCACACTGTACAAACTAGACGAAATAAGACATTGCAATTTAATAACATAAAAACAATCGCGGTGGTAAGTTGGTATAATAAACACAATTGGTTAAAGGTATTCGTTACGGAATTCTCTGATGGAGAATTCAATACAAATGTGCGTTCAAATATCACGAACTTGAGTAGAGCCATCAACAAAATTGTTAATAATTTAAAATCTTAAGAGTCTACTTAATGTATTGTACGTATCATATTTTGGGAATTTTTTTTTTAATTCAAATTTAATTATAAAAGTTTTAGTTTACCGGGATCTATAGATAAATATGTACTTTTGTAACGAACGATTCAAAGATAAAGTCAAATAAATAATAATGGGCGATATCAGAACTCGATTCGAATTAAAATGACGGAGTTATGTGATCGCATTAATTCTGAATTAAGAATGTTTCTGCAGTTTATAATTTACAACCTCTTAAAATAAGTTACCGCAAGCTTAGATTTATGACCATGACTACAGAGTGATAAAGAAGGGTCTATTTTATTGTCCTCTTGTCTAGATACCTGCTTCAAAAGAAAACTAACAGAGCATTCTACTGTTGTGAATTATTTTTATTTTTAAACTTCTTGATATTATAGGTGCATACACTTTATTTTTTAAACAGTTCGGATGTATACACATGATTATATAGGGAACATACTATTCTTAGCTAGGTACTAAAAATGAAGAATGTACCTACTTACAAAAAAGTTATTCTTTTAGGGTTTCTGAAACACATTTCATTTACAAAAAGTTGACCTCCTATCTACAGGTAAGAAAACTGTTTGAAGTAAAATGGCCAACGGTGTCCAACTAAGGTCACTCATTATGTGCGGGTAGTCATGATATTAAAAATAATTTAGACCTCAATGTCAGAAATAATGTTGGTTTTCTCTTTTTTAAAGCGAAGGGTAAATCCTCGGGTAAATCATAAGCGAACAGGTAAAATGAATATCCGAAATTTGACAATAATAATATTCTAAGACAAGTGACAATTTGTGAAGACAGTAGGGGTTTTCCAAAATATTACGTTTTCTGGGAAATTTTATGAAGTAGATCCCTTCGGTTTGTTTTAGTGAACCATTTTTTTCATTTGTACTTGATATGTTTAGTTGTGCGATTTGCAAATTGAAATTGAAGTCTTGTTTCCTTATTATATAAATGGTTTAACCATTAAAACAATTTTCTATCTACCTACTCTATTTAAAACGGTTAAAATTCAAAGAAGTTTTGTGTTAAATGGTTTACAACGGTACTCATAAATTCGATCATAAATTACCCACTGACGGGGGCAACCGCATTTTATTGTAGCATCTGTACTTGTTGTTGGTCTTGACAGCTACCCTCGAAATCTGAAATTTCAAGGTCATTTGTGGAACGAATATCCTTAACGGGATCTAGTAAAGGTAAATAACGGATTTTTCAAAAATTATTATTGTAACTTTTCAATACAATCTTTAAGTTGTTCACTCTATTTTATGAATACTGTAATTGCAAATTCATATTTTTTGCCACAATACATTAGTATGCTGTCTATATTCGTATATTATGGTTTCCATTTAAACACACATTCCACTTCACCAACCTTTCAACTTTACTTGTTTTAGCATGGTTTTTGGATAACACCCTCTGGTCTTAAAAGAGAGTCTAATAGTTTCAAGACACTTTTACTACCCATTATGCGTGAACAAATCGTTCTATACCACCCTCTATATATGCTAATACGTGTTCGATACACTTTTAGGGAAAGTTTTCATTACCGCTATGGATGGTCACACTTAATCTGAAGTAACTGTTTTCTGCACTCCAGGTAATCATCTTATACGTTCACCTTTCGCCTGGCAAGTTGTGGAAAATTTAGCTTAAATTCCATCTGAATTTGCACGTATATATTCATTTAAGATAACGGTATAAGACAGGAGTGAAAATTAACGTGCAAGGTTCATTTGCATTGCATTTTCAACCGGATTTGCTTGGTGATGAGTTTTATTTTTTATGGACGTTAAAAAGTTGAGGGTATGTAATCACGAGCGCCAACTAGGGATAGTAACACAAGACACAGAGGAATTGTTAATTTTTGTTTAATAAAAACAATAAACTAGACATGTCGACTACATTTACCTTGTTAAATGTTTTGATTCATTGATTCAAGTATTTTGGATTGGCTACACGATACTTGAATGTTTATATTTATCAGCACAACTGTTATCCTATCATATTGGTTATTTTTGGTTTTTATGAGTGGCCTGCTTAGAACTGTGCACTAAGACATTATGCCTGAATACAAATGAGATTACCCCTTCTAGTTCAATCTATCAACATGCCTCAAGTCTGGTATCCCATTCCAGCAGACTCTTGTTTTGGAGTCCATTTGATCAAGATTTAAAGGGATTGCCAGTAGTGGCTTTGTGCCTATAAACTGGAACTAACCTTCTTTCCTCGCAAGTTTGTCCACTACTTCGTTGCCCAGGAAATCCATACCATATTGCAGCTGGTGAAATTGTGTGAAATTTTATACTTTATTTTAATCTCAATCTTGATTAAACTACAGATTTGTCTATTAAATACAGGTTTACAGCAAATAGAATTGGATTATCACCAAAGTGCTCGCTAAATCAGATTGCCTATGGATGTTTCTGATTTTCGAGACTTTATACAGAGGATTACTTTTCACCTTCGATCATTGAACAGACTAGATGAATAACCCACAATACTGACAACACACTTTGTTTATAACCCATCTTGGACGTCAGAACTGTTCAGAACTTGTTTACTTGTGAAACGATGCATTATAAATACCACTTTTGCAAACTATACAACTTCTCACCATTTTCCAAATACAATTTTAACGAATAAACAAAGTATTCTTAGTTAATTTGGATTCAAATGACTTCACAAAACTAACAATAGAGCCCTAAGACATTTGGATCACAAACAAAACAAACATCTGTCAACCAACGTAAACATTCGACGTAAGCGTTGTTGACACATTTACTGAAAAATACTGACTGTTAAAGATTAGATATAATTGATTTTTCTAGAATGTATACTTTGGTTGACAGATGTTTGTTTTGCTTTTGTGCCAAAAATTTTGTTTCAGTCTCAAGGTATGTGAATTTTGATTATTCGTCTAAATTGTATTCAGAAAATGATGATTCTCTGTGAAGTGAGCAAGTAAACAGGTTCTGGACAAATAAACCAGTTCTGGACAGTTCTTAACTCCTTGACGTTGTCTTTAAAACAAAGTGAGCTGTTCTCCATCAAGTCTTTTTAATGATCGAAACTTATTTCTATAAGACAAAGACGACGGATTACTGGTTCTTGTTAGAGGTTTCCTAAAAAAAACATTTCCAAGCAACCCAAAAACTTAGTGAACACAATAGAATTCCAGATCTTTCTAAACTTCCACTGTTTTCAACTACACAGTGAGATCCAACTTTTTGTGATCAGCGGCACTCAATTATCAATTGTCAGTATCGTGAAATGTGTTGGTTCACCTTCCGACCACTGGAGAAGAAAATCTGATTAGATAAAGGAAGTCAGCTGTAAAAAGTGTGGATGTTATTGTAGAAACTTTTGTCGAATATGAAGTATGGTGGTAGTAAAACGAATGATAATTGATATATTTGTAAAGAAATTGTAAGACTTTTGAAGGCTGACATTATTTACAAGGAAGACATAAAACTCAACTGACGTAATCATGACACTCTACATCTTTCCCCAGGGCAGCAAAAGATAGTCCTTATAGCGTTCTGAAAAGATCTTGCAGCAGAAGAGGGTATTGGCGGCTGTAAGTCAGGGTTGCCGGTTAGGAAGCTGCTTGTTGCGAAATGCAATCCCTCTTTAGTCATAATATTGTTTCAGTATTCAACAACTTTAGTCGCTAATGTAGGATTGTATTTCATTAAACGAAAGACCTCTATAGGCTCACTTTCTTCACATGAAATACATTATAACAAAAACTGACACCTATCTGACTTAAACATGACACACCGCAGAAGTGATGCCTTATTTAAGAAACTATACACTACGTCCTTGGTAATGGGTGTTATGTCTTACCGCTAATCCTGAAGGTGCGCGATGCGAGGAAGACGATAAGACTAAAGAATTGCTTTTATATTGCCAGAGGATTTTCTTACTCCTCCTTATAATTTCATTAAAGCGATTAATACTTAATTTAACTGAAACATTGTTACTGCCAACGAAAACAGAAACTGGTTAAATACTTACCTTGTATCTTAATCAGTACGCTCCGCTGACTCTAAGATACTCTCAATAAGAACGTCTTAAAAATAGTCGAAGAGATAATTGAACAATTCATTTCTAGTGCAGTGACTTTTGATTGCTTATTCTTTTGAACGTTTTTATTAAAGAGAAAATATTTTGAGGCAAATTGGAAACAATTCTTGAAGATGTTTTAATACGAGGTTGCTGAGATAATAATCTAAAATATTTAATTTCTCCTGCGATCATTACATGTTTAGAAGTAATATGGCACTTATTTCAATATCTTAATTGGGACAATTTTCAAAACCCTCTGGCTGCCTTGCCCATTTTTACCAAACAGCTTCTGCAAGCACTGCAAAATATTTGGGTATTACTCTTGATGATAGAAGCTTCATGTCAAAGGGTAACGAAAAAAACTGGGAATTAAGTTTTAAAAGATGTATTGGTTATTGGGAAGCAACTTCACTTTGTCTGCAATAGAATGCTGTTTAATTATACAAATAAATCCCAAAAACATTGTGGCCTTACAATATTCAACTTTGGGATTATATCAGAGAAAACAGCAGACAGTAGACATCTACGCCTATGGCCGATATTGAATAGTTGTTCGAAATTTGGGCTCCCGCAATAAAGTTAAAATACAAGGTATTACATCAAATTAAAAATAAAAATAAGTGATACAGTGATCGTGGTAGTGTCTGCAATACGCGAGAGTGTTAAATAATAACAAAATCATGGTAATAACCAGAGAAATCGCGAAGAAATTGAATCAGCGGTAAGCAGGGCTATTAAAAATGAATTGCTTATCAGTCAAATTACCAAAAAAGTAACAGAGGCGATAATAAACACGTTTGAAAACAAGCTGAAATACATTGAAACTACAGTGGCGGAATTAAAGGAGGATTTTGACAAACTTAATGATAAATTTGAAGACAAAATGAATAATTTGCAAAATAAAATAACTACTCTCAGTGTGTAGAGATTGAGTTGAAAATGGATCAAATGGATCAATCGACTAGATCTTCTAACCTAACAGTTTTTAATTTAAAAGAGACTCCAAAAGAAGATACAAGACAAGTCATAATAAATAATTTAAATAAAAATATGTCGCTTAATCTCAACGAAAATGATATCCTATTAAGCTACAGGATTGGGAAGAGAGAAGGAAATAAAAGTAGAGGTATTTTTCTAAAATTGATAGATCTCGGAACAAAACAAATGGTATATGGTAAAAAAAACTGCTTAAGGGCGCAGGGATTGTTATAAGAGAAGACCTAACCAAATTAAGAGTGAATTTGTTAAACGAAGCTATTGGTATTCAAGGTTTGAAAACCGTTTGGACAGAGTATGGCAAAATTTATGTAAACAAGGAGTATCTATTATTAGAAATAGAAATGAATTTGATAAATTATTTTCTGCTAAATGATTTCTCCTATGTGCATAAATATAATAAAAAAAAATAAAAAATTGTAACCCAATATAAATGTAATGCAACCTAAAGGTAGAAGGGAAAAAAAGAGAAAAACTAATTCAAACCTTTTCCCTTATCTTAGTAAGAATTCTTGTTTTTCTTTCTTTTTTTTTCTTTTACTTTCTCCATTTAATAGTCATTTATTATAACATAGAACATAACCAGAGATGTATTTTCTTTATAAATTTTTAGGGTGTTTGAGACAACTTTCCTATAAGTTATGATATAATTTTTGAATGTCTTAGACGTCGAAGAAATAGAGACAAAACTTATTGATAATTTATATACAGGGAAGAGTAGACAAGAACAGATATGGGCTAGGGGTTGTTCACTTAAATATAAGAAGCTTACAAAAACATTTTAATGAGTTGCTGGTGTACGTGGAAATGCTTGACGTTATTATATTATCAGAAACAGGTAACATAAAAAATACCCAAGATAAGTTTTCAATCCACTATAACGAGGCAGTATTTAACAAATGCGATGGTACTATAATATATGTAAGAAATACTATCAGTTATTATTAATATTAAGCCTGTAAAAGAAACTAAATTCCTTAGAGCTGTATTAACTACTAGTAATCTTCCTTAAAATTGCAAAATAGGGCTTACCGGTTTCTACAGACTACCAGGTACCGATTTAAACACGTATTTAGATAATTTAGAAATATACCTAAATTCTATAGAAAATATATCTATGAAGTCAGAAAATAATGAGTATATCAACAATAATAAATCAAAAGCGGATGCATTTAATAATTTTTTTACAAACTTGGGTGAAAATATGGCAAATAAAATAAATAAAGTAACAATTCCAAATAAGTTTCTTGAAAAGGATACGGTTGAATCAAATATATTCCTAAAGTAAAGTAATTATTTTAATAAGTAAATTAAAGAATAACTCTGCACCTGGCCCAGATAATCTAACAGCAACCACAATAAAAAACAGACATACATACATATATTACTCTTCCATTAACGCATATCATTAATCTTTGCTTTCAATCGGGAAGAATTCCAAGTTAATGGAAGGAATCTGTTGTCACCCCTGTATACAAATCCGGTGATCCTGGAGAACTAACCAACTATAGGCCAATTTCAGTAATCAATAACTTAGCCAAAAATTTTGAAAATACGGTAAAAAGCAGATTAATACATTTTTTTCATGTTCATAATGTTATAACAAAATGTCAATACGGGTTTATACAAAATTCAAGCACTGAAGATGCAGTAGTTGATTTTCTAGAAACGACGGTTGGCGCAATAGATGATTCATTAAACTGTGTTGCAGTATTTCTCGATTTAGCCAAAGCATTTGACACCGTCTCCCATAACATTCTACTTGGCAAACTTAATAGCTATGGCATTAGAGGTGTAGCACTAGAACTCCTTACGAACTATTTATCAAACAGAACCCAGCGCGTAAAAATCGGAAAAGACAGAAGCTCTAATTCCCTAGTAAAGGTGGGTGTTCCACAAGGGACCGTATTAGGACCAATTCTGAATAACATTACACAAATTGATAACTTCTCTGGTAAAGTCATATGCTACGCGGATGATACTGTAATTATTTTCACTGGTAAAGAATGGCAAGAGGTCAAACTCACCGCAGAAACAGCATAGGGGAAGATAAGTTTATGGTTAAATAATAATCTACTAACCTTAAATGTGTTGAAAACAAAATGTATTACTTTCAGCTCAAGCATCATTAAACAACCTGAAAACTTTGAAATTAAACTGCACATTAATGACTGTCAAAAAATCGATTGTAACTGCCCCCTAATACATAAAGTATCCCAAATTAAATATTTAGGTGTTATACTTGACCAACACCTACGTTGGTCACGACATATATTGTCCATGTTAGCAATAGATTGAGAGCCTTAATGCATAAATTTTATGTTCTTAGAGAAATTCTTTCAAAGAAAAATTTACTAATACTTTATAATTCCCTAGTGGAATCTTTATTAAGATACTGTATAGTAGCTTGGGGTGGAGCATTTCACACCACTATTAAAATTTTAGAGACAACACAAAACACTCTTTTAAAAATCATCCTAAAAAAAGAAAAGCTATTTTCAACGAAAAAATTGTATGATGAATCGAGGATACTTAACATTAAACTACTCTTCGCTTATCAATGTATAATAAGAATATATAAAAGCGGCGAAAAATTTAACCACAAAAACACCCATTAACTCGATCAGTTACTAATATGGAGATACCTCTACAATTCTTTAAAAAATCAGTCAGTCAAAGATCATCATCATTCTTCGGTCCAAAATTATTTAATACAACCCCGATTCACCTCAGACAAATAAAAAAATTAAAGAAATTCCAAATTGAATTAAGAAATCATTTAATAACTAACCAAAATAAAATATTTGATATAATAGCTTAATAACATTCAAACTACTGGTTCATTGTCGTTTTATTTTTCCTTGTCTACTACTTCCTTGCGTAAGTATTGTCTTCTTTTTATTATCTATTATTTAATTTTATTAATAATTGTCAACATTTATTCGTCTTATAACCTTATTTGCACTGTAATTTAGTTTTGTTTTTTTTCTTATTTTTTTTTATGTATTCAATATTAGCTATTTAAAGATAAAACGTGCAGACTAAATACTACCTAATTGAGTAGTAACAAAACAGGTAGACATGCCTAGGTAAAATGCTCAATTAGGTGTCTTTATGTATGTTTATAACTACAAATATTATTTTATTATTATCATTATGTACTTTATTATAGAAAAAAAAAATTTACTGAAACCAAACTGAAACTGAATTATACACGTTGTCAATGCGCCTTAGTACTATCGAAATTTATTTATAAAAATTAATTTTACATGTCTATAACATAGTTGACGAGCAGAATGAAACTACTGAAAATTTGGCATATCTTTCACCAACACATCTCTAATAAAATAAAAAAACTTCAAATGAAGCTTGGATTTTACTTTCTGATGCCTCCTCTACACGACGGACAGACGACAAGCAGAGTAAGCAGCAAGTGCGTCAAGTGCCCAAGGCCGAAGGACCAGCCAGCCACCTGCGCGAACTGCCAAGGAGAACATCCAGCGAACTATTAGGGATGCCCATAGGTCCTAAACAATAGGACGACAGGGAAAACGCCGAAATCAACCCCAAAAGGAACTAAGCCAGGAGTCAGCAACGCTCAAGTGACATCCAAGAAGACGACTACGAACTCACCGACGAAGCAACAGATTTTCGAATAGGTGATAAGACTTTTAGCTCCGCTAATGGCCTAAAGTTGGAGAATCTCAAAAGGACCCACCTAGGCGAAGACCCGTTACATCCATAGAAAGATGAGTCGGAATTTCAACTAGATACAGCTATAACAAGTGGATCCACTCCATAAAGTCGTCTTTAGCCGCAGATCGTCGGCTAAAGATTTACCCCTGATAGAGGCTGCATAAAACTTACACAATAGAAGACAAGGAACCAGGAAGAAGACCAAAAGAAATAAAGAAGATAAAACCGCCGTGGTTATACAACGAAAAAGAAGACCGCTCGACCCCAGCCAACAGCCATTTCTGCCGGAAACGACCTCGGAGCTAAAAACACGAACGACGTCAATGAGGCCCAATCGGATGAGATGGGAGGTGCTGAAAGGTTATTCCCGGAATGCATCGCTCCAAGAGGGTGCACATCCTGGTAGGGACGGTCAGTACAAACCTCAAGTACCATCGTGTGGAGGGCGTGTTTGCCTTTAGTCGTCCAAGATTGGTAGTAATCGAAAACAATCACCAAGCTGTCGGTTTTCAGATGACACATCAAAAATAATTTGTTCGTATGTCCACAAGATTGCGCTGCCTTCAGTCACATCATTTTCCTACATTTTCTTCCAACATCTTTTCTATAATGTACATGTAGAAGCTAATGGCCAATCTAATGACATTTCATCACTTGATGAGATAGTCTTTTAACTTCAAACCACATCATTCCAGACGATCAGGTGGCACTCAAGGCAATTTTGGGACAGAAAATTACGTCTAGACTGATAAAGGAATGCATCGAAGAACTGTCAAACGGAATACCGTCAAGCTGATTTTAGTACAAGGTCGCCGGGTTATAGAGTGCAATGAATAGGCTGACCTGACGAGGCTGCAAAAAGAGAGTCAGAGACCACACAGCCTGAGCCCGTAGTACGAGAATCTGTATAAAACTAGATCAGAGATCAGCATAAAAGTTACTTAGTAAAGATAAACATACCTGAGCAAATGCATGGGAAAACTTAAAACCATAAAAGAACCATGCCTTGGATGTACAGATAAACTGCTGACAATTATAACAGGTATAATGACTTGTTATGCACCAAGAAAGGAACAAACTACGACTATACAGCAGATACCTTACAAGTAGAGACAGTGGAACATATAATGTGTACATGCGAGAGACTTGATCGTAAAAGTAAATCACTATTTGGCCAACTGCAAGGCAGTGCAGTACTATAAAGCAAGCACCCAGCTAAGGCTTGTACAAGCTTGTGCTGGGGATAAATGCCTTGGACTGTTTGATATGAAAAAATATGAGTAAACATAAAATAAGCCACTCTGGCTGCAGTATTATCGGAGACTAGACGAGGTCGAGGAAGAAAAACTTTTGCATACACTTTTTTTTCCCTTAATGTGTATATAAATTGTTCACGACGATCAATAATTAATTCTTTATGTAAACTCTTTTATGCATAAAATGAAACTGTGATTACTAGAATCCTTTTTAAAAAATCAATTGGAGATTATTGACACGGCGGCAGGCGTAGAACGTTCCTGCTGCGATTTAAGCCTGCAGAAGACAGATGTCCCTTTTTCGCCTCATTCATTATTTATATTTTTCTCTTTTATGATATGAATGACAGAAAGATCGAACTAATCTCCGTAAAATCCGATAACGAACTTTTCCTTGTACATCAGATAATCTAGTCCGACTCAAAATTGATCCCACAATGGTATTTAATTAATTATAACGAGGCTTTCAACAGCGACAGTAGATTAAATGGAACAAATCCTACTTATTCCTTTAAAATGAACCCCAGGAACGATGTTCTTATTTGAACAAAAAAAAACAACAAACATTTAGTTCAGTTGTAATGAGTAATTAAAATCTTTTTTTAAAAATTAACAAGAATCTTTTGTTCTCGGTTTGCAGCTAATTACATCGGGACGTAAAGTGTTTTATTTTAATCAGGCGCTAGACGTTAATTTCCAGCAGGACTTTTTCGTCAGGACTATACACATAGAGGGTGATCAAACGATTTTATCCTAACTAATACTTCTGGTTGAAATAGAATGTATCGTTGGAAAAGGCGCCCTATAATAGAAAATGTTTTATTTGTCTCCGTTCAATTAGTTCACGTTGACTAAGCGGATGTTATACGTTATAGTTGTAATGCGAATTGTCCATTAGGATTTAGAGATGTGAATTATTTATGCACTAAAAATTTTCTAATTGACGATAAAAACAGTGATATTGTTACTATTAAAGACTATTCCCCACGTTGGGCGCCAATTTGTAATGAAACGTTGTCCGTCGGAAGGCAACGGATTCTAACGATAAAGAGGTGGGAGGGAGGTAGGATTCACATGAGGTGTCTCAAGGTCTGTATCTTACCTAAATTAGGTTGTTGTTAAAGGCCCTCGTCGACGGAAGTCAGTAACGGCAAAGTTAGTTTGGACGTGAACTTGTTTTTTATCACCCTCTTAGATAAGTGAAAAGAGTCAGGTGATAAGAAAAATCCATTTTGTTGTTTGGGGAATCAATTTTTTTTGAGATCACCTATAACGCCTCTCAGCGTACTTGTATGGCAATTAAGTAAAATGCTGTCGTAGTGTAAGGAAAGAAGAAGAACTGGATTCACCGGTAGTTCACCGATATTACCGCATCCCAGCTCACCACTCTTTTCGTTGGGAAGACCAAACCACTACTAAATTATTTTCAGGGAAAGAAAATGAGCTGATACCGGAAAACGGGATAATTCTAATTGGTCGATATAAAATTGGGAGCGGACTGAAAAACGTCGAGTGTTATCGATAGAATTGTATTTTGAAACATCGGCATCTAACATCAAACGAAATGCGGCGTTAGAAACTTATTATGCCGGCTTTTCGAAAAAATTATTACGCCGCGTTACAAAGTAAAGAATTGTTAACCATTTTACAATCGAAAATTGGGAGCGGCGAAGAAAAGAGGTATAGTGTCGGGACGTTTGCAAAATGTGAGAGAAATGGAGTAAATGTTTTTAATTTTATTGTTTCGAAAAAAATTTCAGGGCGGGAGAACGTAGAAATAGGGTATTAGAGATATTATGCTGGTAGACATCGTTACAACTAAAACCACTCAGTATGTTCCAATCTGTAAAATTTTGTAATGGCTGTTTTGCTTACGATAACTTTTTCTATTGTTATGCGCTATTCCTATTGACTAAATATCTTTGAATATACTTTATCTAACAATTGACTCAAGATTTCACGCCAATCCAAATGGGATTATTTTCAGTCATTTTTATTCTAAAATTCCTTGTCTGAGGTATGGAAACGTGCCGAAAAGTTCATAAAAGCTGGGGTGGTAAATGCATCAGTAACAGCTGACGTGTCTGCGGTATTTTCCAGAAAAGGTTGTTATGACGCCTAATTATACTTCACACTCCATTATGTCTTAACCAATTACATTCGGATTGTGCTAATATCAAATTCCCGACGGCCAAATATTATCTTCTAGCAATCTGGACTGGTCTCAGGACAAAAGCACTTCACTTTATTGACTATGTGGCTAAAACGTTTTCCTGATTGAGGTACACTGCTAAAAATATTATCTTCGAAGTCTCCTACGTTTTTTTTATTCATAAAAATTTATTAAAAACTAACAACCCCGGCAATGCGTTGCTGTGGTTGTATTCAACATCTAAAGACCTGCGAAATTAGGAATGTTAAAATTGGAAGTTTTAGAAGATTGCGATTAAATCAAACCAACAAATGTACCTATATGCAAAACGATGTACAGAACGATTAAAATAGTAAAGTGAGAAAAATTCCCATTAAAATAAAATCAATAATAACAGTTTGTAACATGTCCATCGACCTGTTTCGACTTTTAAATTTATATCGCAAATCTTTCTCCAATCCCCGCTCGTCGTCTCATTAGCCACCCCAATCTTCAACCCTGACCATAAGACAATTGACATCTGCCAAGGGTCGCTTCCATTTGTACAACGCCACTAACGAATCCCCTTTTCGCTATCGACTCTCTTCGAGGAAAGACCTCCATTTTTATCGTCTTTATATATTTCCTATCTAAATTGCTGTGGTAAGCACAGCAGCTAGTATACGGTGGACAACTAGTATACCGTTAAGAACTAAGGATATTATCAACTGCTAGGATACCATTAGCTGCTAGGATACCATTAACTGCTAGGAGAATATTAACTGCTAGGAGATTCTTAAGTTACCTTCAAAGACACCTTCAAGATACCTCCAGGTCCACTTCTCTGCACACCCTTCCCGAAGAAGATACTTAAGATAAGTACCATAAAAAGTACAGGCCTCATTTTTATGTTATTTCCTGGCAGAATAAAATTAATTTTTCCGAATTTAATTTCTTATACACCCGGCTGTAAGAGCTGTAGGGGATCGTGTCCGGGATAACGTAAGTTTTTAATTAATTCAATTTCTACAAGGTGTTTCTACCTGTTTCACCTTAGTTTACTTTTTATTCACCTTCATTTTTGTTCTTTAGTCGACGTCTAAAAGGTAGTGGCGCCCTAAAGCTTCTTATAGTCTGACAACCTCTGACATATCTAGTGCAGCACTGACATGGAGTAGAACCACCCTTGAGAAGAGTCTTATGCCGGCATCTGTCTCGAGTGGCCACTCTAGCGCCCAAGTCACGAACAACCGACGGGTACGGTTACAAGTTATATACGTTCTTCAAGAATTATTTCTTAATAATAACTTGGTAAACATAGTTTCAAGTAACTGCTGTTTAAAATAATTTTAAAACGACCTCCAAAGCTCGTCAAACTAAGTGATGTCATAAAGTATGATTTTGCCAGGATCTACCGTTTGCGGGACACAGATCGTATTGTTCATATTCATAAATTGTATGTTCTGATATGTTCATATTGTATATTGAATTTAACTCAATTGTAAATTGGGATGCTTAATTTTAGAATTGTACAAACATTTCTTAAAGCTGTTCGCGTTACATGTACAATCCATTATTGACTGACATCCTTTTGAAATTGATAGCAGTAACTAAGCCGAATGTCGCTTCATTTAGGTTTGAGGAATTCCTCAATATTATGGGTGCTCACAGATTAGCTAAGACACATTGAAATAATTTCTCAATTTCCATACCGTAAAATGGGGTCAATAGAAACAACTTTGGACCTTTTCGACTTTGTATCTGAAAAACGCTGAACGCTAAAAATTAAGTGAAATCGTGAAAAGTTTGGTCGCACCTAGTAGATTAAAGTTCAGTATTGTTTTTTAAACATATGCCCCCCACCCTCCTTTTTTTAAATGTGCCCTGTTTCTATTCACCTCAAGGTCGGGGTGAAAAGAAACAGAGGTTACTTTTTCACTTTATTTGTTATTTAACCACTTTTTAGGTGAATAGAAACAGTTTTTGTATTTGAAAAGTTTTTGATTTGGGGTGAAAAGGAAGGCACATTAATTTTACATTGTGTTGGACATTGCAGAGGAATGAAGGTAAATAGAAAAAGAGCTTGATTTTCAAAATTTCTAGTTTTTTGTGGACAAGATTTTATTTCCTTAAAAAACTATTCACAAAATCCTTAAAAAACACTTTATTTTGATAATATAATGAAACAAAAAAACTAGTTTAAATCAGTTTGGGATACTAAAAACCTTAGCAATTCTCTTTTGGAAGGTCCCTCAATAGTATCACCTTCAACGGGGTATACTCGACCCACAACTTGCTCATATGTGAATGTAGATATATCTGGCACGGTTGGAAACTCAAAGATGTGTACTGAGAATTGCTTGCTTTGACGATACTTCAAAAACGTTCCTTCGAAATCAAAGTCGCTTTTATCGGTGACTTTACCGATAAAATATTTGTTCTTTCTATTTTGCCGAAAGTCACAGTAAAAGCAACAACTAGCCAGTCTCCTTCCTTAATGGCTTCCTTTGGAGCAAAATGTACATTTTGAAATATTTTTCCCGGATAGGATACCTTTGGGATCTCATCAATGTTATCCTTGTGTGAGTTCGCCAATCTGGAACGTAGCTGAGCGTGAGGGATATGCATTTCCTCATCTGAATCATCTGAATTTTCCAAATTGCCCGTCCCTATATCATTTTGCATGTCTTCATCCATTGGCTCGTCTGGCGAGTTGTTCGTCTCCTTGTCTGGCTCTTCATCTGTTATCTCCCCTTCAGACTTGGTCAACTCTTCGTTTCTTTCTGGCTCTTCATCCGTGATCTCCCCTTCAGAATGTCCATTTCTAAATTCTTGTCCCGACACACTTTTTCCTGCTTCAACTTGAATTTTCTTCCTTTTTTGGCGTTGTGGCATTGCATCGGAGTATCTTAGCGATTTCAGCAGTGAAACGACAACATTCTCCACATCTTGTTGGACGGTTTCGTCGTTATTTTCCTTCGGGAGAACATTTAAAACTTGTGTGCGATCTAAAGGGATTATTCCGCATTTTCGAAACCCTGACTGTACATTTTTCTTCTGATTTTCTTGAAGTTCTGCCATTAAGTCTTTAACGAAGCTGGGAAACCGATTTTTGGGGACTGATGCCGCCTTTCTACCTTCAGCGGTCATCTTCCAGCGCTCTAGGACTTTTCTCCAAGCCATTTTTAGTGGTCGAAAGAAAGCTACATCGAGTGGCTGGGTAAGATGCGTAGAATTGGGTGGTAGAAATACGAATGAAATATTGTACCGTTTGCACTCATCCACAACTTCTGGAGAAAAGTGACTGGAAAGGTTATCTCCAATTGGGATTTTTTTTCCAGGCAATTTTTTTAGTTTTGGTATTGCTATGTTCTTGACCCAGTCACTAAACGAAGCTGCATCGAACCAGCCACTTTCGCTTCTGTTGTATCTAGCTCCTTTTACGCCACCAGCTGTCCAAGTTTCATAAAGATGTTCTGCCTTGTAGACGATATAGGGTGGTAGGACTACTCCATCTCCCGTCGCAGCAAACATAATCGATGTACTGCTTTTAGACGAATGACTACCACGAAGAAATGACGGCTGACGTTTTTGAGGAATATTTCCAACAAATGATCGAATACATTCCCCAGAATTCAGTTATTGTAATGGATAACGCCAGCTATCATTCTCGATTAGTAGAGAAGCTTCCCACAAGTTCATGGAAAAAAGCGGCAATAATTGAGTGGTTGCAGTGTAAAGCCTCAAATTCCGATGATACAATGGTGAAAAATGAACTTTTGCAAATTGTTAGACTGCGTAAGGCAAAGTTTAAAAAATTTGTAATCGATGAGATGGCAAAAGGTAAAGGTATTATTGTACATCGCTTACCCCCTTACCATTGTGAGCTGAACCCAATAGAGCTTATATGGGCACAAGTCAAAGGTTATGTTGCCAGGAACAACAAAACTTTTAAACTTCAAGAAGTACGGTAACTTTTGATGGATTCATTGGTGAATGTGACCGCCGACAACTGGCAAAGCGCCATAAAACATGTTTATAGTTGAGGAGGGGAAATTGTGGGATCTTGACGACTTAATCGACGAAAGTACAGAGATCGAACCGTTAATTATTAACTCTTCAGATTTTTCTGATGAAGAATTTAGTTAATAATGCTGTATATATTATAGTTAAAGTAATGTTCATGTTATATTTTTCTTATTTTTTACAAGAACATGTGTGTATATAAATCTTAGTGCACAATTACATTGTATTTTCATTATAATATTAATTATAATAAACGTTAAGCAAAAATCATAAATAAACCCTAACCCTGTTCTACGACTATGGACCGTTTGGTTCACTGCGTATGGTTCATTTGCATTTTATTACCTATTGTTATTTGACCGATTACCGGGTGGCCCGGTCACAATTTCTTTCTTCTTAGTCTAGATACATTGTAAAACATAAATAAGAGATGGAAATTTTTGAGACACCCGACCTCCCTTTTCCGTTTATTATAGGCACTCTGTGCTATCAACTCCTTTGAAACGAACTTTAGATCCTTCCAAACAATATTTAATTTTGGTAAAGTCACAGGGTTTACTTTTCCTCCTAGTGGCAGCCTTTTCTCTTCTAAAAGGCTTATAAAGTATTCCTTTTGTTTTATTGTCATTCTCTGCGCCTGTGACATTTTTCCATTTTTATAATTACTTATAATAATTAATTTCACAAATGACTAGAAGCATGCAAGAAACCATAAACAGTTTATGTAGGTTAGTTACAAAGATTCTTCTTCTATCTTTATCAATTTTCTCTTCTTTTTTAGGTGTCAAATAGCTCCTTAAGCACTGTTGCCAGATACTCTACTTAAAATTCCAAAGGAACCCTTTAAAATAAATAATTTTTAACAGTCCTCTAAAATGTATACATGCAGAATAGCATTTCAATTGAAAATTTTTAGAGGTCTGGTTATATTTTAGATTTCTAATTTGGTTGTTTTGTATTAATTTAATTATCCTTTTTATTATGAATAGTCAGATGTAGCTTTTTAAAATGTCTAGATTTTGTTGTTGTCTAGTATTTGGTTGTGGTGGTAATTATTACTAAAGGATAGAATATCCTTCCATAAATACAAAAAGCCACAAAACAATCACGTCTTGGCAGCAGTATAAAATATAAAAGTTTCATTTTGGCTCATGCCGCAAAGTTCCTACGTTGAAACACTTTTTAAAAAAGCAAGGAAGCTCAAAGCAATTAAAATACCGTCCAAAAAAGAACTAAGTCAAAACCAAATAGACTCAAACAGGATCAAAATAAATTATTAAAAACCATAAAACCATTTTCCATTTTCTATTCTAAATACCTACCTTTTATATATATATTAAACTTTACATGTAGAAAGATGTTTAGTTTTCTGATAATTTTAAATAAGAAACAACAATCTAAAAAACTAGCAGCATAATTTTTCAATGTTTATTATAAAAAGATTTAAATTGAAATATAAATTTTTTATGACAGTTTTTGTATCTATTTGCTTTATTATCGCGATCTTCTCACTGTTTTTAATAAAATTTTCTACCACGAACATTATGAGAGTCTATTTTCCTAACCGGCACCACCCACTATTTAGAATAAAAGTATCAACTCTGTCAAATTTATCGAGAGGGGGGAAGGAAAAATAACCATTCCATTCACCCTCCACCTTCTGTATAGCTTCTTCAATCATTTTCCTTGCCCTTCTCGATAAATTAACCAATCATCTGTTTGAACCAAGAAAAAATAAGGTTATGATTTTGAAGAAATTGACCTAGTTTATACTTTTATTCTAAATAGTGGGGGGTACGGGGTGCGGATGCCCTCTTGCAATATCTCTCTGCGGTCATAGTAAGTATATTATGGACACAAACAACTGATACTTTGAAATATAAATTCGGATAATTTTTATTTTTGCATCGGCAACACTGGACTGCATTCTATTTGATCAGCTGTCATTTAAAATGTGCTTCTATATCTTCATTATTTGCTTCATGAAAACAATGTTGTTGATTAAATAATGGTATATAATATATAACTGTTGGGTTTGAATAAAGCAAACGAAGTAGTCGCATATGATGTGCAACATATGACATTCCACCTTCATTAAAACCAAATCTTATACACAACACTGTAACTTAAGTAAGTGCATAGCTGATCCATACACTGACAATACCGACCTATCGGTAAATTAGTTGCTACCGTCTGACGGCGAAATTTACCAAAGCTCGCGATCATTGGTCAAATCAAATAGCGCGCGTTTCACTGGCTTCCTGTTACACACTTCCGTCCCATTTCTTGAAATCACTGCCACAAATTACATGGAACCGAGCAGAAAAAAGTTACACATCAACAATTATAAATATAAAGAATTGGTCACACTATTGATTTGAATTGAATAAATAAAAAGTTAACAAACGGTTGGATTCAACGGCTCTACTCCAAAATACCCTGATGTGTAAACAAATTCGACTTTGTTGACATATCTTTTGACAGTTGACACGTATGGTTTCGATAATTGGTTTTCGATTCAAAATATCGATTGTTACTACAAAATTACAACTACATCGATATGGACACGCCCACCCAGCAGGGTCGACTGTATAAGGTGTATGACATTATATCTACTGGGTCTTTCTCGTAACGAACTGTCAAATGTTACGAATTTCTTTTTCACTGTCTGTATATTTCAATAGACATCATGACGGTTACTAAGAATAACTGAAATAATTGTATAGATTACAAAGATTCTGAAGCAATTACTTATTTTTACATTGAAATAGTGATTATATTTATTTTAGTAAAAGTAAAAAATAAAATATGACATTCCGCCATCTTAGTTGAAACTCTGATCACAAACGTGTGACGTCAACCTTTTGTATATCGTTGGAACTTTTATCGTATCTTCTGGTTTTGCACCACTTAAATGATATTCACTCGTTATAGAATTCATGACTATCACACAAAATAATTCAAATTAGTAATCAAAATAAATTTTTAATTTGCAAACTGTGAAATAATTACAGATGTGAGATGTCATAGAGACGCCATTACTATTCTAGCGTTTTGGTGCGAAATTTGAATTGTATTTTAAAAACGTTAATTTCTCCTTTGAAACCCCTATTTTTTCATGAAACAACTTTTTTTGATAAAGCTTATGCGTACAAACATCGTGGAGCAGTTTTTCAAAATCAGTCATGGCTATTCTCTCGCCTTCATCACGGTTTTTCTTATTGAGATCGTATCCAGTGAGCCTTCTTAAAAAAAGGTCAACAACATTATTAAATACAAACTTTCTGGTATAATTAGGGCAAACAAAAAAGTTTTTGGGCTGCTTAAGCCAATCCTTCATCCAATTTTGTCTCGATTGTTTGTAGGATAGAATCACTTAGCCAAAATTCAGGAAAATGTTAGAAAGTTACATAACTGCGGTAACTTACCTCTCCCTTATTTTATGTAATAATTCGCAAGGGAAAGTTAACCCTCGTCACCGTGTGCTATTAGCCAAGACATGCTTTTAATTCCTTTTGTTTTCCTTGATATATATCCATAATTTAGACTAAAATATGGTTTTTATACATGAATATACAAGTGGATAAAATTATAAAAATTATCTCTTTATTTAGACAGTTACAATTTAATTTATTTGACAGACTTATCAATAAAAGGGGTCATTTTAAAAGCTTTGCTTACACAGCTAAAAATTGTGTCAAAAGATACTGAATTTTGAAGGTGTCAGTGTAGAAACTGACGATCTAAAATGTAATAAAAATAATCAAAAATAAAAAATAATAGTCGATAGTAACTGTTAAAAAATGTCACCACAGAAATATCTGAAATTTTCATAGCTGGTGAACAGAACAAATCTTGAAATTAGCTGCAGCTGCGCCATGTTAACATAGTCGTCCCATGAGTGGTACAAAAAGAGGGTTATTTGAAGAATGAAGCGATAACCGCTTTATCTATCGACACCGCTTAAGTGACACCTTTTTTATGGGTGGAAACCTGCTCACAGGCACCAGATTCTCCCCAGCCGAGTGCCCATCCTACTCGGAAACCCCACCATATGGAGCTGTCGAGCCGCATTGTCTCCGAACAGAGCTGACCGCACTAAAACCACCCTAGTCCCCAAAAACCTCCCCTAGAGGTATACCATCAAAAACGGAAGCATTATCTCTTCATCTTCTCACTCTGCCTCTTTCTGGTATTCTCTCTCTTCTTTTTACTTCTTCCCCATCACTTATCTTACATACTTGGACACTATCTGCCAGTTTTCCTCCATTTCCACCATTATCTTGATAAAATTCTCTTTCTGCAGCTTCCATCCTACTTTCTCGGCCTCATTTCTTTGTAGAAACCATCGTGAACATCTAAAAAGGATGTGTTCTGCATCGTCCCTCTCCCCACAATAAATGCACTAATCGTCTACCGTCTTCCCTATTTTTTTTGTATGCGTCCCGACAGAGCTTGCGTTAAAAAGTAATCCATTTTCCCATATTCGCTCTCTATCTAACTGTTTAGGTCTTTAATCAGGCCCTTGTCCACTCCTATTTCACTCTCTCCTCTTCCCATCTTTCTTTCCATCTTTACAGTGGCTCTTCCTCTATTTGTTGTTTTTGTTCTCTTCCCCTCCTGTGTTCGTTCACCCTCTCCTTAATCAGCAAATCTATGGGAGGTACCCCTGAAATCGCTTACAGAGCTACTTTAGAGATGGTTCGTTACGCTGACACCACTCGCAGTAACATCTCTCTTTGTACCCTGACTATTTATCGACCCCAGCCATCTCCTTCCATATCGGTGTACCATACAACAGAATTGACTTCACCACTTCCCATAATAACCTCTTTTTGCTCTCCCGTAGCCCTCCTACATTTGGCAGTACTCTGCCGTAACCCTCTCTTTTGCTTTTGTTAGTGGCCTTGCTCAGGCGCCTTCTGAAATTCAGCCCTGCCCCTAGCCAAATCCCCAAGTACTTCAATTCCTCCTTGGTACCACCATCGCTTAACTGATACTTGTCACCGACAAGTAGGAGTGAGTGAAGTTACGTTGGATTTTTCTTTTTCCTTTATTGTAATATACCAGGAGATAATTTGCGCCGATTATACAGAAAAAATATTCTAGTCTAGCTCTATATGCAGTCGAATACCTCCAAATAGTATAACTTGTATTAAAACTAGCAACTTTCCAGACTAAAATTTTTCTCAAAGGAGAATATTGGTAAATAATATACAACACGGGGGTGGAAAGTTCAATTTTGTGTATCCTATGCATTGTTCAAATTACGATTTATTGAAGCAAAACCATCTTTAGCCACGTTGTATGATTTTTGGTAGGGGCAAAACGTACTATTCATTGTTGAAGGATTTTATTGTAAAAATTTCCAGTTTCGATAAGAGGTCGATAAAATTTTTAAAAGGGATTAATTTATTTGCAAAAACTTCCTATATCATGGCCGTATAATTACATTTTTATGAGGGATAAATTTATTTGTGAAAATTTCTATATCAAGGACGTACGATACAATTTTTAAAGGGAGTTAATTTGTAACACTTCCATTTACAATAGGCGAACGATGAAAAATTTAAGAAGGGTTCATTTATTTGTGTTTTCACTTCTATCGGCCCCGATTGTTTGAACAAGTAAGAAAAATTGTTTTTTTATGTGTCAATCATTTTATATTCTTTGTCTAAAAAGCACACTTTATATTTCTCAACTTATTGCTATTTATACAATTGGAAAAATGCAATTTAGCCTAATATCAATATATAAAAAATATCAAAAATTAATAATAAAATTCCCAAGTCCTTTGTAACAATCTCAGTGAGATCTATTTGACAAATTTTAATGTTTTTACTGTTTTTTATATATTAATAAAGTGTATTGTTCAACTCCTCCATTATTGCCCAAATGGATAGATATATTCTTTTTTTAATTTGGTAAAATACAAAAACGTAGATTATGACATTGAGACATTCCTTTCTGATCGCACCTTTTTAAACAAACACAAAAATCCCAAATACCTCATTTAAGAACAAGTCATTTACTGCCATCTACCGACAGGCACCCTTAAAATCTCAAAACTGCAGAATATTTACTTCAAACTTCATAAGTGTTACTTCTTATTAATAGATGACAGCACAGTGAAAATATATATAATAATTTATTATAGTCAATAAAATGTAGGTTTACATACGAGGAACAGAAGAAAAATTAAATGATTATTGTTGCTTGTTAATATACTGACCGTCAAAAAAAGCCGGCAACCAAAAAATTTTATACATTGTCAAAAGTGGTTGTTATCACTTGAACTCTTCAGCATTTGATTTTGATGGTTTTTTTTAATGGTAATGGTAATTTTTTTAATAATTAACATTTTTATGTAGAGTTGAATTCGAAAATATACGGGGTGCCTAAATGTGAAAATGCTTCTCACCCAAAATTTGAAATACTCTGTATTCTAGTTTGTTAAAATATTCCAAAAGTACATCTTCTGTAAACGAATTTACGTTCTTACTGCTAAACCAATCTTGAAAATTTTTGTATACAGCGTTATATTTGTTGTGATTTTTCGAATAATAAATTAAATGGGGTGTACATAATAATTCATGTTCACTATCTGAATTCATTTTTAAGCACAATTTTTATTAAATTTGAAATGAAAACGTCAAAATTTATTTACTAAGAGCCACCTGATTAGTATTATTAAGTAGTTCCCCAGAGAAATAATAACTCACTAGTGCTTTTTCAACCCCACGCCACGTAAAAAAGAAAAAGTTTCAAAACAAAGCATGATTTGTTTAAGTTTATGCTGCTTTATTTCTGATAAATCTTGTATTCTTCGTGAAGGTTAAACTGGTAATTCAATAAATGTGTTTATTCATCATTATAATTTTTCGTAGTTTCCTTGGTTGGTTTTTCATTCGTGTTTCATCTAACACATTTGAAATAAATAAAAATCTTGAGGGGGGAGGGGCGCTGAATTTCAGTTTTTCCCGGGTCACCCAGAATCTAGGGCCAGCCCTAATTCATGTATAATTATAAAACAACAAAAAGATACTCATTTGTACTTTAGTGATTACCTACGCCCTTTTGACTAATATCACATGATAAACTTTTATGTTCACAAAAAGGATTTGGATTCATT
The DNA here is from genome assembly GCA_947563755.1 of Lochmaea crataegi. Classification (NCBI taxonomy): domain Eukaryota; kingdom Metazoa; phylum Arthropoda; class Insecta; order Coleoptera; family Chrysomelidae; genus Lochmaea; species Lochmaea crataegi. The sequence continues at coordinate 16,429,410 of OX387434.1, read as the reverse complement.
TGAATACAAACCTTCAAAATAGATCATAGTTCAGCAAAAAAATAATCAAAAAATTTTGATAATACAAAGAAAAATGTTCTCAAAGGTCAGTAACAGTATAATAATACCCTCATTGTCTGATACAAGTACACATCCTTTATCCTTGAGCTAAAATTTTCAAAGATAATAAAATAAAAATCTGTTGCCTTCATTGAAAGTATTATCAGTTATCGTATGCAGTGACAGATGCATAATATCAGTATGCGTAGGTCGTTAGATATACGAAATTTCCAACTGCTTTTAAAGATAACTTCAATACAGTTTCAAAACTACTAAAAAATTATTTGATCCTTTACATTCAGTAAAAACTGTAACAAGAAATGTAATTTGAGCGTAGATAAATTATTTAGTAGATAGAAATGATTTTATATATAGAACACGAATCTGCTAATGAAAATGACCTCCCCGTATAACACTTTTCCATATTTTTGCCCATAAGACCAAACCATTAGTTGCAGTATACTTGAACATTATTTCAATCGAAATTTTCTTAAGGGTTATAATTTTACCACCTATTTTTTGGTATTTTTTCCCCAGATATAGCGCGTTAAAGTTAACTTTTCTTTTTTTACGAAAATTTCTTGCCACCCTTACTTTCACGCCCTGTAAAATAAAAACACTCTTAGCTATACTGTTATTGAATTATTTTCTAATAAATTAGAGCCTTCCTCTTAAATTTCTGTTTTATATTCCCATTTTTTAAGTTGATTATAATATTCACCGATATTATGTATATTCCCTTTTCTCTCTGGTCAGAGTTCAAGTAACAAGGAATCAATTCCACGATAACAAAATTGCATCAAAATGAATATTCCAGTTGTTTGTTTTGCATTATACAGATAACAACTATCGTTTTCGACATGCGAAATCTGCCATGGCTAAATTTAACTTTTTTGTGATTGTTTTGGTGCATTGTTTGCGGTGTGTGTCCTTGAACTACACGTAAGAGTGTCAATTTTATTGCTAATTTTTTTTTAATCTTTCGGTGATGTTATAGTGAGAATCAATACTTGTCCAATAATGGAGGGTTTCTGTTTTCCATTCCACGCGTCTTGGTTTCTGGACAAAACCACACTGCTTGCATTTCACTGCACAATGTATTGGTTCCTGCTAGATGTGATATTGAAATTAAACAAAGAGACAGGCATTTTCCGGTCATAACAACCATAGAATCAGGTATTTATTCAACCACGATATATTTTTGAACTCGAATGCATTTATTGGATAAAAAATGGATTCCCATCGAATCCTTTTCATGATCGAATTTTCATTTTTACATATTTTCGTAAAGTGCCTTAAATCGTATTTACATGTCCGAAATATTATTATTTGCAGACAATACTTGTTTCGAACTATTTATACCCAAGATTAATCTTCAAGAACCTTATTTGATTACTTTAAAGGTACAGATTCAAAATAATGGATTGGTTTATTCTGCTCACAATTTAGATCCAATTCTAGTTTATCCAAATAAGTGGACCAAAACTTTCATAGACACCGATAAAGGATTTTATAGACCTGGTGATAAAATTAAATTCAGGATTTTGGTGGTTGACGAAAAACTGTTACCTGTTAACGTAAAGGTGCGTATTATAAGGACCTACTTACATAAAGTTTTGAGAAAAACTAGTGAAATAATTTAATTTTAATTGTTTTAGATTTCAAAAATATCCATTAATAATCCTTTAGACGTAACAGTAGCTGTGTGGGAAGATGTAAACTTAGAAAATGGTATAGTCAGTTTAGAATATGAAATGGTTGAAGAATCATTAGTTGTACGTAGCACATATATATTCAATGTTTATTCTTTAAAATAAGACATCTCGTTTTAAGCTTCTAAAAATTTCTGTTGAACCCAAACTCGAAAAAAAAAAACAAAAAATGCTTTTTTGTAAAAATGTCACCAAGTACTGACCTGACATTGTCTAACAGACTTACTTATATGTCATTGTCGTCTGAATTTTGATGTAAGGTCTGTTCATACTAATAGTGAAGTGAATAACTAGACCCTAACGAACGACTCGGTGGATCCACCGAGTAGAGCCAGTCAGTGTTGTGAAAATGTCTGGTATTCAATTCAATGTTAAAATGAGGGTAATGTCCAGATGAGCGTTTGTGGCGAGTTCCGAAGACGAAGTAGGAATGGAGAACTATCGATGGTTTATCGATAACTATCTATATTTTTGACTATCCAAAAAAAAGCGATAGTTTTCGGTACTATCGATAGTCGAGATGTTTAGGTGAAGCATATAAATACATTTTGAAAGCTGATATGGAGTAAAAATGCTATCAAAAAATGGGACAGAGAGAGAGAGAGAGAGAGAGAGAGAGAGAGAGAGAGAGAGAGAGAGAGAGAGAGAGAGAGATAAAGAGAGAGAGGGGGAGATGGGATAGAGAGATGAGAGAGAGAGAGATAGGAAAGAGAGAGAAAGGTGGGAGAAAGAAAGAGATGGGAGAGAGAAAGAGGGATGGGAGAGAGAGAGAGAGAGAGAGGGATGGGAGAGACATGGATGGGAGAGAGAAATGGGAGAAAGAGAAAGAAATATGAGAGAGAGGGATGGGAGAGAGATTGAAGAGAGAGATATGAGAGAGAGAAGGGAGAGAGAAAGCAAGATGCGAGAGAGAGAAAGAAAGATGAGAGACAGGGAGAGAGATGGCAGAGACAGATATGGAAGAAAGAGAGAGAGAGAGAGATGGGAGAGCGAGAGAAAAGGAAGAGAAAGAGTGAAAGAGGGGAGAGAAAGAATCAGAATCTAAGTCGGATTCGGTAATGTTCGCGACCCTTGGAATTTTGTAACGCATTTTGTTCTTATTAGAAAGACCCCCATTGCTTATAGAACATTTTTAAAAGAAAAAATTCACTTTTGGAAGAGAAAATTGCAATTAAAAGTACAAAAAATCCGCCATTTTTTTTCAATTTCTGACAATTACTGACAATTTTTGACAACTTTCAAAATTTTGACAATTATTGACAGTTTTTGACTATTATTGACCGTTTTTGACTATTTTGACCATTTTTCAAAATTTTTGACAATTATTGACCTTTTTGACAATTTTTGAGAATTATTGACCATTTTTGACAATTATTGACCATTTTTCAAAATTTTTGACAATTGTTGACCATTTTTCAAAATTTTAACAATTATTGACAATTTTTCAAAATTTCTGACAATTTTTGACAAAGTTGATACGTTGTTTTGAAATAAATATATATTTTTAACATTTTGAGAAAAATCGTACAAGGATGTTACCGATTGTAAAACTATCGAAAATTATCGATAATAATCGATAGTAAAAATAGCACTATCGATAAATATCGATAGTCGGGACTATCGATAGTTCTCCATTCCTACGACGAAGTGGTGACACTCACACGCTGGAACCATCCACACGAGCCACATTGCTCGGCAGCTTCTACAAAAATTATCTGCTAATTACCATATTGATACATCATCGAAGTAGAACAAAGTCCTGCAATTTGGAACAGCAGCTCGAAATATTAGGGTCTTTTTTCGGCTGGTATACTTCTCATATTTGTACTTCATTATTTAGCTTTAAAGAAAACTTTAAAGTTCAATAAACGTAGTCTTTGACATTCGGAAATAGTTGAAAAATTTAGCATTTTCGTTTATTAATTAATGATATTATTATAAAATAGGTTGCTTTTTTCTTTCGACTATTTTTTTTTCGGTTCCATCGTGAAATTTTGTTGGAAATACCAAAAATAAAAGTGCCTGAAAGTTTGAGCCCTTAATATTAATATTAGGTCCTAGACCAAGGCGTGGAAAGATTTCCCATTGAAAATACACGAAAAATCTGATTTTTTATCTTTAAATGTCCATAGCTCAGCTGCATTTCATGGCATCGCTTTGACCATAGACTCACATAACTCACACCGGCGAGGTAGTACGGGCCACTATACCCGATTTTTCCATGAAATTCGCGTTTTTTCGCATTTATCTCGTAAACGAAAAGAGATACAGAAAAAAATGTGGAAAACAAACTTGTAGGAAAGTTAATTTCCTACAAAAAATGTCCTAAGTACTGAGTCGCTAGCATCAATATTTCTGGAGATAATCAATTCTATATTTATCTATTTAATTTTACGAACTACAAAAATTTCTAACCTATCAATCTAATGTAAAACCTTTTTTTTCCAATTGATACCGACATATTTCTGATTATTTATATTTTTTAACCCTTCCACCTTTAAAAAAAAGTAATTAGTTAAAAAATTACTGATGGATAATGAAAGAAATATATTTTTATAATTTGACGTGATTTTCGATAAAAATTTGAAATTACAAAAACAATAGAATTAATTATCACCAGAAATATTTCTGTTAGCGACTCAGTACTGAGGACCTTTTTGTAGGAAATTCAATTTCCTACAAGTTTGTTTGAAAGATTTTTTTCTCTCTTGTCGTTTACGAGATAAATGCGAAAAAACGCGAATTTCATGGAAAAATCGGGTTTAGTGGCCGGTACTACCTCGCCGGTTTGAGTTACGACGTTGCGTTCAATTTTGAAAAATACTTGTCTATGGTCAAAGCGATGCCATTAAATGCTAAGCTATAGAAATTTAAAGATAAAAAATCAGTGTTTTCGTGTATTTTCAATGTGAAATCTTTACACGCCTTGGTCTAGGACTTAATATTAATATTAAGGGCTCAAACTTTCAGGCAATTTTTTTATTTGGTATTTCCAACAAAATTTCACGATGGGACCGAAAAAAAAATAGTCGGAGAAAAGCACTCTAGTATAAAATGGCCCAAATAATGATAAACGTTTAGTTGTAATTGGCCGAGTTAAAAATCTTCTTTATTTCGAGAGAAGCTTCAGGAGAAATAATTCCTCGTCTAAGTCTAAATACATAAAATCATACGACTCATATTTGTCTGCAACATGATGAAACTACAGAGAATTAATTTTTTGAAAGCTATATATATGTCTCATTTTGAATCTAACCTAATCACAAATTTGAAACACTAATATATAATAAAATAAAATTCTGGTTTTGGCTTTTTAAGGGTAATTGGAAAATTGAATGTATGGGAGAGTCCGTCCAATTTGAAGTTGCTAAATATGTTTTGCCAAGATTCCAAGTTAATTTGATCCATCCGAAAAAAATTTATTACAAAATTGATTCGTTTTCAATCCTTGTTTGTGCCCGATACGCATATGGACGTCAAGTAAAAGGATTAGCTTTTATCAAAGTTACAAACACCCAAAACAATATGAAGCCAATCAATAGATTGAAAGGGGTACGTCCAAAATATGGGTTTATATATACTGATTTTCCAATTATTCACGTGTAAACTATTGTTGATGTTCTCTTAAAGACCTAATTTATTTCGTTTAAGTACAAATAATAAATACAAACCGATATTTGTAGATGGAAAATGGATGTGGCGAGTTTACAATTTTAGCTGAAGACGTACAACTGGGAGGTACAACTACCAAAGATATCTCAGAAACAAAAATGTCTTTACATATTGCAGGGACTGTAACTGAGAAAGGTACAAATAAAATTGAGATTGAATTTGGAAAGATTGAAGTCGATTACCAGCCATATAAAATGAAATTCTCAGGTAATTATGCTAAATATAATGTTTATTACTGAATTATTACCCTGTAATAATGTAATATTACAATAAATAATAAATTGTTTATCTAGTATTTCTCATTAGTTTATTTAGAAACGTACAGCAATTTAAAATCAATATCCATTATGAAAGTAGTTTTATTTGTTTATAATTACAATTTCATAAATTACCGCAATAAGTATATTTATATTGTAATGATTTTAAAATATCATTAATATTTCACCACTACATATAAATAAAAATACTTCTATTTTTTTAAATTTATTTTATTACAAAATTAACTATTTAACAGGAGCAGGTTCATAGACAAAAATATTACAGATATATATTTTTATGAGATTATATTATTATTAGACAACACTGAATTTTTAAACTTGAAAATATAAATTTATGGATGAAATAGTATTTTTAAATAAAATTTTATGGGTAACCCTGTAAATAGTATATTAATTTGAAAATTATTTATCATGTTGAACTGCATAGGTAATGTACTTAAATTATTTATTATGTTAAGCCCTGTATGTAATTTATTTGAAATTATTAATTATGACAAACCCTTATGGATAATTTTTATTTATGAAAAAATAAAAAAAAGTTAAATTTGTATGATAATCAAATTGAATTTTATTATTATGATCTTTATTTCGTTAACTGTATAACGATGTTTCTTTTCAAAATGAATACTAATTTTTAAATGTTCAAATTTCATAGATTCTAGATTGAACTATATTAATTTTGTATGTTTAACGTTTAAAGCACTTTTTGACGTTTTACTAGTGTCAGTATCAAAAAATAAAAAAATATAAAACTCTTACTAGTCCGAAATTCACTTTTGAAAAAATTTTTTAATTTGGAAAATGTCACTCTATAATTCACTATTCAACCAAAATATGTCCATAAATTCTTCTAAATTTTCTTCTATGATTAAGTGGATTTTTATTCTCGATTGTGGATTTCTTTATGCTAAAATATATTTAAAAATATTAGGTTTTATTGATTATATATCATAAAATGCTCCTTCGATTTTTAATTTTGATTTTCTTCAAATTGAAAATTTTAATTTTGGGCGTTGCTAGTCGACCGCTAATCGACCCCGTCGTAATTTTTTGGATTTTTCAATCTTTAAACCTCTATATCTCGACAGTTATGTTGCCTTCATCATTTCATTCAAGATATCTTTACGAATTATGCAAATGCACAATACATCTTTTCAACTTTTTCCATTTTTTTAGATTTTTTTCGATTTTTTCAATTTTTTAGCCTAACCTAAACCTAAACCTAATTTTTTTTAGGTTTTTTCAATTTTTTAGCCTAACCTAAACCTAAACCTAATTTTTTTCGAATTTTTCAATTTTTTAACCTAACCTAACCTAAAAAACCAATACCAACCAATAATCACTGATATGTAGGTATGTAATAAAAAATATACACTCAATCAATAAATTGTTTCAAATAATTTATCTAATAAGTAATTATTATTATTATTATTAAATATAAATCATAAATCTTACTTACCTGGCAATAATTCTAAATATTAAATTTTAATCTCCACCATTTTCGGACGAATAAAAAAAATTATTCGTCCGATTAGCGGTCGACTAGACGCACCGTTTATTTTTCGCGTTTTCAAAAATATCTGACTTCTTCCAAAAATTTTGAATCAATCTCATTTTTTAAAGAATCGTTGCTTAGATATCCTTTCTTTCAATTTTTTTTATAGAAACCAATAGAATCCTATTTCTCTCCTTATCTTCTCATTGGTTGATTAAATTTACAAGTGACCAAATCTTCAATTTATTTCAAAAAATAAGTTTTTGTGATATTTAAAGATTCTGTCATTTCTGACAAGTAAATAATTTTTATAACCTTCATATTCTCTGATATGAATAAAACATTGAAATTTTTCTAATTTTTAAAATATTTTGCAGTAAAAATATATTAATGTTAATTATGTCACATTGACTATTTCAAAATAACTTTTAAATTCAATAAAATAAAGTATAAATATAAAATTAGGTATTTTCATTGATATTAACTATAAAAAAATATAAATTTTCTGAATGATTCAAATTATTATTAGATGCTATTTAAAAACTTCAATGTATTGTGTATTATATGAAAAGTATATAAACTATTTCAAACAATAACAATATTCAAATACAATTTTTCCACACTCTGTAACATTCAACAAACAATATAGAGTGTGTCAGAAATGTTGATTGATAAAAATCAACTCTAATTTCATATTATTTTATTATGAATTTAATAGGTGAATCTATGTTTCAACCCGGCTTACCTTACATGGGAAAATTAATATTAACTGACGTAAACAAGAATGTGTCCCAAGAAGTTGTTGAGATATGTTACAATATTGCAATTAAGAAAAGTTGGAATTACATCAACAACGAACAATGTTCAAACTTTAGTCTCAATGGAGATAACGAATTGAATTTTCAAGTTCTGCCGATGACAAGGAACGTTATTCACATCAGCTTTTACGTAAGTAACTTTCATGCATCCAGATTTTACAAGCGTTACAACAAAACTTTGTTTGTTTAGAAATTATCCGTCATTTGTTTCATTATGTGTACTTCTTCCATTTCTAAGTCTGCTCTCCACTTCTTCCCATCGATCGTCAATCTGATTTCCTTTCCAGTATTCTCATGACTGTACTTAATAATGTGAAGTTTGTTCCAACAAGCTTGAGAATTATTTCGGAATTGGACGTAGCGTTTCATCTGATCGTAAACTAATCCGTAAATCGTTCCTACAAATAAAACAATTATACCAGAACTAGTTTAAGAATGGTGTCCTGAAGTCGGGACTATTAAGCGCATGCGTAGAAACGTCCCAATCGTAACAATTCCGGAACTATACGTAAACCTTGTTGGAACAAATCTGTGATATCTCGGTTGCTATTGCAGTCCTTCTTTAAAGATGGTACTATAACTGTTTTTTCTCAATCTTCTTCTTCCCATGCTTTATTGTATACAGTAAAGTATCGAATTAATTCGATATTCCCTAAACGAAAAGCTTTTTGAAAAAACCTGACACACATCGATTTTTAATTTTAATGCTTCACATTTTACATCAAAATTTCATTATACAGAGCTGATCTCAGACATACTACATACAAAGAGTCTTGTGAATATTTAGAGAGTTACAGGGTGGTCAAAAATTCCCCATTTTTCAACTTACTTACTTACAGATAGTTTTAGAAGTATACTAGCAAACCTGGCCACGCGTTGCTCTGTACAGCGCTAGTCATTTAGGCGCTCCTAGTTGAATAATCTGCTGTGAACCGAAGTTTTATTTAATTCAATTTTTTTACATTATCATCATAGCTTTTTTGGGCTTTTTATAGAGTTTGAATTCTTAATTTTCCAGGCAAAATCCCTCAACAACTCCAACATTGAAGACAGTTTTTCAGTTGTACGATTATTTTCTCCTAGTAACAACTATATTCATATACAACAAAATATTAAGCAACCAACAAAAGACGAATGTAGAGCGATCCAGGAATTTAAAGTTACATTTACAGCGGATTATTTTAAAGATAACGATCACGTTACATTTTACTACGTGGTAAGTTTGCTTTGGATAATCTTCTTTCCCTTTAAATTAAACTTTAGCATATTGTACATTTTTTAAAAGAGGTCATATTATTTCACATAATTTTTCTATAAAGCTACTAGGCCCAATGTCATATCAAATATATCAAGCCGGGTACTCACAGGCGAGTTGTAACCTAACCTAATTTTAATGTAGACCCCACTCGCGACTCTTCAAAACTGAACTGTATACCCACAGGGCTCATAGCGACAGTATAAACATGTCGTTCTGCCATTCTGTTTACACATACATGCGAGATGAGCCCGTCCCTCCCTGGATGCATCGCTCTAACCGCAATGCATCTCGGGGAGAACTTCCACCAACCCCCCATCATATCCGATGGGTCCTCATCGTCGACGTTCGCGTTCGCTGTCTTATTCTTGGCTGTGTAACCGTGGAGGTTATTTTTCCAGCGGTCTTCTCGTTGTTCCTTGTCTTCTGTTGTGTGTTTTTTTTTGGCTGCCTCTATAAGGGACAAATCCTTAGCCGACGGTCTGCAGCTAAATACGACCTTATAGAGCGGATCCACTTGTTATAGTTGTCCTCAGTTGAAATCCCGACTCATCTTTCTATTGATGTGTCTTGCCTTTTTCTGGGTAGGTCTTCTTGAGATTCTCTATAGGTGACTTTAGACCATTAGCTGAGCTAACAGTCTTGTCACCTGTTCGAGAAACTGTTGGTCGTCGTCGTCTTCTTGGATGTCACTTGGGCTTAGCTGACTCCTGGCTTCGTTCCTGTTGGGGCTGGTTTCCTCGTCGTCCTGTTATTTGGGGCCTGTGGGAATCCCTTATAATTTGCTGGATGTTCTCCCTGACAGTTTGTACAGGTGGCTGGCTTGTCACTTGGTTTTGTTGAAGCGGTGTGGTCACACTTGGTGTTTACTCTGCACGTCGTCTGTGCGTGGAGATATCTCTGGCAGTTATAGCACTGCGTCGGTCCATTTCTTCTCTTCTATTTTTCCCATCTTATCCTCACTAGTTGTATATGTTGGATTTTTCTTATATTCTCCTTTTCTTCCACGTCTAATTCTACTATATAGATGGGTAGTGGTCTTATTTCACCGAATCTGGAGCAGATACGGCTTATTTTCCCGATTCGGACTTCTTCCTATTCTTTTCCTCTTGTAGCTCGTTTACATCTTCGCAGTTTGATGAAAATTCCTTTTTTTTTTCGCGCGGTGTATAGGTACCACTCCACTTCCTTTCTCTCTTCGCAGGGAATTTTTACTCCGAGTCTGTCTCGGATAGTAACAAACCTCGTCTTTTTCCCCAACCGGTGCATGTCTTTCCATACGGAGCCCCAATGGTGGGTACTCCGTAGGAAGACGGTTGGTGGTCGGTATGTCGCTTTCTTTTTTTCTCTGATGGCTTCATCCATCATTTCTTCTTCGGCGTTTCTATGGACGTCGGCTTCCTTCTTTTGTTGTTTTTCTATTTTTTTTATGGACACCACTTCTGTGAAGTACATCCCCTCGGTGTCTTCGTCCCTGGGCGATTCCGTCCTTTGAGCCTTTCTGCGGACGCTTTCTGATCGGCTTCGATTTCTTTTTTCTTCTTGCAATTTTCCTGCCATGTTTTTCATGGCCATTCGTAGTCCATCCATTTCGTCTTGTTTTGACTTTATTTTGTGTGTCATGTCGTCGATTTTGATTTGCAAAAAGGATTCATTCATTGACTACTTTCACTGCTTCTACTCGCATCCAATCCTTTCATTCATTAGTTTTAGTCATCTGTTTTCTTTGACTACATCTTCCTACTCACTGTCTGAGGAGTCGTGGTAGTCGCTTTTTTGGGGCGTCTTCTTTGTTTTTTTTTGTTCGACATCTTTGTTCCTATCCTCCTCAGGTCCTATAATTTACAAATTGTGTGGTTCCCTCTGAATCGTTCGAAGTAGGCTCGCAGACTAAGTTCGTGATGACCCACAGAGAACAGTTTGGTTATGCCTGCCGGCTTTGAAGATCGTACCATTGCGAAGATCTAGTAGGGTGAATAAAATCAAAAATACTCCTGAGATCAAAAGAGTACAGAAGCCAGAGTGAGATTGCACTGCCGCCTCAAAAAGCTCGAAATAGTGTGGCTAGAAGAATGTAGGTATTGTGGAATGGAAGAAGAAGCCTCCATTCACATTTGTGGAATGGATAGTTCTTCAGAATTCCAATATACAATATCTGGGAGACTGCTGGATATAAGAGGAAAACATGTCTAAACTGAAGCCTGCTGGTATCCTAAAATTCCTACAAGGATTAGGACTAATGGAACCACTAGTCTCTGAGCCACAATAGATCTTTCAGATCACAGTAAATTTTAACTTCTTTAAATGAATTGAACAGCATTCCAGATGGAGTCTCAGAACGACTGGGAGTTTGTAACTTTTTAACTCTACATATTATTAACATGTTGTTCATTTTAGGTAAAAAGTGGATCTCAAATTTACAATTTAAACAAAATCACACATAAAGTTAAAAAAAGTCTACCAAGTTATTTTGACGAATTGAAAAATATTGTTGGAGGAAAACACAAATATTCTAAGCTTGGAACATACGTAGATAGTTTAGTGATAAGATTTGAACTTAATAGAAGAATTATATCGACTTATCAATTGTTGGTATACTATATTAATAATAATGGTGAATCGATTGCAGAAAGTAGAACTGTGAACGCAGAACCATGCTTAATGAAGGTATTTTGATTAGAAGTGATATACGTTTTTGGAACCAATATAAACTCCAATTCTGTTTTAAAGTTGATATCAAATGATGGAGATCTTGTTTTTAGGTTTCTGCAAATTGGAATCAAGACCAAATGGTACCTGGAGCAACTGCCGAATTAAATATCAAAACTACGTCACAATCTTTATGTTCAGTATCAGCTATAGATAAATCTACAACATTTTTTGGATTGAATTATCAAAAACCTAAACTCATTTCGGTTTTGAAAACCTTTTACCCGAACGAAAGAGGATTTTTGAATACTACCAGAAAAACATGTGTCGTTAGAGAAAGACAACACAGAAGTAAGTAATCCCATGTAGTACGATTCCTCACTTTGTTGATTCTCTTCCTTAGGCTCCCCGAAAATATGGAATTCATCCAGAAGAATAGCTCGTCACGTTTATTCATTTTCCGAAGATTACGACGCATTTGATATATTCAACGTAAGACTGTTTAAATTTATTAGCAATTAAAAATTATGATTGTTAATGTTTCAGAATTTCGGAAGCATAGTTATTACCAACTTAAAGGTAGTCACCAAATCGTGTTATCAAGGTAAACTTATTTCAAACTTTCAAGATAAAAAGTTTAATTTTGTCACTTGAATGAGAACCGTTGAAAAAAAATTCGTTTCCTGACGTTTCCCTACTTAGATTATTTTTAACTCATCTAAGCTATACCAGGTTTAATTATAAATCCCTATGATGCAAGTCATAGCTGATTATTGTCGTTATCACTGGAATGTGCTGCCAGTCGTTGAAAAATTATGAGAATTCTCGAAATTGCACCTTTCATGTAGTTTCTTGCCGGTGATATTTTATCGACTAGTCGCCCACTTTCTTGTGGTCATGTTTATTGTTTATTTTGCGACGCCGCAGAAGGGTCCGCATCAGTGAATGACATTGATGAGTCTTGTCATTTCATCCATCTTTTCGTTTGCCTTATGATATTCGTACTCTGGTAACCAGGATACCTTGCATACTAGTTTTGCTATTACCTTAAATTTCTTGTGCGCTGCGCAACCAGGAAATGATTCATGAATATTTATAACTAAATTCTAAAAGATAAATTATACAATAAAGACAAATTATCATTAACGGATCAATCTAGAATCACTTTTATTTTAATGTTTTAGGTCCACTTTTAACGAATACAATAGGAGGTATGTGCAATGTCATAAAAAAACTGTTAGATTTTTGCATTAAAATTTTTAGTTCAGTTTCTAACACAACAATATGAAGACGAAAACGAACAACAAGTGACTTCAATCAGATCTCACTTTCCAGAGACGTGGTTATGGGAATTAGTACCATTAAAGTATGTTTAATATTTTAATTTTTATATTATTCATCGCAAATCCAGTGCATCCCAAATATAAAACACTAGAGGTCCGCTTCGGCTTCGCTCAGTGACACCCACTTCGTTTGGAGCCAGGTGGCATTTATCTGCGTAATTCTGACCATAAGATCCTGAGTACTAGACAAGGTCTCAATAGAAAACTTTTATGGAGGTCTTAAGTTGAGGTTACACATTGTTACCCGAAGTCCTCTCTTTTTTTTTTTCGGGCCGAGATGGGAAACTCATGTTCGAATGGGTCCAGGACCCAAACAGTGTTGGACTTATCCCCGAGGAGATGCCTACCAACCAAACCCACCTCAAACTCGCCGTTACCCCCGCCTCGGAATCACTACCCTAGCATACTTCGAGACAGGCGGCGGTCCCTCGCACACTCTCCGCTCACATCGTCATCTTCTCCCTCCTATCACTCCTGCCTCTCATGCCATATCGAGTCCTTCTCTCCCCCTTACCATGCTCTCTACTACTCCACTCACCTCCATCCATTCCTCCTTCCCCCTCAACATTATCTCTACCATGTTTTCCCAGTACACCGCCTCCCCTAGTTTCCTCTCCATCTTCTTCAGCACTTCCTCGTTCCTCCAGCATCTAAACACATGCCCCACATCATCCTCCACTTCACACCTCTCGCACACACCAGTCTCTCGTTTCCCAATCTTGTGGAGGTACCCTACTCTCGACCCATGTCCAGTGAGCACTTGTGTCAAGAAGTAGTTCACCTCCCCGACTTCCCGGTCCATCCAATCACTCCTATTCCCAATCGCTCCTTTTAGCGCGCCCTCATACTCCTCCCACCTTCTCTCCATTTCCTCCTCCATCCATTCCCGTACCTCTTCTCTGGTCGCACCCCTCCAGCGTTGGCTCCTAGCTCTAGCCAACACGTCCAATGGGTAGGACCTTGCCAGCACCGCTGCTGCCAGTCCACCCTCTGTCCTGTACTCCTGCACCACCCTCAGCAGTATCCCTCTCTGCACCCGCAGAAGTGGCCTAACCCTCGCATTCACCCCCGCTCTTTCACCCCACACGTCCGCACCGTACAGCATACTCTGCTCTACCGTCCTACCAATTACCCTCCTCTTCCACTCTCCCGGTCCTTTCACATTACACATCAATCTCCCCAGCTATGCTGCCCTCACTTTACCCTCCTCTGCCGCCTTTACCATATGGGTTTTGAAGGATAATTGGCTATCCAACCACACCCCTAGGTATTTCACAGACTCCTCCATGCGAATTCTCCTTCCCTTAACCATCACCCCCACTTCCCTTGCCCTGCTCCGTCCCTTCACTAGCAACCCCACCGTCTTCTCTTGCGCCACTTCCAGTCCGCACCGCTCTATCTTCTCCGCAATCTTCCTGCACATTATCTCCGCCTTTCTTTCTATCTCCGCCTCTCCCTTTGCCGTACATATCAGACACACATCATCCGCATACACCGTAATCTCACATCCCTCTTCAGATACTATCCCACAAACCTCATCAAACACACAAACACACTTCCAGAGCGTCGGTCCAAGAACCGAGCCCTGAGGCACTCCAACCTCCATCTCATATCTCCTCCCTCTGGAGTCTACAATCACACGCCCCGTCAGGTAGTCCTCCACCAGGTTAACCAACCCCTGCTCCACTCCAAGCCTCAGCAACGCGCTCAACACTGCCCGTTGGCTGACACTGTTGAACGCGTTCCCGACGTCGAAGAACACGAGTAGGGCCAATTTCTTCTTCCTCCAGCTGCCCTCCCTAGCTCTTTCCACCAAACCCATCTCCTTGCTCAGTGCCGAGATGCAAGATTTCCCCTTCGTGAACCCATGCTGGTTTACCCTAAAACCCCCATTCCTACCAACTTCCTCCTCAATCCTATCCCTTATTATCCCCTCCATCAATTTACCCATACCACACAGCAGGCTGATAGGCCTATAGTCCCCCGCCCGCTTCCCCTCTCTACCCGCCTTCTTCATCAGTATCACCCTGGCTACCTTCCATCCTTCCGGGAACTCCCCCTCCCTCAGCACCCTGTTGAATAGTTCCCAGAAGTACTCCCTATTGTCATCCAACAGCCTCTTCACCATATCACCCCTGAGGCCATCTATCCCTGGGCTTTTCTCACTTTAATATTTCTCCCCCAATCTTCTACCTCCCACTTCTCTACCGGCCTTATCCCCCTCATTTTCACTACCCCCCTTGTATCTTGGATTTCCTGAATTCTGCCACCCACTCCTCCTTCTCGCCCTTTGAACAATTTCTCTATAATCTCCTCCCAATCTCATACGCCTTTCCCCATGGATTGTTTTCCAATTCCCCCAGTAACTCTTCCCACTTCCCTCTTTTTTCCCTCTCCACTCTACGCTCCAGTTCCTTCTTCTTCACTTTATATCTCCCTCTTCCCTCTATCCTTCCTCTTCCTCTCAGCATCCGTCTTCGTTCTTTCTTACACTCCCTCCACAGCTCCTCTATTTCCTCATTTCACCAGTAATTGGCCCTCCGCTCACGCCAATTGCCCCTCTTTCCCTCTCTTTTGCAGCCCTGTATCACATTGTACAATTCATCTGCATCATGTCCAAGTCCCCTTCCTATCTCTTCTCTTACTTTCTTCCTCATACTCTCTGCCTCGGCTTTCGTCCACTTCCATTCCCACTCTTCCACTAAATCCTTTCTCTCTTTCCTTATATCCGTCTCCACATACCTATGTAAGCTCAAGCTTTCCTCATCCTCCAGCACCCCCCAACTAAACACTCTTTCCCACAGCCATTCATCACATGCTGTTAAATCAATGAATGATGAACCCCGTCACCCCTCACGAAGGTGGGCAGTAGTCCATCATTCAGCACCACCAACCCGTTGGATGTTAACACTTCCTCAAGGATCTCCCCTCTCCTGTCCGTTTTCTTCCCCCCCCCCCCCCCCCCCCCATATAGTATTCACCCGAAGTCCTCTCTGGAATAATTAAAATACCTACTTCAAGTAAAGAATAAAACGCTCACATTGGGATACTTGTTTCTTCAATGAGTCAAGCTGGGACACTTAGTGATGCCAGCTTGTGACCTCCATAGAAGTATCCTAGTGAGATCCAGAATGTGGAATAACTTTATTTTACAAAAATTTTCTTTCAGTGGTGCAGTTCAACTAAGACGACATCTACCACATTCAATAACATCGTATATAACTAATATTTTGTGTGTTTCTGAAACGGAAGGGGTGGGACTGAGTGACGAAATGGAAATAATTAGTTTCCAGAATATTTTCGTAGAAGTTCTTACTCCCTACAGTGTAAAACGTGAAGAAATCTTTTACGTGTACATACATGTTTCAAATTACAAAAAACATTCGTTACCGGTAAGTTATAACCAATAATTTGTTTATTTCCCGCCCTATTTAAAGTTTTTTTAAACCAACAAATTATCATTAATTATCATTTTGAACGAAAAATTGTGCCAAGACATTCAGTCAAGAAATGATGGCAATTCTTAGGCTGAAATCGGGAGACTTACGGTCCCCGAACAATGTTCGAGAAGGACATACTGATACAACTGGGACAATACTAGATGAACCCATATTTCACATGAGTTTTGATAGCATGACACCCGAGAATATAGTCACTGAGCGAATAAACATCATCATCCCATCTAGGGAACAGGTGATGCACCCAGGTAATCCTGGAGGCATCATATGGTTCACCGATGGTTCTAAGACATCCCATAGCGCTGGAGCAGGTATAAACGGACCTAGAGAGAGAATGTTCTTGGTCGATATACGACTGTGTTTCAAGCAGAGACGATTGCCGCTATAGCCTTAATTGATGAAAACATCAGAAGATATCCTCTTCTACCGGACAAAAAATTAAAATATTCACTGACAGCCAGGCTCTGCTTAAAGCTATCAGTAATCCAGCAACTAGGTCGAGACTGGTGAAAAACTGCAAAGAATCCCTCAACAGGCTACTAAGAGACAACAAAGTGTCTCTAATATGGGTGCCGGCACATGAGGTGATTGCAGGTAATGAAATGGTGGATCAGTTAGCTACAGAAGGCTCCAAAGGAGACTTCAAAGGTCCGGAACCCGTTTGTGGAATCACCAAAGATTGCATAAGAGGGGAAATCCGGAACTGGCTAGATAGGGAACACCAACTCAAATGGAGGTTGACACAAGGGCACCTTCATAGAAAGAGTTCACTGAACAAGGTAGACAAGGAACTCTCAACCAGGCTATTGAAGCTGGGTAAGAGATATTTAAAGACAGTTACCGACCCGGTGACTGGACACTGGACCCTACAAAATGGACAAAGCTAGTGAACGTATGTGCATAAAATGTGAACTTGATGATGAAAAACCTACTCACATACTCTGCTTCTGCGAGAAAATTACTTAGACGGAAGCACTTTGAAGAGGAATCAATAAAACCTTTACATCTACTGAAAATGCCTCCAGTCAAACTAGTAGCCTTTATAGAAGATACGAAGCTTCTGGAATGGAAGTAGATAACATGGGAAATGGTACAAAGATTCAGTTCAAGTGCCTTGGCTGTTGAGCACAACCCAAACGAATGCCGGGACTTAATCATTCAGGTCTTTGTCCAATCAAAGCATGATTCCGACATGACATTAGAAGGCTACATGAAATCACAAAATAAACATGTTTTTTACATTACATTCAGTGAACAATGTGATTAAGTGAAGACGACGGATGTCAAAAAGAACTGTTTCTTCAGCTTTTTCAGACAAGAAGCCGACACGCAGCTTGGATGTTTTTTGCTGGATCGTTGGTGGGTGTATGCCTTATATAAACCATGAGCTTAACACGAAATATATACGCGTTCGACATCGGTTCGTTGTGAACGAATTGCTGGCCAAAAACTTGACAATTCCTTTTGACTTTTTTCTTTTTTCCAAAAATAATTGTTTCTCGGTAGACTGAAAGCGTTTTTAGATGAAATTTGATTATTTTTAGATTCGTTTGAACTTTTTAATGTCCGCCGGCTTGGAAGTTCAAGATAAAGAAACGAAATTGAGTACTTCCTATTGCATAGCTGGAAATGATACGCATTCTCATAAAGTGAAATTGAAGGCTGTTAATCTAGGTGCTGAAAACATCAGCGTTTTAGTGGAAACCGACAATCAGTATCCATTATATTGTGGACCGGATACTATTGTATTTAAGAGGTAACAGCATTCAGAATCAACTCATACCTAATTGATATTCATCAACCATTGCTTATTTTAGAGATTCTGAAATTAGAACTATTCTAGTAGAGGCAGAAGGGTTCCGCATGAAGAAAACGAAATCTGCTTTATTGTGTGCTTCTGGTAAACAAAATTACATATTCATAAACATTATTTTTTTGCGTAGTTTTAGACTGTTGTAAAACAGAAGGCCATTTCTATCTAAAGAGCTTAAATGGCTAAAGAAAATAATTTTCAAGTTCGTAGAATGTATTGCATTTTTGCTCGTACTTTTTCAAAGCATCCAGTCCAACACCTTCGTCTCCTACACCAATGTGTACAAGTTGTTACCTGGGTGTTTGCTATATTATAGTTTCTGCATTCCCTTGAGGTTGGCCAAATAGTAACTGACTTTTATCATTCGCACATGAGCACGTTTCATACATGATTCTTTTGTGAAGGTTTTCCCATGCATGTATCTTTGTATGTTTACCTAGTTCCTTTCTGATCCAGTTCTTCACAAATCCTCGTATTACGGTTTTTGGTATACAAAGAATCTATCCTGTTTCAGGCTTAATGTGCTCTGGTCGGCTAATGCCAAATGCCTTCAGTTCTTCGATGCAATCCCATATTAATCTAGACGTTACTTTCTGGCCCGCGATAGACTTGAGAGCTACCTGACTTTCTGACATAATATGGATCTGCTTGACTTCGGCAGCTCTTCCGTTCCTTTTTCTCACGAATTTCAAGATTAGGTGTACCTCCGCCTGAAATAGAGATGTGTAATTTCCTAGTGCGTAGAGTATTTCCCGCCCCAGTGCCATTTGCAGTTTTAGACCGATCACCCATTGGCAAACCATCTCTGTTCCTCTGTAGTAGGTAGTTATTTGTGAGTACAATCATTTTTGTCTATAATCGACACCTCGACATCTGATCCAACGTTTGTTTCTTTTGCTCAGCGTGTTTTCCAGTCTATGGATACCTAGCCTTGCCTCTCCCTATATTACAATGTGTAATGCAAACATGCAAGTCTTTGTACCTTGCGTAGTTAGTTGCATATCGTTGGGGAAGTTTGCATCTGTATTCCAGGCAGAAATCTACGCTATCGACACGTGTTTTCAAATGAACTTCGAAAGGGGGATAGAGGCCAAAATATCTTCATACTCTCAGATAGTCAGGCAGCACTGGAATCTTTAGCATGTCCCCAGATCAGATCTAGACTGGACTGGGACTGCTTACAAAAACTTTTAACCCTGGCAAACCATAATAGAGTAACTCTTAAGTGGGTCCCGAGGCCCAAGGGTATTGTAGGAAATGAAAAGGCAGACACCCTAGCAAAGCTAGGGTCTTAAACTGCATTCACTGGTCCTGAACCAGTATTTGGAATATCGAAATTTGCTGTACGTGGTTGTACATCGCGGTGGATTCAAACTGAACATCAGACGTACTGGAGACACGTGCCAAAACAGGAACACGGTAAACTCTTGGTCAAAAAACTCTCGGAGTCGCTGACTAACGAACCCCTCTGCAGGGGCCAGATGAGGAAAGTGACGGGATTACTCACCGGTCACTGTACCCTAAGGAAGCACATGCATACAATTGGCATATATAGGGAGGAACCTATCTGTCGGTTGCTCATGGAAGCACTGATTCATTGGAGATATAGATTCCTAGGACTGGAGTATCCAAGGGAGGATCAAGTGAAAAGTCTGTTGAGCTACTGGTCTCTTCACATAAACGGTATAACCAAGAGCACAAAAAGACTAAAAGATGAGGTGCCGAGGTCTCTAAGCCTCTGACTGGTGGTGCCGAATTAATCAATCAATCAATCACCTTGCTTAGTCTCATAATGGCCATTCATGGTCTTCTTAGTTGTCGATAGAGGGCGTATTAAGATATTTAGGATACTAGAAATGAGCAAAACTCATCAGCATAATGTTTTTTACTCTTAACATACTTTTAGATTCTTCTGTTGTTAATAATAATATATCATGGTATATATCGGTGCCAGCTTCAATAGTTCCTGATACCTATAGAGGACACATAAGCCTTAACGGAGATGTATTAGGTAAAACCATTGACGTAAGTGATAAGTACATTTTTTTTTGTTTTGAGATTAATAATATTTTACATTCACAGAATTTAGAGCAATTACTGGATATGCCCACTGGTTGTGGTGAACAAATAATGGCGACCATGGCACCGAATTTGTACGTTTTGCGATATTTAAATTCGACAAATTCCCTAAAAAGAACAATGAAACTGAAAATTTTAAGAAACTTGAAGATAGGTAACTATTTTCTTAATTAAAAAATATATTTTGGATTTTCATGTGTTTTTAATTCCTAATAATATTTAGAGGAGAAAACTTGTTCTAGAATATCCTTTTCCTTTACATAAAATCCTCTATAGATTTTTAGATTTCGCTAAAGCCATGGATAATTCTATAAATGATGAAAAATTAATCAAAATCTCACAATTTTTTTATTTATTCAAACAGGATATCAACGAATTTTGAATTACGTCCACGAGGATGGTTCTTTTTCCGCATTTGGTTATCACGATCCTATGGGCTCCACATTTTTAACAACTTTTGTTGTAAAAATCTTATCACAAGCCAAACAGCACATTTATATCGATCAACATGTTATAAACAAAGCGGTTAAATGGATATTCGATAAACAATTGGAAAATGGCTGCTTCAATAGAATGCAACATGTTTTTCAGGATATGGTAAGTTTTTATGGGAGCATAAATCCAACAACTTTGTCAGAACTAATTAGTTAACTAACAACAATTTCATAGTAACCGCACTGTAATGTATAATGTTAAAAACAGTTATATCTAGAAATTAAAATCCTTTGTATATTTTAATATAAAAAATATACCCGAACCACTGTTTTCGAGAATAGTTAACATGTCTTTAGGGTGGAGTGAGCAAAGAAAATAGCACAGCAAGCTTAACATCGTACGTAATTATCAGCCTTTCAGAAGCAAACATCAACATTCCAGAAAAAGTAAAAGTGAATTCTCTATTCTGCATCCGTAGCCAAGTTAATCCAGATAAATACAGTCTGGCACTCAATTGCTACACTATGTTTCGGCTAAACTGGTTCAGCGAAGCAAACAAGTTGTTGAAAAGACTTTTAGCTGTTTCGGAACAACAACAAAACATGTTGTGGTGGAGCAATAAAGGTAACTGAAACATATTTTTGTCTCATAACTATTTGGTGACCTGTTTGTTCTTAGAGGTCAACGCATCGTCGGCGTCAGATGTTGAAATGACAAGTTATGCTCTGATGTCTTTGTTACATCAGAATACTTCAGAGCATTGGGCCTATGCTTTAGCAACTGTAAGATGGTTGAGTTCGAAGTATGGATCGACAGGAAGCTTTGTATCCACACAGGTAAAGCTATTAATAACAATCAGAATTAAAGAATTGTCTGTACGATTAATTTTTGTTTTTTATCTTTTTGTTGAAAGGATACAGTAGTTGCTTTAGATGCGCTGTCCAGATATTTACGTTCAGTTGAATCACTCAATTTGAACTTATTAATACAGATGGAAACTCCAGAAGGAAAACACAATTTAACTCTAACCACCACCGATAGTTTGAAGTCTAGAAGAGTTCCTATGAAGGAAAATAATGGAACTGTTTCTGTTAAAATTAACGGAAATGGATGTCTATTAGTACAGGTAATAAATACTAAGATTATGTAGCATTTGATCATGCCAAAAGGGATTATCTTTATTCAAGATACAATTTATAACTAACTTTGACAGTCACCTCACTATTCCTACATCTTCCCTCCATTAGAGATCCATCCTTTCGGGTGGACGAATTGTTCTCTGGGTTCGTCTTGAAATAAATTCACCAGAATTTTGTGAATTGTGGACATTGGAATTGGTCTTACTTGAATTGTTAGGTAATTTATCTTCTTCTTTCATTCCATTATTTACATCTTCTTTCAGTTCATTATTACATTGGGAGATTCTGTTGGTAATGGGTGTAGAAATTTTCTGTTTCTTCTATAATTGCCTTGAGGATTTCTTATGCCATAAGAACAAGGAGTGCTTCTTTCCTACGGTGGCTTCCTGCGAAGATCGCACACCCATACTTTTTGTCCAATGTCCAGGGCAGGAAAGGGACTTGCTTTATGACGAGCGTCAAAATGTTTCTTCTGTTTTCCCTTACGTACCTCCTCTGTCTTTTGTAACGACTGAGAATTTGGTATTTGGTTTTAACTGAGACATGGATGTGGGAACATTTCCATTAAGTTTACGTCCCATCAACAGCTCGGACGGACTGTATCCATTATTCAAAGGAGTAGAACGCATTGTTGGGAGCATTTTGTAAGGATCTTCACTTTTCTTGAAATTTTTAACTTCGGACTCAATAAAACCATTACTCTGGGAGTACTTTGGACTAGAAGTTATTATACGAAACCATAACTAATGGCAAATTTTTCATAATCTGAAGTGCTGTTGATTTCAAAAAGTCTTCGTACCAAGCCTATCTTTAAACATGTACACTTAAAAGGGTTTCTTTTGCACCACTTACAACATAACATTTTCAGATTCAGATTGTCTATCTGATGTCACTGCCTTTTCTAGTGTAAGCCTAGGATCTAACTGTAGCTTCTCAGCTAATAATCTATTTTGATGCCAGGCAACTTGATCTCTTTTCGCTTCATTTTTAAATCCAGCAGGAAGATCGCAATCTTGGGCCCTTGAATGTGAAGCTGTTATAAAATCTTCTACACTTTCTCCCTCAAATTGAAAACGTGTTTGAAATAAGTATCTCTCATAAATAATATTTTTTCTAGGGACAAAATGGTTTTGAAATGCTCTAAGAACATCAGTAATAAATTGCATATTTAGCCCTTATTATTGAAGCTATTTCATTATAGGTACTTAGTTTATCACTTGATATACACTAAGGTCTACTTAGATAGGTTAATTATATATTTTTCAGTTTTTGATTGATGTCAGATATGATTTTTGGATTAAAGCATTATTTCCTCAGTAAAGTTAATAAATTTAAAAACAGTCAAGTTCACGGGAAGTAACTTTAACAGGTTATGGGCCCAGACATGTGCAGGTGCTAGAAATAATTTATTTAAATTTTTTTTGTTCTTAAAGGACAAAACGTGTGATCTACCTGAAGTACTGTTAATCTGTAAGACACTTGATACACTACCAGAAGAATATTTTTCATTTAACTCTAGCTGGATGCTAATGTCGTAATCCGATAGAACAGTAGACAATCTTACAAACCAGCTATGTGCCTATGAAAAAGCATCATCTAATAAAACGGAGAGTAGAAATGGAGAGACTTTAATTACAGAAAGAAGTACGGATAGACGTAATTTCGAGAAGAAGAAATATAGAGTATGTCACTATTGCAAGAAAGTGGGTCATAAAGTTCGTCAATGTGTCAAGTGGAAAGCCGATGGAAGAGCTCCGAAGCATACAGTTAATAATAATGGTGATAGATCTAAAGAGAGAAACGCAAATGTTACACTATTAGCCCTCAATGAAGAAATTTTAGATGTACGTAATGAAAGAGCTACTTTCAGATAATGGAGGTGAATTCACCAGCAGCTTTTTTCGACAAATCTTACAAAAGAATGGAATTAAGCATAGATTGGTCATGCCGTACACACCAGAGCAAAATGGGTTTTCAAAAAAGGATAACCGAACTATTATTGAAACTGCAAGATCAATTATGTATGCAAGAAACAATTCGCCGCAAATTTTATGAGCTGAGATGATAAATACTGCTGCATATATTTTGAATAGAACAGGTATTTCTGGCATAGAAGACAAATCTCCCTATGAAGTTTGGAAAAGACCTAACTTCAAACATTTGAGAGTTATAGGGCGTACCTGTTACGTACATATTCACAAGAAATGTCGAAAGAAAATGGACAGAAAAGCTGCAAAAGGAAAACAACAACTCATAAGATCTAGAAATATTATCTTCGTCGAACAATCTTTAGCTAGGTGGACTGAATTTTCAAACGTTGAAGATAAGAAAAATACTGAAATTGATTATGAAAGGAGTTTAGATAGAGGAAGGATAAGGAAGGGAGCGAAGAAGATCTAGAAGATAGATTTGAAGAAGAGCCAATATTGATAGAGAATAGATTCAGAAATCATAGAAATAAAATTACCCAAGAAGTTTGAAGATTTTGTATTGGAGGTATACACGACACTTGTAGAACTTAAAGAACCACAGACTTACCAAGAAGCTAATAGTAATTACAGTAATATGTGTCTGGAAGCCATGAATAAATCTTTGACAGAAAATGGTACATGTATTCTACAAGATTTACCACCCAGGAAGAAAGCAATTTCGTGTAAATGGGTTTACAAAATTAAAACTAATCCAGATTGCTCTGTAGATAAATTCAAAACTAGATTTGTAATCAAGGGGTTTTTACAAATGTATGGTGAATCCTATGAAGAAACTTTTAGTCCAGTTGCTAAATCTTAAACATTAAGAGAATTGTTGAGTATAGCTGCTAGTGAGAAAATGAATTTAAGCCAATTTGATGTATCAACTGCATTTCTTTATGAACACCTAGAGGAAGAAGTATACATGAAACAACCGGAGGGGTATCAAGATGGACTTAAACAAACTCCAAGATAAAGGCAATAAAAGATTCGTAGACTTTTTTATAAACCAAAACTTTAAGGCAAGTGAAGCAGATACATGCTTGTTTATCAAGAAACAAGGACATGATATGATTCTATTGGCCTTTATGTCGACGATGGACTTTTAGCCACGAGTAACGAAATTCTGAAAAATGGATTTATGAATAATTTGGAAAGAGAATTTAAAAAAGTGACCAATCAGGGAAACACATTGAAAAAGTAGAAAAAAACTTCCCTTATAGGCAAGCAGTTGGAGCTCTAATGTATCTTATGGTAGGAACAAGACCAAATATTGCGTATGCAGTAGGAGTTGCTTCAATAACATTATAAAATCCATCTCATGATGATTGGATTCGAGTGAAACGTATTTTTAGTTATCTCAAAAATACTATCGAGGCTGGGATTACCTATACGTCTGGTAACCAATTGCAACATATTCAAGGGTTTAGGGCCGCTAACTATGGATGAGATCCTATAACCAGAAGATCAACTACAGGTGTTATTTGTAAAAATGCTGGAGGTGCAATCTAATGGCTCAGTCAAAAACAGTCATCAATAGCACTCTCTACAACAGAAGCTGAAATAGTTACTGCAAGTGAAGGGGCAGGAGAACTGATCTGGGTAAAACTACTTTATCAGGAAATTATAGATTTACAAACTATTCCTACACTATCAGTTGATAATGAAGCTGCTATTAAGTTAGCAAAGAACCCAGAATATCATCGAAGTACGTTCTTTGTAAGAGAATTGGTACTGAAGGATATATTGATATAGAACAGGTTGCTTTGGAACACCAATTCGCTGATATATTGACGAAGTCATTATTCAAGCCACGAATGGATTATATTTTGAAAAATATTGGACTAGTAAATATCAAAAGTACTGAATGGGGGAAGGTGTTAGAGCTATTCCATTATAGGTACTTTGTTTATCACTTGATATACACTAAGCTCTACTTAGATAGGTTGATTATATAATTTTCAGTTTTCGATTGATGTCAGATATGATTTTTTGATTAAAGCATTTTTCTAAAAGTTACTACAGTTTTTTCCTCAGTAGAGTTAATAAATTTAAAAACAGTTAAGTTCACGGACAGTCACTTTAACAATTATTTGGAACTGGAGAGGGTGGATTTGACATGTTGTAGATTTATTTCCAATAAGCAACACTTGAAAAAAACCTTACGCTGCCACCATATAGTATTTGATCATTCCAAGAGGGATTATAAAATATCTACAACTATTATTAATTAAGATGTGCTCTTTATTCAAGATACAATTTATAACTAACTTTGACAGTCACCTGACAGAAGGCAACACTATTCTTACAGAGTATATCATTTTATTAATAATTTCTAGTTCCTGGTGACACTATCAAAGATATGGATAAAGTTAGCACAACCATTTAAGCATGTGCAATTTATGTATACTCTTTTCAAAGTAAATGTGAAGAGAGATTTTTAATCCCGTTGATAGCAAACGACGACCAATGGTCGCTAGCTTGGACGTAGTCTAAAAAACTAAAAACTTAAAAAACTATCCAGATCCTTAATTTGAACTCTGAACAACGATATTTCATGCTCATTAATAGTGATAATGAATCTCTATTAAGAAAACTTACAATATTACAAATAACAAAATAATCATAATAAACTTTTAATTTATCTATTATAAACAAGTTCTACAACGTAAATATGATACAAATTTAGTTATATTCTCTATTTTTCATATTTTCAGGTTATACAGACATTTAATCTCAAAATAATTCCTAGAAATAAAGCATTCAAATTTGCTATGGAAGTATCACCCGTATCTACAATAAGTAAATGTGCAATAACCAGTTTATCGCCTTGTTTGGCGTATACAGCTCCAAATGGACCATCTAACATGGCTGTCATGGAAATATCATTACCGAGTGGATACCAAGCAGATAGATCTTCATTGTATAGATTAATCGAATCTAATAATACTTCAAGTAAGGCATAATTTATAATATACATATACAGTAGCGGTTAGCAAACATTTGTTTTTTGTACTTACTATCTTTATTATCGAAAGAGAGATATGTTTTATATGAAACCACAAGTTATTTGCAGCAGCTGGATAATTTTTTCGAGATATTTGCTATTGAAGGAACAGTTTTTTTAATAACACGCAGATAAAAAATCGAAAAACTAAAGGAAGAAAATTATCATAACCACATAAACTGAAGAAATGTCAAAATTGTACCAAATAAACCCTATTAAACGAGTTGCTTCTGTTATGGAATTAAATACAAAACATTCCTTTAAATCTATTTGTGTCACAAATTATTTTGGACAAACAAAGCGTTCTTTACACAGACCATTTGGTTCTTAATAATTATTTTGATCGTGTTTGAGTCCATTTGATTTTGCTCTAGCTTTTCGACGTTGTTTCAATTGTTTTGAGCTTCCTTCCTCTCCTAAAATTTAGCCTGTGTAATACAATTGTGCGAGATTCTCCAAAAACTTCACTTCTTGACATCATAAACTATCTGCACTGCGTTTACCTAAATAGAGTTTCGTGCTTATCCATTTTTCCTTCTTTCTCTGCCAAAACATCAACCCTGCCTTTGTTGTCAAATATCGAAGGAAATTTATTAAAGGATATTTTATCCCTTGTATTATTACTACCATAACCAACTACTGAACAAAATCCAGGCATTTCAAAACGCTTCTTATGACGGTTTATAATAAAAATTAGGATTATTAAACCACTACAAAACAACAAGAGTACAAATCTAACCAACTAATTGTTTTCCCTAGGGCGACTGTCATTAGTATCAACTGTCAGTGAGGGATCATCCATAAATTACGTCACACTTTAAAGGAGGGAGGGTATCACCGGAATGTGACAAGGGGCAGGCGGTCAAAAGCATTGTGACGTCACATAAAATTTAAAATAAAAGCGAAATTTAAATCTGAATATAAAACTTTAAAAATTTACGAACTCGATCTATATTTATTAATACTTTAGCGTTTATTGTTTGCTAACTAGTCGTTTGATTTCTCTGTTATATAAAAAATTTGACTTTACGTTGATTTTATTAAAGATTATTTAATAAAAATAAGAAAAAAATTTAAATAACTTTTTTCTTTTATGCATGCGTGTGACGTCACATCAGGGGGGAGGGGGTTCTAAAGATGTGACATTCTGTGACAAAGACGGAGGGAAGGGTTAAAAAGTCCTGACGTAATTTATGGACATGTCCTATATTGATATTCGTTACCTCTTCTTTCAAATATTTAACCGTGTTATCATTTAATAGGTTAATGATTGTATGTTTTTAAAGTTACCGAGATACGACTTTACTTTTGCTAGCAAAATATCGATATTAGTTACTTACCTGATTTAAGTGCTAATATATTGTACAAACATAAATGATCTCATTGTTTAGGAATAGAAATGTTCGAAGAAAAAGAAGACAAAGTTAATTTATACTTTACAAAATTGGACAATCATATGGTTTGCTTCACTTTCAATATAAACGAAAACTTTTTAGTCGAAGAAAGGAAAAATGCTCTCGTTAAAATATACGATTATTATAATCCTGAGTTTCAGGTGCAGCAATTTTATAATATAAGTGAAGAGTGCAAAAACGCTGAGGATACTGAGTTTCCGGAAATTATCGGTAAGCTTAAAAGATTCAAATTGTACACATTAGAAGAAAAAAAAGAATATCGCTTAGAGCTGTTATGCTTTGTTACAGAAACTGATACTGCCATGAAGTCTTTTTCTGATTATGAAGAAAAAATTGTCGCAGAAAGTTTTACTACAACTGATACTATTAAGCCGTAATAATATTTATTTTAACATATGTATCTCAAATTATTCCAAATAAACGTACCTATTTCGGCATAACATTGTTTTTTTAATGATTCACATTTTCTTGCTTGTTATAAGATAGGTAGCGATTCCCTACGGATTCAAGCTCCAGGTCAATCCTACGTTCCAGGTCGACTCCAGCTCTATTATTGGTTGGTGCAATCAGCTGAAACATTTTCTGGTTTCCGCAAATCAATAAACAATATATTTGTTCATTTATCATTCGATTCTATCCTAATCTTTTTATGTTTTCGATTAAGTTTAATTCTGATAATATACAGAGTATATTTTTGAGGTTAGAAAAGAAAATCAACATTTTCACAACAATTTAATAAATAACGTCAAACATAATAAACTGATTAACAATTTATTTCCGTGAGTGTTTTTTGTAGCATTAATTAAAGGGATAGGAGCTGCTGTGATTTCACTAGGAGCTGGTAGAGATTCCTTGCATTGTGGAGTTGATGCACAGCCCATGCAGTCTTCTGGTTGATATAGATAGCAGTCTTGGTCTGGAGGACAAAGGAAATCTAAACAAGGGCTGGTTCGTACACGGCAATCTGCATAAACTGCAACATAAAAAAAAGCATACAAAAATGGCAGACGTAGAAAAAGATTGTTTATCAATAAATGTGTCTTACAAACAAAACTACTTAAACTAAATAGTTTTCAAATTATTTTACCATATAAAAAACTGTAGGGGAAAGAAGAGTAAGACCGGGTAGCTAACACTTTCCGGCATGCTGAAGCCAAACTACTCCAACTTGAGCTTGCTTGTTTGAACGATCTGACGTATTGTTTATCGTATCACAATATAATGTTTCAGAAAAGTCGTAGATTCATTACTTTTTCCAGGAAAATATGTTTTTCTCAAAATGTCAAATCACCCGGTCTTATCCCACTAGTGGGGTAAGATCGGGTGCACATATTAACTTTATGGAAAACTATAAAAACTACATTTTAATTAAAAAAACTTCAACTTTAACAAAAAAATATTATTCTTACAAACAAAAATCACATTGAAAGAAGGTATCTTCTTCGCCCGCTCCACTGCAGCCTTCGTGAGCCCAGTCAAAACACACTCCACATTGGATCCATCCTTTTCCTTGTTTTGAGTTGGAAAAAGATTCGTTGCAGTATAAACAATGATCGTCGGACTTGTTATCTTCCCCATCGGAAGAATCATCAGTCGAGATCGAGGTCGAGGTCGAGGTTACAAGAATTTTTGAGGAGACTTTTTTCTTTCTCTGGGCCTTGGTACGCTTGTGTTTTTGATTGTTTGATTTTGATGTTGTCTTCTCATTTGGTTTGTTTGAGTCATCAATAACCAATTTTCTTTTCTTTCATTTTCTTTTTTCTTTTTCTCTAACTGAGATTCGAGTTCTGTTTTGTATAGTGAAGAAGTTAATATTGCATATTCCCCTTTTCGTTTATCCGTTCTTTCTGTTTTCTTACTTTCAGCAACAGGTGGTGGCGTTAGATGTTTGGGTGATATAGCAAAAGCTATTGATGCAGCTGACTTTTCATACGTTAAAATTTGTGGTTCTAAACTTTTAGAACAGCAGGGTTCATTTGGAAATGGTTCGTCAATATTGGTTTGTTAATCTCAACTACCGTTTCACACGTTCTTTGTGCAGGTTTTTCTTCTGTTGCTAGGTCCACTTGTAGAACTACATCTGCTTCTGCCTGTGGGCGTGGGTCTTCTTCTTGAACAGCATTTGCCTCTACAGGAACAGGTCTATCTGTGGTTGTTAAGAGAGCAAACAGGTGATCAGGAAAAATATTTCGGATTAAAGGATAAATTCCTGTTTGCTTGAATCCATTTACTGCCGTCCGCATTCCTGCCGCCTTAAAGAAAGCTGTACCATACACTTTGGTTACTTGTTGAATTGTAACAGCTCTACCAGGATGTGTTGCAAGCCACTGGCGCACCTCCTGTTGATAATAGGTGCTCAATGGAGCCATGAAGGTCACGTCTAGCGGCTGGAGTCGATGAGAACAATGTGGTGGCAAGCACAACAACACAACATTGTTTTCTCTGGCCATGATAATAAGTTCGATACTCTTTGTGTAGGTAGTATGGCCGTCCAAAATCAGGAGGTCTGGTTTTTCAGACGTTGGTTTAGAAAACTCAATAAATCCTCGAAACCAATACCCGAAAATATCTGTTTGCATCCATCCAAAAGGGTGATATTGAGCGAAGCTTCCCGGTGGTGCATCGTCAAGCATCGCGGGATTTTCTCTCTTTCGAGGAAAACAAACATTGTTGGCATAAAATTTCCGACCGCATTCATGCAAGTTTCAGCAGTAACCAAAACGCCTCGTTCTGCTGATACCAATGCTCCAACCTGTTTTTTCCTCGTGAAGCTAGGATTTTGGATGGTTTGTTGGGAACTGTGTGCTGTTCATACAAACCCTCCATCAGATCAAAAAATGTATCAACAGCTTGCTTATTGAATACCATGGCCCTTGCTATTGAATTGTTTTCTGGAAATCGAAGAGAAATATTGTTCTTATGCCTCCTTAAAAAACATATAACCAGTCTTTTCCGGTCATCTTGGTTTCTTCATTGAATTCGTTTTTCAAATTATTTTTAGTTGCAATATTAAACACTAATCTTCTGACATCACTCAAAGTTAAACCAAACAATCTACTCTCTAACAGCAATATGTGGTCTAGTGATTATTTTCCTTGCTCTTCAGAAAATATAGTCGTACAAGGTCCCAAGCTACCTTCTCTAGCGGCTTGGCTAGAAGTAAGTTGATTTGTTCTAGCCTTTTTTACTCGATCTTCTAAAGTAGACTGCGGAACATTGAAGGCTTTTGAGGCTTTTAGGTATCCCATGCGTCCAGACCATACTTCCTCTATAGCGCCTTCCGTACTTTCCTGGCTCCAGGATTGCCGATTTGTTTTTTTCTCGTAAGTTCTAGGCATATTGACTCTGTTTTGAATAATGGGGTAAGATCAGGTAGTACCCGGTTTCGCCCCACTCGGACTATCCGGTCTTACCCAATATATAGAATTTGAGAAAATGCTCTAAAACCACTCTGATATTTAAATTATTCCTTCGTTTTTATGCATATATTAAACCTTCTTTATCATATAATAGGCGACACTGAAGCAAGTTTTCATAACTATGAATGCCAATAAGTAGGTAATGATCGTTTAAATTGGAAGCAACATTAGAGAAGCGACATGAAAAACAAACTTACCTCAACTGACAACGTGCGTTCTCCAGCATGGACTCGATACTACTGCCATAGAATAAGGCTACTGCCGCTAAGTCGTCTCAGCTTACGGAATGTATTTCACGTTCTGTGCACCAGCTATCAGCACAGTCAATAACAATTGAGCACAGTCAAGGTACCCGATCTCTCCACTCTACCCGGTCTTATCCTCCTTTTCCCTATGTATGAAGGGTAGAAGGAAGGAGCACCATCTTGTATGGGCGATAAGTTGAAAAAGTGTCCACCTGTAAACAGCAAATTATAGTTCGAAGATTCACCGAAATGGCGCTCGTGTAGCTAATGGAAATGATGTGAATTTAGGGTTATAAACCGAGTGGAAGTGTGCTGGGCTGAAAAATTTAGTATTTTTCGTGACTTGTGTAGTTGAGAAATATGCAGTATTTAAAATCTCAATGATTTACGTAGTATTTCCTTTTTTAAGTTTGTATCTTACTCTAATAATTCATGGCGCTGTTTTTAAAATCCTTCCACTTGCTACTATGGCGCCATCTTAATTTGCTTCCTTTCGATGGACACTTTTGAATACATTCAGATGGTGCTCCTTCCTTCTACCCTCCATACCCCTATGTTAATAAAATATTAGCGGAGTTATACATTTGACTAAAGCTTGTCGCATTTTATCATTCTATAGATAGAAAATATAAGTGAAAAAATATGTAAATAAACTCACTATCGGTACATAAACCAAGCAAACAGCAACCGCCACAGCACGCCTTATCATCGTCGCACTAAAACATATAAAAACTTAACAACGAATACTGAGCAATTTCTATTCAAATGTTAATATAATATATGCTTTTAGAAACTCGTTTTTTCGTTAATATTTCTAAACTATAAATGTGATCTTCATAAAATTCAGATGATTTATAACAATTTACATGAACTTAATTTCCTGTATAATTGACATATTTTAGTAAAGCGTATTACCAATAGATCGAAGATAATAGAATT
This sequence comes from Lochmaea crataegi, assembly GCA_947563755.1. Lineage (NCBI taxonomy): Eukaryota > Metazoa > Arthropoda > Insecta > Coleoptera > Chrysomelidae > Lochmaea > Lochmaea crataegi. The sequence goes on along the minus strand of OX387434.1, from coordinate 16,396,230 downwards.
AATACTATTATAATGCATTACAAAGTTTTTAATAGTTATTTTTGTATTTAGAGCGTGAAGTAACAGATTTCCGCTTGAGAAAGAATGTTGGCGATCTTTTGAAAGCGACAATCTGTTACTTTACGCTCGAAAAACACACATAATTTTTTCTACAAACGCACTTTTAATAATTAAAACAATGTTTTATATTATTTTAGGTTATAATAGGAGTGGATTATGATTTAAGATAGTACTCTGACATATTAGTTGTCATCTTATTTATATATCAATAACCCAAATACCATTTTTCAATGGTGTAGGGTAAAACATTTCATTATATAACATTGCATATTTTACTTATATTTGGCAATAATATTATGTGGTAATATCTTCGTGAACAAACTTGGCCCATTCCTTCTTATTTCTTGCTAATATGCTTGCCTCATTCCATGATTTTCCCTTTTCTTGTAGAATTTTTCTAACGCTGCTGTCCCATGCTTCTCTCGGTCTCCCACGTTTTCTCTTATTCACTTTTCTTGCCTCCCATACTTGCTTAACTTGTCTGGAATTTGACATTCTTTGTAGGTGTCCCCACCATCCCAATTGTCTTGTTTGGATATATTCAACTGTCGATTTCAGTTCTAGATCCTTTCTTATTTTCGTATTTCTTACTTTATCTATTCTTTTGACTCCGTTATCTCTTTTGAGACATTTCATTTCCACTGCTTGTATTTTGCTCTCCTGTCTGCCTATTAGTGTCCATAATTCACAACCAAACGTCAGAATTGGTCTATATATAGTCTTAAATACATTTATTTTTGTCTTCATTGATATCTCTTTTTTGTTTATAAAAGCCTGGCCCATTGCATAGTACAACTTTAGTATTTTTTGCACTCTATATCCTGTATTTCTTTTTCATGTCTCCCGTTCCCTTGTAGTTCTACACCTAGATATTTGAAGCTTGTTACTTGTTCAATTATAACATTGTTTACTTTTATCTGCATGTTTTTGTGTTCGCTTCCTAGTACCATAACTTTTGTTTTGTTTTTATTTAATTTCATCCCATATTGTTCCATGGCATTATTCCAAATATCTGGGCTCTTTTGTAAGTCTACCTCTTTTTCGGTCAGAATGACTATATCATCTGCAAATGCTCTTTCTGACACTTTTACCATTTCCATATATCTGTATCCTACCTTAAATTTTTTAAGTTTTTCTTTACATTTCTTTATTACCTCATCAATATATATTGTGAACCGTCTAGGACTTAGACCTCCTCCTTGCCTCAATCCTTCTTCTGTTGTGAAAGCTTCTAAGATGCTATTTTGGTGGATAATAAAGTTAGTGTTAGTGTTAGCACAAAATATGAACATGTACATGAACTTTATTGTCAATCCCAGACCGTCACTAGATGGCGTTAACTAAAACTACATGACTGCTATAGTGATAAACAATAAAGGTGTTTAGCTGGGTTAACTGTGTGCGAACGAATGAAAGCTTCTTAATTCCATTGTTTTTCTAATTTTCGAAATAGTTCAAATAATAACTAGCACCAGTATCCAACTCCTACATAATGTAAATTTTAATTACGCCTATTTGCAGGTAACCATGAAAATGTTGGAGGCGGACTTCCTCTGTTCTCCAGGGTATGGCAGATGACGTGTAATGGAAGATTTGGAGATATAGTCACATGATTAGTTTCTGATTCATATATATTGTAATAGATGGCGCACAATGAGTGAATTTTATTTAAATATTCTGATGTGAAGTTAGAGTGCAAAAGAGCAAATTTATTGACATTGACGGTAGATAATTAACCTTGACTGCTATTCAATAAAATAAAAACAAAACAAAATGAATTAAATGAAAACAATAGATAACCTATAAAAAGACTAGAGTCTATTCTCCCGTCCTGCTTCCCCCACTATTTAGAATTTCTGTCTTGGTTGAAACAGATCATCGATTAATTTTTCGAGAAGGGCAACTTAAATCATTGAAGAAGCCATTTTTTCAACACTATATAGCTTCTTCAATGATTGTCCTTACCCTTTTCGATAAAATTAACCAATGATCTGCTCTAACCAAGGAAAATTAAGGTGATGACTTTGAAGAAATTGACATCAATCCTAAATAGTGGGGGAGAAGGTCGGGAAAATAGTCTCTCGTATAAAAAGTACATGAAGAAATATTCTTCTTTTTGGCAGTTAATCTCTCTTTGTAATCAACGGCACTACTTCCATGTAGTGGCTGTTTCCAAAACCATGATCGAATATATTTCCCAATTACAGCATTGACATACGCATCTCGTTTATTACTTATCCCTGGTTGAGTCACTTATGCCTAAAACGCTAGTTTGAGTTTTACACAGTGAACTAAAAACATTGGTACTATTTCTGTTATAATCGCATTGAGTTACCGAGTTACAGTTTTGGGTAGCGGGATTCATTAGTTCATTGGTATTTAATTTCATATTTGCTCTTGAGTTAGTTATTGTTGGATTGTTACAAAAATGAATCAATGAATTCAAGGTATTACTCTATAAATAGCTTATCAATACGATGCACCGTAGTAAAAGTGAAACATGAGTGTTTATGAGTGTACGTGCTCTAACTTTAGGGTAGTATATTTGAGATATGAATTAGATATCGTTTTTCGAAAACTACTGTATTAACAATCTTTGTTGTTTTGGAAGATGAAACTTCTGAAATATCCTGTATAACTGTTTTAAAATAGTTTCTAATCAAATGAACGTAACCAAACTCACCGCCTTTCCATATTCTCTACAACTTTGAGAAATCACCAAACTGATGTCTAAAATAATTAAAAATATATTTTTCATCCTAAAAACAAAGTTACAATAACTTTTTGATAGCACTAGACAGGTACGTTTTCGTTGCAATGTAATATTAGTACTATTACTGATAAATTAACTTGAATTACATCGTAAGTTTATAATTTGTTGGACTCACCCACGATTGGAATCAATTTTAACAATAAACGTATTTAACACTTGATAAATTTAAACGAACGAATTATCGAAGTAACCCGCGCTTGGCCTACATGCTACGTTAAATGATTACAGAAACCTTGAAAAATTCAACACTGGAAAATGTAATAGGTTATTGTCTACTTTGCAAAGTAGACTTTAACTATTATATTTAAATATTATCACAAAATTTAAAAAGGTTTAAAAAAATATATTTTAAGTTTGAATAGAATCTGTAGTACCTAATAGTGCTGTGCTTTATAAAAAAAATAGTAAACAAAACAAAGGCGACACAGATATCTTCGATTTTATGGGCGATTTAAAATCAACAAACAACAGGATTTACCAATATAAATAAATTCTAAAATAATATGTCCAAATGTTGCGGGGTTTTTGTGATGAAGTAAAGTAGCACTCAATTATAACTAAACTTTAATTCTGATGAACTTGTACATTTTTTTTGACACTGAAGGTTAAAGGTACTGTTATACCAATGACGTATTAAAACATGTAGTTATGTCAAGAAGACAAGTTAAGTTAATAAGTCAGACTTGATGGTAATGGTGGTTGCATAAAGTATAGAGAATAATGCTTAACATTACTTACTATAAGTATTTTATTTAAAAATAAGAAAACAACTTATAAGGTAAACTAATGTTGTGCCTGAGATGCGTGACGTGTGACCATGACATACCTGAAAATAAAATATCAACCTGAGCATTCAAATTCCTTTTAGTTTGTATTTATTCATTAAATCAGTTGTAAGTACTGAATTAAAAGATATAATAATTTAATTATTGATAATGCAATTTAGTTTAAATAAGAACGCACTGTGTCTGTCACCCACAAGTGCTAAAAGGTGCTAAGTATGTCAAAACACTTCCTCATAAAGGATTTAGAACAATAACAAAGGAGCAGGACGTATCACGTGGCTCAAGCACTCCACTTCAGTGATACAGGATTCGTGAATCAACTGTACGACTCAAGCACTCCGCCAGTCATATTATTCACAATACACGCTAAGCGGCTCAAGCACTCTGCAATAACGCAAAACATGAGTTTGAGAATTACAGACTTAAGCACTTTAATTATTTAAAGTTATTGTGATTTCTACTATCAATAATTTAGACTAATTAAATAATCAGTTGGAGCATAAAATAGAAAATATAATATATCCAAATAGGTAAAATTAAATAGCTCTGTGAGAAAGCTCACCTTATTTCCAAGATGATTCGAAGCACTTAAATCGACCAAAACAAACAGAGTTTATCTTCTTGCATATAACAACTATATTTGAAAAACCGATCTTGCCTGCGAGAGGACTGAACTAAGACTGTAACTAAAAATGTTATAAGCGACAATTAAGAATATAAATATATAATATTCACACAAAGGTTGTTTACAACTGTCTTCAAAAGACGGTATTTCATCTTAGCAAAGTTTCTATTTTACCCATAACTAAGAACACTTGAAGCCATAAACCCTTTTATTTCACGAAAAATAATATATTGAGATAGCAGTTTAACAATTGATTCAAATCTTTTTGAACGTTAAATACAAGGAATCAATTTTGCCAATTAAATCAACCACAAAAAAGTGTCAAATATAATTGGCTGATAGAATAAATTTTTTAATACATGAAATAATACATTGAAGATATTCAAATTAACGTTTAATAAGTAGATATGTTAATATTCTGAAGATTTTAAAGCAATGTTTCGAAAATCGACGTTACGTTACGTATACTTAGTGAGAATCATGTCCTACCGTTTACTATAACTTTGAAATAAATATTTTTTCATTTACAACACGAGGTAACGAAGGAAATACGTCATATAACTTACTCCATTCTACACAAAGCAACTTAGAATCTTTTTGAACCTCGTAAGCATGGAAATGTTCATGGAATTGCAATGTACCTATTTTATTTATTTAATATAAAATAAACCATTTTACCACCTTCTTTGATAATTATAGCTCGAATGATACCAAAAATAGGCAGGACATCTTCGAAATTAACAAGTAGCAATAAATCGGCAGTATATCCGATTCCATTTAATGTTAACCAAGTGATGGCATAATAATTACTCATTATATTAGTTTCATGAGAATTTAAAAAACTTTGAAAAGAGTTAAATTCTAGGCTTCCTAAAATGAAATCTAAATCCTCAGATCCTAATTTAAATGTATTTTTAAATCCATTTTCTGATAGGACCCTATAGCACAAGTTGTTTTTAACGGCCAGAGAATATAATAGTTATTTGTTTAACTAGGCAGAGGCGAAGCCGAGGCAATGAAACTAGCCAAGGCAGTAAATCTGATTCTCTGCCGTGTGAAACATATAATTTTTTCTTCGATTGTTTGTACAGTGTGTTTAGAAAAATCAAATTAAAATTGAAACTTTGTTTTGACGGATATCACTTACGTATCATATACATACTTATCGTATGTTATCTACTTCTTAATTATTATTGTCTATTAGACCTTAAATTGTATACATAATAATATCTACCGAAAATATAATAAATATAATGTTAAATAACGACAATAATAGTGTGCACAGTGAAGTTAGCCTATGTATGGATGTATGGATCACACCCACCATTAAAAAAGCTGGACAAGACTTAAAACGCCTAAATTGGCTGTGTAAAAATAGTGACAACAATTTACCTAGAGATCTTTATAGGACAGCTAAATTCAATTATAATAAAATGATTTCTGAAGCTAAATTTAATTATAATAAAAAGTTTATTGACGAATCTAACAATAAACAGAAAACAGTATGGAGATTAGTCAATGTGGATCTTGGTACTGGTATAAAGTTTAAGAAAATAAATTTGGATGTGAATGGTAAAATATATGCAATTCCACAAGAAATTGCGGATGTTTTTGGTAATTACTTTGCCAATATTACTGAAGACAGTCTATTAACTCACTTTCGAAAAACTAAATCAAAAAACTGTACTGTATCTATTATGGAGAGGAAAACATTCTTTTTTAGACCAGTTTTGCCTAATGAAGTTTTAAATGCGATTCAAAATCTAAAGAGCAAAAATTGTAGTGGAACTGATAATATTTCGACAAAAATTTTAAAAGCTGCTAGTGGACCTATTGCTGAGCATCTTGCACATCTGATAAACGTATCAATCACGACGGGTAAATTTCCTTCATGTCTAAAAACAGCAACCATTATTCCGGTTTATAAAAAGAGCAATCCTTTGGATATTGCTAATTATAGACCAATTTCAATATTGAGCGTATTTTCTAAGGTTATAGAAAAACTGGTTTATACTAAAATGTATGATTTTTTATCAAAGTTCAACATCCTCAGTGATTGTCAGCATGGTTTTCGATCAGGTAAATCAACGCAGACAGCTACTTCCAGTTTAATTGAATTTGTGTATTACAGCATGGACCACGGTAAATATATAGTTGGTCTTTTTTTTGACTTGTCTAGAGCTTTCGACAGCATTAATTTAGAGTTTCTTAGGAATAAATTGTACAATATAGGATTTAGAGGTATATTTTTAGATTGGATTAGTGATTATCTCAGTCACAGACAGTTATCTGTAAAAATTGAAAATGCTTATTCGGCTAAAAAGCCGATTAATATCGGTGTACCTCAGGGTTCGGTCTTAGGGCCACTGCTTTTTTTGCTCTTTGTCAATGATATGCCTCAAAATTTAAATGCGAAACTGGTATCTCTTTTTGCTGATGACACTTCTTTAGTTGTTGCAGAATCTACCTTTGATGATCTGATCATGTCAACAAAAGACATTTTAAATAGTTTTGGTACTTGGTGCGGCAGTAATGGCCTGATATCCAATCTTTCCAAAACGGAATGCATATATTTTACTCTCCATAATCCAGCTACTTTACAAATCAATCTTAATGGAAATACATTAATATCAACCAAATGTGCAAAATTTCTGGGTGTTTATGTTGATCAACATCTTAGATGGTCAGATCACATTGATATGCTTAATAAAAAACTAAATAAATCTAAATATGCAATTTCTCGAATAAGGTCCTCCATGCCTTTAGAGTCCTTATTAACAGTTTATTATAGTCTCGTATATAGTCATTTGTCGTATAATGTTACGCTTTGGGGAAATTCTGTCGATAGCAACAGGATTTTTATTACCCAAAAACGTATAATCCGCACCATATTCAAACTACCTCCAGGTGAATCTTGTAAAGCCTATTATATTTCTCATGAAATTCTAACATTGCCTTGTATATACATACTGAATTGTCTGATGTATATTAAAGAAAATTTCAACAGTTTGATATTAAATTCTCAGTATCACAATTACTCAACTAGAAAGGCTAACTTCTTAAGTGTACCGTCTCATAGGACCACTAAATTTGAAGAATCTCCAACATTTCAAGGTATTAAGCTGTATAACCATTTACCAAATAGTATAAAAAATTTACATACGTTTGCGTTTAAGCAGCGTATAAAATTATTATTAATTTCTAAAGGCTATTACAGGGTAGAGGAGTTTATTGGAGATTCAGAGCTTGACTGAACTAATATTATTGTTTGTGTGTACATAGCAATAGTTTGTTTTTTATATTTTATTTGTATTTTTGTTATTAGTGTAGTTTTTGACTTGTCCTATACATTTTCATGTCATCAGAGGATCAATATAAATTATTATTATTATTATTATTATTATTATGTGTGACGTGGAAGTGATTCCATCACTTTTACTGCATAGGCAATAAAAGGGTTACTTCTATGATCGATAAATGTCACTAAAACTGATGTTTAATGACAATCGGAGAAAAAAAATTTTTTTTTGAAGTAACTACATTTGCATTATTTTTGAACTGCTTATGCTTGGCTTCATAACGTATAGATGAAACATTGTTAATAGGACCAATTTGTAACTAATAATCTCGGATAATGAATTAAAAAATGATGTTTTGGCTTTAAAGCTCCAAATAATTCTATGTATAAAGAGTGATGTTTAGATATTATGGTTTTAAGTAAATCCACATAATCTGAAGTTACTGTTCTACTTGTAGTTATTTCAATAACTTTTTGCAAACATAAGTATAAATCCCATATTCGATTGTTAGAAGGAATCAAATCTCCAATTAAAAAACATTTCTGAAGCGGAATATAAAATATGTTTTTGAAGCACTAGCGATTTAGGGATTGCGGGTGGTCTATTTTTGTCAAGAAAATTGTAAAATTTTAAACGATTATTTAATATATCAAGGGAAAAAAATGTATCAATATATATATAAAATGGTATAAGATATTACCTAAATCAGGGTTTCCCAAACTGTGGGTCGCGAGCGAATATTGAGTGGGCCCTGCCCTGTAGAACGATATATTAACGTACGAAAGTATGCGCCCAAGTAAGTTGGCACATCATATAGAAACAAAGCATTCTCATTGTATAAACAAGCCAGTAGATTTTTTTCAAAAAAAATTGTTGGAAATGACGTCTTCAAAAAACATTGTTTCTCATTTCATCAATATCAATGAAAATGCTGTATATGCATCGTACCTCATTAGTTTGAGGATCGCTAGAGCAGGTAAGGCTCATACCATTGGTGGTGATTTAGTATTACCATCGATTAAAGATGCAATTGGAGCGATGTTTGGAGAAAAATAAGTAAAATAAATCGAGCTCATACCACTATCAAACAATACTGTTGCGCGAAGAATTGACGAAATGGCTAAATGGACAGAAGATGATTTAATCCGGAAAATAATTGGTAGTAAATATTATGCTCTGCAACTAGATGAGTCTACCGACATGCATGGCCTATCTCAATTAATTGGTTTTGTTCGCTATACAGATTGCGAAAAATCTTATCTCGACATACGATTTACACAAGTACGACCAGGATAATATGAACAACACTACTTGAAAGAGAGAGAAGAATTGTTCGCACACGCCCATCTAGATGAGCTCGCTTATTTCAAAAGCTGTGTGAAGAAATGGGTACTCTTCATACATGACTCCTTTTGCATACGGAAGTACTGACACGATTAGTGGAACTACGCAATGAAGTTATAATTCACTTGGAAGGAAAAACTGAATATATTGAACAATGGACGAAGTATTCACTCTCAAGCTCACATATGCAGCCGATATTTTTTCGAAGTTAAATGAACTCAATTTGTATTTGCAAGGATCAAACGGATCAGACATTTTTACAGTTCACGATAAAATTCGCGCGTTCATGAAAAAGCTTTTGCTGTGGAAGAGTTGTATTGAGGATGGGAAGTATGATTGTTTTGAAACACTTGAAACTTTTATTGTTGAAAACCAAGTGCAACCAAAGATGAACGTAGTATCTGCAATTTCCACTAATTTATCATTGTTAAAAAAAACTTTGACGACTATTTCGGTGAGGAGATGAAAAAGCTCGACTTGTTGAATTGGATTTGTAACCTATTTCAAGACCACCTACCAACTGGTATGACAACAAAAGCAAGTGAAGAACTAATTGATTTATCAGAAGATTCGTCATTTAAAATTGTTTCAATCGTAAGCAATTAACGAAATTCTGGCTCTCGGTTGCTGGTAACTATCCATGTCTGTTTGATGAAGCTATGAAAGTGCTCCTCCCTTTTGCTACCTCATACTTATGTGAGGCCGGATTTTCTGATATGGTGAACATTAAAACTAAATACCGAAATAAATTGGACTTATCAAACTCACTGCGATTAAAAGTAACTCGAGTTGAAGTTGATGTCAAAACTATGATGGCCAAACATAGGAAACAATTTCATCCATCCCATTGAAATAACTTTTTTGATGTAGATATTTAATTGAGTAATAAAAAATTGTATTAAAACTTTGTTTGTTATTTGAAAAGTCCTTTATTCATATTGGTACGGTTAAATTTCATAGAGGTGGGTCCCGAGTTTGTAAACTTGTATTTGATGGGTCGTGGCCCAGACAACTTTGGGAACCACTGACCTAAATCATATCTACAAATGCCCTCAAAAATGTCATGCATTATATCCACTGACAAATTGCGTGTTATATGCAAATTTGGTAATCGATGCCAGATACATTGTTCCTTAATTCCACAGCTTTGGGTATGCAGATCATTCTCATACGATTGAATCGTGCGCAACGAATCTCCATTTTCAATAGCTTCTTCCTTGCTGCACCGACAAAAATAATTTGCATTTATGGTTATTTTACAGATGTTAATATAACAACAGCCTGCGTGAGTTATAGTTTGTTCTGGTGATTCTTTAATGCTTTCACGCTTTAAAATTATTAAGTTTGATACAAAAAAAAAACAGAAAACCAAGTTTAAATTTTGCTTTTCTGTCGACCGTGTCTGCTGTACTTGGGTGATATATTCACCACTCATGCAGTAAAATTCTTTCAGTTAACCTTTGTTCATGGTTTTAAGCGTCAATAAATAGCTATGTTCTTTCGTACTGATTCAACTGATGGAACTTATGTGATTAAAGTGGAAGTGATTTTGCAATCAGAACACATTCATTCACTGAATGCCCGAAAGAACGCGCTCATTTTCATCATAGCCTTGAAGACGTTTTCGTGTGAGGTTTTCGTCCACAGATAACATGTCATTTGGAGGTTATTTATTTTTTATTCATTTATTGAGTTACGCTGTGTAGAACAAGAAAAACTAACGAAATGGAAAGAAATTTAATATTAGATTCCCTTGTAAATGTACATTATAAACATCTAGCTTAAAATTTTGAGGTTAACTTTACCAATGTGATCTAACTGATATAATAAATTCCGCGTTTAGAATAATTACTTATGATCACTTTTAAGGTGTAGAGGGGGAACTGATTGAAAACGAAAGAACGATCGCTTAAACTGATCTACCTGATTTTAGTTACATAGATCACTTCTTTCAGTACGAAAGAACATTACTAATTCTACACCTTTGAATCAGCGACACTCTAAATTGTTAAGCGATCACTCTGCTCCCACCAGCAACCATTAAAAAGACGAAAGACGTTGCTTAAGGCAAAAATTCGCTAGCAGCACGCCATGTGATGAAAATGTGTGCATATTCGTAGAAGTGTACACACGATACCAAGACATTCCAACCGAAGTGTGGCGATTCTATTCTTATATGCTTCCTATGCGTGTTATCACGTGTGAGACTTGAAGCCGGCTTCTCCAGTCCCGCAGCAATTTATTTACTACGGGAGTAATCTGTATTCTTCACAATTAAAGATCTGGATTTTCTGATATAAATGTATCAAGTATCATCCCGTACAAATATGCACACAACTTCACCCACGTGAACCCATGTCCTAAGACGTGGGATGGCGTGGCATGGCAGTGTGTTTCGGCCTTTATCCTTAATGTGCAGATCGGACCGTTGGAAAGATCTAGTAGGATTTTAAAGTAATTAAAGATACTACTGAGAAACTACTATCCACTTCAGTGAAATATCTTGGAATTGTTATAGATCGACATATGAGGTGAGATTTAGATACCAAGCAGCTTATAAGAAAAATAAGAGGATTATCTCCAAAATTTAGTTACAAGATTTTTTGAATATTTCTACTTTGAAAACAATATATTTTTCGTTGGTGTAGTCGTTGTTATTCTAAGGAATTATAGGCTGGGGATGAGTTCACGAGAACTTTTTAAATGATGTTCTTGTGGTGCAAAAATGGGTTTTGCGTATTATTTATAAGAAAAATATTCACTTTCCCAATAATTCCTTATAGAGGGTTGGGATAAAGTATTTAAACGAAAAGAACGATATTTATGAAAATTTGCAGGTAAGTGCAATGGAACAAAGTGAATCTGATGTACATTTTTTTGTTGATAATATACTTCCGGTTTAACCGGAAATGCCATCAACTTCTTTAATTTAAATAGGACACCCTATATATTTTTACAGATTTTGAAAGAGCTTGTTATTTTGAATTCATACATACTGAGTTTAGTGTAAAAAAATTTGTAAAAGCGAGGAATATAGCACTTTAATCAACCTCCTTTGAGTTTTTTGCATTAGAGCAAAAAACTATTTAGATAAACTAATTGATGTTGTTTGTATGCATAGTAATAAATAAACGAGTACTGTTTAGTACGTCTTTTGTTCTCCAAGTGTCAAATTCTAATTGACGGAAATAAATTTTACAATTTAGAATGGTCCAATTAAGTGAAAAAGAGCGTATTGAAATTTTAATGATGATCGGTTATGGTGATCGTGTTAGAACTCATGAAGAAGTGTGTCATATTTTTAATAATTTGCATCCGGAGAGAAATCCTATATCACGCTCAACAGTAACTAAAACATTACAACGTTTTAATACAACTGGGATGGTAAAAAATTTGCTAAAACCTGGAAGACCGCGGACTACAACGAACGAAACTGTTAAACAAAATATTGCAATCGATTTAGAAGAATCACCTCAAACTTCCACCACAAATTTGGCACTAAACCATGGTATCAGTCGACGTTCTGTAGGAAAGATATTAAAAAGTGAAAAGTATCATCCGTATAAGGTACAGTTGGTTCAAGAATTGTCAGACGATGATTTTGACCGACGGCTAGAATTTTGCGAACGGCTAATGGACATCTGTAATGTCGACGATAATTTTGCTTCTAACATAGTTTTTTCCGATGAGGCAACTTTTTGTTTAAATGGAACAGTTAATCGCCATAACTCAAGGTATTGGTCAAATGAGAATCCTCATTGGATTCATGAACCACATACCCAGTTAAATGTTTGGATGGGAATTGTCGAAAATAGGCTTATAGGCCCATTTTTTATCGACCGAAACTTAAATGGTGACAAGTATTTGGATCTACTAAATAACGAAATTACTCCTGCACTTCAACAGAATGGGCAATTACCACAAAATGTTTGGTTTCAACAAGATGGAGCACCTCCCCACTATGATAGACGGGTTAGGGATTTTCTGGATGCGAATTTTCCAAATCGATGGATTGGACGTAGAGGATTCATAGAGTGGCCTGCTCGTTCTCCGGATCTTCGCCCGTTAGATTTTTTTCTTTGGGGTTATCTAAAATCACGTGTTTACGTTAAACGACCAACAAACTTACAGGAATTGAGACAAAGAATTATTGATGAATGTGAACTAATACGTGGAGAAGTCTTGGAAAGAGTGACTCAAGAATTTGTTAATAGGATGGCATATTGTCAGGAAGTAAACGTCGAGCATTTTGAACATTTGAAGTAATTTTGTTTCTCATTCTTCTAAAATAATGAAATGTACACCTATTGTACAACTAACATTGAGTTATTCCTCGTTTTTATACAAATTTTTTTACACTAAACTCAGTATGTATGAATTAAAAATAACAAGCTCTTTCAAAATCTGTTAAAATATATAGGGTATCCCATTTAAATTGATTGCATTTCCAGTTAAACCGGAAGTATATTATTGACAAAAAAATGTACATCAGATGCATTTTGTTCCATTGCACTCACCTGCAAATTTTCATAAATATCGTTCTTTTCGTTTAAAAGATATTTACTTGGTTCCATACTTTATCCCAACCCTGTATAAAGAATTAGAAGTTTTTGACTTGAGACAATTATTTTTCTTTAAAACAATTCAATTTATAAAAACATCCAAAATTGTTATGATATCACATGAACATCAATATAATACACGACGCGTAGAGCATATTTATTTTCCTCGAAATGGAAAATCCATTGGGCAACGATCATGTAATTATTTTGCGCCAAGAATGTTCATTTCAGTACCTGAAGAAATAAAAAATATACCATTTTATAATGCATTTAAGACACCTCTTAAAAATTGGACTCTCCCGTTATTTTGATTGTTTTTTTAATTTAACCACGACTATGACCCATCGCGATTATGACTTTTCCTAATTATAGCACCCTTCCCTAAAAATTACAATATAAATAAAGTACTTTCAATTATAAAAGAAATATGTTTACTCCAGTTACTAAAAGACAAAAAACGGATCCACTGTTCTTGTTTTTATCCATTGTTCTTGTTCTCAATCATATGATCCTTTTATTTTTTTTTGATTTTACCTATTTATATTTATATTTTAAAATTATTGTAATTTATATCGTTATATATGTAAGTAATTTTATTTAAAGTTTAATTATATGTATTTTAGCACGGCTTCTGTGTAGTTTATGTTTATTTTCTTTTAAATTATGTATTGCGATTCTACTTTTTCAGAAATAAACATTATTATTATTAGGTACCTTAAGTGTACACTTGCTTATCCCTTGCTGGTAATGTTCACCTATCCCGAGTGTTGTAAACGCAAATGGGATTAGGCCAGCAGTTACATATTTAGAAATTTACGGACAGTGTGATAAGTATTAAAAATTGCAGCCTTCCGCAGATCGATGTATGTGTTTTTGTACAGACCTCACCAAAGGCTATCTTGTAGATTTTTGGGAATTAGTCCCGTAGATGAAACGATGACCGGCACCACCTCTACTTCTCTGCATGCCACATCTGTCCTACTTCAATTGCAAAATCGGTGTATTTTGCAATTTTTTCGTTGTATTTGTCCAAAATATTGTTGTTATTGGGTACAGCAACATCCACCAGGATTATAATCATTATTAGTATTATTACTATTATTAGATGAGATGTTGGGAACGCACTTTCGGATCGCGTGCTAGTTTTAAATATAAATGTCTGATTGACAGTTGTTAATGTCTTTGTAACGTTACGTTAAAAATAAAAGTTGTAAAGTAAAATATTACGCATTTAATTAGAAATACACAACATTAATTTGGTGACGAGTAAAACGTATCCACGTGTACTTGTAGTGAAATAAGTTGTAAGCTGCGTAAAGTCAACGTTTTTAGTCGGTTTCAAGTGTCGTCTACACTCAACCTTAAAAACAATATCCCGCATCTTAAATTCAAATTTCAAATCTGAAATCATGGCCAGTAACATAATTGGCAGTACAGAACTGTAGTGAATTACGAAGGATTACCTTTAAAATGAGGCTTTATTCTACAGAGAACAACTAACATAAAATTATTGACAACTTTGTAACATAACTGACAATGTCATGAATCCTATCAAAATGGTAATATCATGACATTGTTCCCGCCCTCTTATTTCTCGAGGAAGTCTTCTAAATATTGAGACGCATTCGTGTCCTAACTGGCCTATCGATATTCAGTACTGCGTCTTGATTGTGTTGGTCTTGAATGGAGTGGTCTTGAATGAGAAGGTCTTGATTTTCTTGAATGCTTTGGTCTTGACTTTCTTGAATGCTTTGGTCTTGAATTTGACTGACAGAATTTTCATCACAATAAGTTAATGATGTGTCTCCTCGATGAGCTAAATGACTTGTGGAAACTGTCTTTTCTTCTCCATTTTCCAGTCGAATATGGGCGTATTCCGAGTTGGCTTCTAGGAGTTGGACTTCATCAACTAAAGGTTCGTATTTATTCAAACGGGCGAATCTCTTTAATAGCACTGGTCCTGGTGCAGCTAGCCATCTAGGAATCGATGATCCATAAGTTGAGCGCCTCACATAGTTAAACATGCGTTCGTGTGGGGTCGAGTTGATAGCAGTGCATAAAAGAGATCTAATAGAGTGAAGAGAATCCACTAGAACCTGCTCCCACTGGTTGATTTTCAAATTTTGAGATTTTAAAGCCAACTGGATGGTTTGCCATATAATTCCATTAAATCGTTCGCACTGACCATTACCCTGAGGATTATAGGGAGTCGTGCGACTTGAAGCAATACAGTGAGACTCTAAAAATGACTTAAGTTCACGAGACATAAAAGAGGTACCTTGGTCAGAATGAACATATGCCGTAGTGCCAAATATAGAAAATATTTGACGCAAACATTGGATAACTGTAGAGGATGATATATCGGAACATGGAAATGAGAATGGGAATCTGGAAAATTCTTCAACAACGGTTAGTAAGTACTTATTTCTTGAAGATGAAGGCAGAGGACCTTTAAAATCCAAATTAAGACGTTCAAATGGTGAGGTGGCTTTGATTAACGTGCCTTCATTTTTGTGAAATTTTGGTTTAATTTCAGCACAAACAGGACATGAGGAGGTAATTTGACGAACATCTTCCACAGAATAAGGCAGATTTTTGCAGCGTATCCAATGGAAAAACCGGGTAATACCAGGGTGACACAAAGAAGAATGTAAATCAAATAATTTCTTTTGATCAGCCGATGACATAGTTGCAGAAGTAATACGGGAAAATGAATCAGCTACCAATATGTTTTGACTTCCTGGCCTGTAAACGATATCATACTTGTAGCATGACAATTCCAAACGCCAACGTTGAATTTTCTCATTTTTGATTTTTGACGAAGACTTGATGTTAAACATAAATGCCACTGACTTCTGATCCGTAATGAGCTGAAAATGTCTGCCAATTAAAAAATGTCGCCACTTTTTCAGTGCTTCTACTATTGCGTAAGCTTCTTTTTCAACTGACGAATGCTTTTGTTCCTGAGAGGACAAGGTTCTTGAGAAAAATGAGACTGGTCTTCCTGATTGGGATAATTGGGCAGCTATTGCAAACTCCAAGGCATCGGTTTCAACGGTTAACACAGCGTCGTCATCAATTGAAGGAATCGAAGAGTTGGCTGTCTTGTTTGAGCTGTCTAAATGCCGAAATTGCTTTCTCAGACAATGGAAAACTTGTGCTGTGTGCTAGCGGCTGAATTTTTTCGGAAAATTTAGTAACCCATTTAGAGTAGTGTGCAAACATTCCTAGAATTCTTCGAAGAGAAGCTGTAGTATCAGGTACTGGTAAATTCAAGAGAGGCTTAAGTCCTTCTGGGTCCGGCTTCATAGTTTTGTTACATATTAAATACCCAAGAATGCAAATCGATTTGAGGGGAAATCTTGATTTTGTTTCACTAATTGTTAAACGATACTTCTTAATGACATCTAAAAATTTTTGTAAATTTTGATCATGTTCTTCTTGTGAGTTACCGCAAACAGTGACGTCATCCAGATAAGCATAGACGCTTTTAAGATTTTCTTTCTTGATGATGCTGTCGACGGTTCGTTGGAAACAAGCGACTCCATTGGTAACACCAAACGGAATTCGAGTAAATTGGTACAAGTTTCCACAAGCTTCAAATGCAGTGTAGATCTTTTCTTCATGTTTGATTGGAATTTGGTAATAGGCACTACGGAGATCAATTGTACTAAAAACGGAATATTTCGAAATTTGGTTTACAATGTCTTCTATCCGTGGCAATGGGTATGCATCCAATAATGTATATTTATTTATGGTTTGAGAATAGTAAATACACATACGTTTTTTGTGGTTTTCACTAGAAGTTACCAGAGGTTGAGCTCGCCAGGGGGAGATACTGGGTTCTATGATCTTTTCTTTTAGAAGATGTTTGATTTCTTGTTCAATAAAGTTGAGGTCTGAAGTTGTAAATCGACGGGATTTTATTGCGATTGGTTTGCATTTAAACGTCAAATTTGAAAATAAACTGAATGGTTCAACATTTGCTACTGCTAAATTGCATATTGATAGGGTAGATTTGTCACCTCCAAAGAGAATTTCGAGTCGGGAATGTTGCTTCAGAATATCATGACCAATTATTGCTTCAGTGCAGAGTTCATCAAGGACTAAAAGCTTTACATTTGAATAAATGTTATCCAAAATTTGTAGGCGTACAATACAATATACAAAAACTTGCGACCTGAGAGATGTTGAAGCCATTTTAACATTAATTCTTGATGGAATGATACAAATATTTCTACTGGCAACAATTTTACTTGAAATATAGCTATCAGAACTCCCTGTATCGACTAGTGCATCTGTGATTATGTTGTTTATTTTAATTTGAATAATAGATTTGGATAAACAACTAGGAGAAACAGCAGAAATCGTAGACAGAATAGTAGCAGATGTTTTCTGAGTTCTTCTGGTGTTACTTGATCTACACACAGTTGAAAAATGACCTCTTTTATTGCAGGAATGGCAAATTGCATTTTTAGCAGGTCAGTGTTCGCGCAGGTGTCTATCTCTGCCACAAAAGAAACATTTCTGAAAAGATGCAGCAGCTGCTAACGGCCTGGTTGATGAATTTTCAGAATCTTGTGACGGTTCTGCGTTTTGTAAAACGGCAACACTTGAATCAAAACTTGATGAATATGATTCAGCATGCTGCTTGGCTATTTCTAACGCTCTCGCAGAATCAAACGCTTGAGTTAAGCTCAAAGAAGAGTGTTCTAGAAGCCGCTGTCTAATTTGTAGTGAACTTAAACCACTGATAAACGAGTCTCGAATGAAATCATCTCTATTCTGTTCGGCCGTAACAGCTTTAAAGTTGCAGTCTTTGCTCATTTGCTTCAAAATTTGTAAATATTGGTCAATTGACTCACCTACTAACTGTCTTCTTGATGAGAGAGAATGTCGAGAAAATATTTCATTTTTGGGCTTTAGGTAGAGGCTTTCAAGGATTTTTATGGCATCTTCATACGTTGTACTCTCACTAA
The DNA here is from genome assembly GCA_947563755.1 of Lochmaea crataegi. Classification (NCBI taxonomy): domain Eukaryota; kingdom Metazoa; phylum Arthropoda; class Insecta; order Coleoptera; family Chrysomelidae; genus Lochmaea; species Lochmaea crataegi. Next base: position 16,377,803 of record OX387434.1, on the reverse strand, counting down.
TGGACTCAAAAACGACTGGACTCACGTAGTTTATTAGTAGATTCAGCTTCTTCTTATTGTCCTTCGCATCTGCCTCTTCCAGAAAGTTCACGAACGATCTGTACCAATGATTCCAAAGTTGACCTGCGTTTCCAAGTGTAACATCTATATCTAATCGATTGGGGCGAAGTAGCTTATCCATTTTATAGAATTCTCTGTAGAATAAATTGTAGTGAATTACGAAGGATTACCTTTAAAATAAGGCTTTATTCTACAGAGAACAACTAACATAAAATTATTGACAACTTTGTAACATAACTGACAATGTCATGAATCCTATCAAAATGGTAATATCATGACAAGAACTTTTTGATCCAATAGTGGGGTATTTGTATGTAAATCGCCAAATCCAACAGTTGATTTTCCAAATAGTGATTTACCTTCAACTTCAGTGTCTCAAAGTGTTAATTCAGAATCCAATCACAAATCCAAAGTTGCTTCGGTTCTGGTAGACTTCGCGACCCTCGGAATTTTATGTTAATTTTAAATTTGTTTGATAGCTACCCTTAAATAAAGTAGATTAGAACAAAAATTTCGTTGGATCATTCAGAAATTACTTTAAAAATCACAAATTTAGTTCAAAAAATGATACTTTTTCAACACTATTTAATGATATTTACGATGAATATTTTCACTTTAAACTGTAAAGGTTATTATCTTTAACTAAATTTAAGTCTGTTTCACAAAAAAACCGGAAGAAAATACTTTAATTTTGCCAATTTTCAGAAATATTTTGAAGTATAATATTTTCACTCGACACTTATAGGTTATAAACCAACACACTCAAATCTTATGTCTATGATCACAAATCATGATTGTTCTGTGATCAGGTGATAGCTGAGCGGCGTTGTCAAATGGTGTTTATTTTCTTTTAGTTGAATTAATTTTGCATTGTAATAGATTACAGGAATATATAAAAATATATAATAATTCGCATTTATAATCATAAAAATTGAAATATTAAGCATCCTTAGAATATAATGTTTATCTTAGATTTGCTTTATTTCTTACATTAAATGTAAGAGTTTATAACAAACTTACTGCTTCTAATAGAGTTTTATAGCGATATAGTGAATAATATATTAATTTAATTTATACATTATTCAATTATGTAGGTTTGGTTACGTTAGGTTTGGTTTGGTTAGGTTTAGTTTGGTTTGGTTGGGTTAGGTTTGGTTAGGTTAGGTTTGGTTTGGTTTGGTTTGGTTTGGTTTGGTTTGGTTTGGTTTGGTTTGGTTTGGTTTGGTTTGGTTTGGTTTGGTTTGGTTTGGTATGGTTTGGTTTGGTTTGGTTTGGTTTGGTTTGGTTTGGTTTGGTTTGGTTTGGTTTGGTTAGGTTAGGTTAGGTCTCAACACGTCATACTTTCTACTATCGTTAAGATTACATTAGCCATAATCAAAAGTTTAATCTATATAGGTACATTTTGAAAAAATTCATGTTGAATATAAAGTATTTAACTATTTTTCAAATAAAATATTGTGATATAGTGAAAAAATATTGTTTTTTGGATTTTTCTCTATAAATTCTGAATCTTCCACAAATTTTTTAGTAAAAAACCTTGTGTAAAGCATTTCCAAGCCGTAACGAGTTACGGAAATGAGAACTGGCAACATTGTTCAATCCACCATCTGATATCTAGACATAATTGTCAAAAATTGTCAAAATTTAAGAAAAAATGGCGGATTTTTAGTACTTTCAATTGCGATTTTCTCTTTCAAAAGTACATGATCCAAGAATTTTTTTCTTTTAAAATGTTCTATAGAAATAGGGCTTTCTAATAAAAAAAAATCGTTGCAAAATTCCGAGGGTCGCAAACCTTACCGGACCCGTTGATTCTTCTAAATTGGGAATGAGTACCTAATGATACTCCAAAAAGGTCTAGGTTCGGCAGAGTTATAGAACCAACTCATAAACTAGATCTTTAAATAACGGGAAGGGAAATGTTGTGAACGCACCCTTGGATCGCGTGCTAGTTTTAAATATAAATGTCTGATTGACAGTTGTTAACGTCTTTGTAACGTTACGTTAATTTAATTTGAAATACACAACAGATAAGTCAGAGAACTTTGACAGGTACCCTAACAGGACACTGTCGCCTGTCTGGGCACCTTAAAAAGCTCAAACTAGTGTAGATGGGAGAATGTAGGTAGATTCTGTGGAAGTATCCACATAATTGCGGAATGCATAGCAATGTCGAATCTTAGGGCACAACTTCTAGGATACTGCTGGATCGAAGAGGGACACTACTTACCTAAACTGAAGTCTGCGAATATCCCAAAATTCCTACAGGAAATAAGACTAAAGGAACTATTCGTATCTGAGACATTCTTGTAAACGACAGTGGGCACAGAAGATCTTTTAAGTTTCAGGGAGAATGTTCACCCCAAACCCACACATACATTCTTGATGTATGAGAATAAGAAAAAATCTCTTTCGACAAAATCTGAACTGTATGGTGGAAACCCCAACAGGTTTACGTTCTTTTTTCTCATTTTATTGAATACTTTTCGTATACTGTCTTAAGTAAAAATCTTCGACTACACAACATGATAATTACTTTTAAACACAAAGGAAATCTTCACTGGTGAAGTGTAAATATAAAAAACAAGAGTGATTAAGGTGTTAATCGATGATAAACAGAGAGATTTTGAATGTTTATATAAAAAGGAATTCAATTTCTCCAAAGAGGCGAAAGTACAAAATGCGTGGTGTGTTTGTTATGATGATCCTGCTTGCAGGACTCGCAGTTTGTTATGGTCAAACTGGTAATAGAATAGTTCGAAATAAACATCACAAACATTGTAATAAATGGCATTTGTGTAAGTTATCTTTTATTTAATAATGTAGATATTATAGTTATTTATGTACCAAGGACGAAGAATTGTCTAATAGTCGAGTCTGCAAATTGATAGTCGGGGCGTAGCCGAGACTAGCAAGTATTCGAGACAATAGACAGTTATTCGCGAAATGCATATTTCATTTTTTCGTTGATCTCTACAAAAAAAATACTAATTTCCGAATGAATGTTCACACCACGGTCTTATTCTCTCGTAAAATCTATCGGACTTCGTAACTAATTAATTTCACAACAGCAAATGACAGTTATTGTCACAGCCATTCTCGCACCGTGCCGTATCATAGCGACCACAGCGGAAGAAAAGTAAAGCGGACGAAAAGTACTTGACGTCAAAAATAGACGATTTTTCATCCGGAAATTAGTACGTAAAATAGCAATTTTTGTAAAGTTCGACGAAAAATAATATTTTAAATAGTGAAAACTGAATATATGGGTTTATTTTTCTATTTTTCAGTGCACAAATTTTATTTTTTAACATTCCTGGCTCTCAAATTTAAAGCTATACTAGCAGTAGGGTCAATCTGGGCTATTGCTTTTATATTCGGAAAAGTATTTGCAGCCATGAAAATCGCTCAATATATGAAAAGTAAGCATTGGTATAGTAAAAATAAAATCTATAAATCACCTATACTTTCTTACTTTTTTCAATATTTATTTTACTATTCCAGAGTATTTCATCATAATAGCAATTTTTTTAACTATTTTTTCAGAAAGTGATCATCCGGAAATAATTTATTCCAAGCCCCCGCATTATTTCGACCACAAAAGTATACATTCAGGTACTCCAGAGTATGTTTTTGATTCACCTCCAAATGGTGCTGAATTTGGGCTTGGTAATGGGTATAGTGACCCAAATTTACCTCCAAATTTACCACCAAATTATGGAAGGAGTTATGACAACAACAATAATGAATCCTTTGACAGTTTGAATGTGTTTTTTGAAAACATTAGAAGGTAAAAATATAAACTTACTATGGATATTCTTATTTTACGGTGATTCTTTTACGTGAAATATGTTTTTAGATCAAATTTAACAGAAACCGTATTTAAAGAAATGGACTTAAATACAAAACCTTGTAAAATGAAATTTGTGTGTGAAGCTGATTTTAACGCAAGTCAGAATAGTATAGTGGACACAATATTTAATATGTTTATGTAAGTATATTAACAGATTAACTGCAAAATTTTTACTTTCTTCTTCTCTCTGATATTTATTCTGGAATATAGAACATGTGTCCTAAATCTCTTTAGTAATGTGGAGTTCCCTATTACAGCTTGGAATTATACCCACTACGCCTTCCTACTGTTATGAATTTCTTGTGATCTTTTCAACCCATATGTCACATAATATGCGTCAATTTATCCCCTCCTTCGTATCTTACCAAATAAATTGCAACTACATATTGATCCCGAAATTTGATGATATTTTGGTCTCAACAAGATGTTTGTCCTGTCCACAATTACGGTCCTGTTAAATGTTTGCATTGTTACAAATTATAAATGTCCTCTATGGTCGACTTTTTTGCTGGTTCAATTTGCTGTAGATCGGTCGGTTGTGTAAGGACGATTGTCACGCCGTCTTCGCACTTAAGTGGCTTTTGTACTGTATTATTTTCAATAAGCATACCTCCGTTAAAATTTATATTTAAAATTATTTATTATATCATGTTATTTGTTTATTTGTTTAGAGATGATTCGTATAAAAAATATAGAACGAATGTGACCATAGAAAGTTTAGAAGATTGTAGCAAATTAAATCCAACATGTGACGAAGTTAATACATGAAGAAATTTAGAGACAATGGAGTTAGCAAATATAATATATTTATTTATTTTCATTTTATTTATTTATTTATATAATTATAATAGTTTCAAATAAATCAGCTGATTTGTTTTTTTTTAGTATAGTTTTTTAATCAACGTAATTTCTCGAGTTTTACAAATTGTCTTTAGGATGAGAGCTAATTGTATACAAAATGTATACGTAATAGTATATAAAATTTTGCAATCGGTTCCATATTATTTACCATACGAAAATCAAAAACTTTTTGTCAACATTTACAAACCTTTGAATATTATTATGGTGATCCTATAAAAAATACCCTCGTATTTTCAGGCTCTCATACAGCCCCATCTCGTTGTAATATACTTAACTAGAGCCCAGTAGAAATTATGTATGATAGAATTCTGTCTTACCTATGTAAATTTTGACAGAAATCATTACTCCAATCAAGAGTTCAAACATTACTTCATAGATGGAAGTGTGTGTATATTTACAGTACAGTGACATTTACAGTACATTTTTTTATGAAGGAAAGGCTAACAATAAAATGGCTCACTTAAACTTTTTCTGGCCTAGTTATATCTTTAACAGATAGGATATAAAATTTTACACCCGAGACAATTCCCATATTTATTAGTTGGGCTTAAGATTTATTGATAAATACGAGGCCGAAGACTATTAAAAAAGAAGAATTCGGAATTATTATTATTCTAAAAATAAAAATGGCATCCGCGAATAGGGGTGAAGCTGTACAAAAACAAATTCAACAAGATTGGGTAAACAGAGAATATATAGAAATAATTACGATTAGTATAAAGAAAATTACAGATTTTCTAAACTCATTTGGTAAGTTTGTGTAACATTTCATCGTATATGATGATTTTTTTACATTGTCAAAATTTACAGATCTGTCTTGTCGATCAAAACTTGCAGGTTTAAACGAAAAACTTACGATACTCGAAAGAAAAATTGACTATCTGGAGGCTTGTGTAAGTATCCTATTAGTTTCATTTCCTGTGGTACTTATTTATATTTGTGCTATTTTTAGGTAACCAAAGGTGAAACACTTACATGAGACCAGCTAGTTTAGTTGAAGTACATTACCATGTCTGTTACTTACAAATTTTTAAAATACTTGCCATCTAAAACTATACAACAAAGAAATCTTTTTTACTGGATAAATTTACAATTTAATGCTTTAGATATTGATCGTAAGAAACAATTTGGGCCAGATAGGACTTGTGCAGAATGGATCTTAAGGAACGGAGGTACTGTAAAATTTGTGAATTTCACAGAATATTCCCAAGATTATAATGAGCTGCCTCCAGAAGGGACAATTGTTCGAGTAAAGGAAGTAGATGCTTCACATACAAGCATCATGCATTCTGGATTTGAACATTTTAATGGTTGCAAAAATATTGATACCTTAATTCTTCACAAATGTGCTTATGTCGATGATAAATCCTTGGTATTGTTATATTATTTGAAAGATTCATTGAGTAAATTACAAGTTAGTTGTTGTCCAAATGTAACAGATAAAGGAGTTTTAAGTCTAGCCACTTTAAAACATTTATCGAAGTTAAATTTGTGTGAGTTGCAGTCTGTTAAAAAAATGGATGAAACTATAGAAGCATTAAAAACTAGCTTACCCAATTGTAAAATAGAATGTACTAAGTAGTAAAACAAAATTTTTACCATATAGAACTAACTTTTAATGTAAATATTTTTGATTTGAGTTGTTCTTGGTTGAACTATAATTTATACAAGTTTTAATATTTATACAAGGATAACGAATATATACAACATTCTATATGGTAAAATGAGTATTATTTTAGTAATGTACTGAAACCTCAATTTTAAATATATATATCTTAATTTAACTGTTTGTTTCTTTTTATCGATAGTTTAATAAATATTCGAATTCTCATTAATCTTTTGCTACAGTGGCAAGTTCTCACTCTTTTGGCAACTAAAGTAATCAATTCTTTACTTGAATCTATCCTATCAAGTTAATGAAATTAAGTTTCAATTTATTATTTTCAGAATGGAGCTCTCCTATGTGTTTCTTCTCGCCATTTATTTATTAAAAACATTTTTCCATGGTGGTCATGAAGCGATAATCCCGCTTAAATTTGAAATTCTTATCTGCGTAATGATAATCTTCTTTCATCGACAGGCTGTCTTTTTCATAGCAGGTCATACAGCTACTATCTTTTGGTCTTGGCTAGCAGAGTTTACAGTTCTAGCCTGTAGTTCGGTCACCAGATCAAAAGAGGACTGGCAGATCGCAACTTCAATTACCTTTTTATGTATAAGTCCTCAGAAGCAAACAAGAGCCCCGGAAAATATGCGAACTAAAACAAAGGTCATCGCAACTAGCCAATCAGGAGCCAATGTTAACGATTGTACATTAGTAATTGTTAACATAATCGAAATAATATGACCGAGTGATTTCATCAATATACATCAATTTTAGTGTCTGTATCAGTGTTGTCAATGTGACGATAATTATCCGATTTTTAGACAATTTCGCTAACCAAATAGTTTTTCAGAAAGGATAATATATAAAACAGCTATTGTTTTTGGGGATTTTCAATATTGACTAGGGTCGCAGACGTTTATTTAGACAACACTGTGACCTTTTGGTAATTTTGACAAATTCTGATAATTTGAATTGTAAGTTCGGATAATATTTATTTTTACATCGGCAACACTGGATTGCATTCTATTTGATATTTGATGTCAGCTGTTATTTTATAATCTGCTTCTATATTTTTATACGTTATTATTTGCTTCATAAATTACAGGACAATCAGTCTTTATTAAGACTAATTTGATAATTAACTTAACATAGTAAGGTTAGTACTATAATTATAATTAATAAACATAACCTAGAACAACACACAAAAACCAGTCATTTAATGTTCATCAGGCCTATTAATGTTTGTTTTTCTTTCAGTTCAATTTTCCCCAACAAAATGTACCGAAAATCAAGGAAAACAGTCCACAGTGAAGCTCGCAATATTATTAAAAACGTTGTGGAATTTTTTGATAGACAGAAAGCTGCTGGTGTGTGGTCATTCCCTTTGGAAAAAGCCACAGAATTAGCTGCAGCAGCAACAGGAAAATCAGTTACCTCCATAAAACGTATCAGAAAGGAGAAATCACTGTTGCAAGAAGGTGTTTTACTGGGGTCTCCTTCAAAAAAAACAAAAAAGTGGTGGTACCAACAAAATAGAATTGGATGATTGTGACTTGGGTATTTTGAAAAGAACCGTACATGAATGCTATACGGTTGATAAACAAGTTCCAACAATAAATATTCTGGTAAATAAAATGAAAAATAAAGTAGATTACTCTGGCGGTCCAGACACCTTAAAAAAGCATTTAAAAAATATTGGATTTCAGTATAAAAAATGCCACAATGAAAGAAAATTGTTGATGGAACATAATGATATTGTAGCTTGGCGGGGTCGTTATTTAAGAAGGTTGAGGGATAATGATGCTCTGGGTCATAACAAGAAGCCAATAACTTATTTGGATGAAACTTATATCTATCCATCATATGGTGTTAGTAAATGCTGGCAATCGGAAGATGAACCTGGTGTGTATACATCCAACAGAGCTGGTCAATGGTACATAATAGTACACGCTGGTGGACGATATGGGTTTGTGAAGAATGGACTACTAATTTTCAAGTCAAAAAGCAAATCAGGAGATTATCACGATGACATGAACCATACAAATTTTATGAACTGGTTAGAAACACAACTAATACCAAACTTACCTCCTAATGGTATTGTGATTATGGACAATGCCCCTTACCACAGTGTTCAAATTAATAAGCCTCCAACCCAATCAACTCGGAAGCATATTATTAGAGAATGGCTTAAAGCAAATGGCATCTCAACAACAAATGGATCTCGTCAAACGTTTCAACCATTCTAAAACATACTATGTGGATGAGTTGTTGAAAAAACATGGACATACTGTGGTACGGTTGCCGCCATATCACTGCGATCTCAATCCGATTGAGCTAATATGGAGTAGCGTAAAACATAAAGTGGCAATGAAAAATGTTTCTCAAAGTGCTGCTCAAATAGAACAATTAGTTCGAGCAGCCTTTGATGAAGTTGGTTCTTCGGAATAGAACAAACACTGCGACCATGTGGACCATATAGCTGAGGAAATATGGAGGAATGATGGACTATTAGATGATGTGGTGGAAAATATGTGTTTCACTGTCAACACTGGTTCATCAGATGAAAGTGGGAGTGATGACTGATGAATAATAAAGTGAATAACATTTTTGTAAATTACAGTGTTTTATTTTGTTCATCTTTAATATCTTGTGCATAACACATAAATTCATTACATGAACATATCATATAAGACATTCATGGTTCATTATTAGCTAAATACATAATTTTAATGTAATACATGCTGAATTTTGCTTGCAATCTAATGTCTTTTCAAATATAATGTATAATACTTTCAATTGATGAAGTCATCTACAATTTTTTTCAATTGGAACCCCTGTATTAATATTTGATTATAAGTTTGTATTAAATTGAAAAAATGATAAAATGTTTTATTTGTGAACCCAACTGAATAAGTAATATAATTTACAATAAATATAACTAGGTTTTACACATCAATTTTGTGATTAATTTCGTTTTTTTGGACTTAACTTAGAATGTAATTTGTAATTTATTTTAGTTAGTAATTGGTTCTTTTGTAATGTGAAACTTAACAATGTTGTTGATTAAATAATAGTTTCTAATATCTAACTGTTGTGTTTGAATAAAGCAAATGAATTGAAGTAGCACAGCATTTAATATATTTATATATTTGACAAATCACACAAAATTATTGCCATACAGTCTTGTTTATAACAACCAAATATATAAGACTTAGCTAATTGGTAGTGGTGAAGTGTATATTCCAATATTAACACTGTTATGCACTTTAACTTTCGGCTGTTGTTTAGAGAAATGAACACTGGAAAAAATGACAAATCTAAACATACGAAATTGGTCACACTAATCATTTGAATTAAACACAAAGTTAACAAATGGCTGAATTCGACGGTTCTACTCCAAAAGATCCTGATGTGTAAGCAGATAGATGTAGGAATAGGCTACATAACCAGTTCATATTTTGTTGCTTCCAATACAAACTTGACCTTTTTTTTACGACAATACTACAGTCATGAAATTTTAAAATATACATTTAGAAAAGATGATAGTTTTATTTTTGATCCAATACATATTTTTTTATTAATATTTAGGGTTAAATTTTTAGCAAGTTTGATTTTGTTTTTGTTTACATATCTTTTGACAGTTGACACTTATAGTATCGATATTTGATCATCGATTCAAAATATCGATTGTTATGACAAGAATACAACTACAGCGACATGGACACGCCCACCCAGGGCTCTTGTTTGGTTCTGTTAACTGTATATAAGTATTCTATGCAATATCAGAGACAACCTTAACTTTGAGGTTAGGTTAGAAGAAATATGTTGAAAAACGCTATATTTAAAAATGTTTATAAAAAAAATAGCAATATTAGACGATACTCAAAAGCCGTTGACAATTTTTTAAAGAAACATCCTCATTTAGAGAATGTAAAAAAATATATTCCATCTCAGTACCTTAAGGTTTCCTCAAAAATATCAAATGAGTATCTGTATTTAATTTGTACAAAAACAGCTAAAGTTATTGCTGATCATGTTATACCTTCAGTTTGTGAAGATCAAATAATTGCGGAAACGAATGCCGGGTTAGGGCTGATCACAACAGAATTGTTAGAAAAAGGTGTTAAACGAGTAAGAATGTATGAATCGTGCTCAGATTTTAGACTGGATTTAAAAGTAAGTACCAACACGTATTGTAGAAGACGTTAAAACTATGAATTCAATTTTTTTTTAGAAATTTGATACCGCGTTTCCTGGTAGAGTAGAGTTGTTTATTAAAAATATATTTCATCTAGGACGCTTTGATTATTTAGATAAACAAGATGGTGTAAACAGAGTGGAATCTCTTTTGAAAAATGTTCCCAAAAAGGCTTGGATGGATGGTAGGATTGAAATAAATTATGTCTTGTCCTGTACTAATCATTTTATTTCTTAGATCCTGCAATGACAATAGTAGGAACTCTTCCAAATTCAAGTTTTATAAAATATCTAATTAAGTCTTTAGCACTACAAACAGGCCTGGTATTACATGGTAGAATACAATTATTTGCAATCATAAACCCACATGATTATTGTGTAAGTTTTTAGAAACACACTAAGTATGATTCCAAGATTCTAACACATAAAATAAACAAATATCTGCTTTATATAAGGTGTGTTTTTATAATTTATTACATTACAGGTTTTTACAGCAACACCTCAAGACAGCTTAAGGAAATATCAATATATATCAGTATTATTCCAACTTTTATTTGATATTGAAAAATTGGAAACTTTTCCCCGCAATATATTTTTACCATGGGAAAGATCCAAAGGAAAAAATAAACAACAGGTAAATATTTTTTAGACTTTAAATAGTAGATTTGAATGTATGCTAGCTTTTAAAAACTGTAGTGAGGTCATACAGTCATACCTATAAGTTGGAATATTAATTATTAATTTTTGTTTATTGTCATATTATGACATTTCATTTATTATTCTTACAAGTTAGAATACTTATTTTTATAGTACTAGTTTTATGTATAGCATTCGATAAAATAATATCATAGTGAAAACAATGTTAGTTTATGTTGTAAAACTTTTTTCCATCACGAAAACAACCGTCGGTCTAAAAGACCGAGGCGCAACCGATTTTCGGTAAGTTTGTATAATTCTTTTATTTTTCAGGTTGAAGAACTAGTATTTGTAAAAATTAATTTTAAAAAACAGCTCCCAGTTACAATGGATAAAGTATTACAGATGTACTATTTTATAAGACAGTTTTATGGAACGGGAAATAATTCAGTTTTACCAACACTTGAGTAAGACAGAACAGTACTAATCAATTATGACAATATTCAAAGTGTTTTGCAAATCCAATTACATTTCTTAAATTGCATTATATCAAATTTGATTTGTGCTTTAGATCATTGAACTGTTTAAATCAAATATCTGAATATCTTTATTTTTAGAAAATGGATTCCGAGCAGTGGATTAAATGTGCTAGTGCCCAGACAAAAACATCAAGAATATAATACAGACATTAATATGTTCACAAAATTCCGAGAGTTGACTGCTTTACAGATAATAGCAATATTTAAGTAAGATACTTCTAGTATAAGTATTACAATAAAATTCAAATTAAATGAATTATTTAGTATTATAAATCTCATGAAAAAAGTATTTTGTAATATAACTGATATTTTTCAGTGAAATCATCCACAACCCTTCATATTTGGGCAGCCCTTTTACAGCAATGATTGAAAATGAATTGATAAAAAGTGAAACAGTAGAATCAAGCTTAGCAGATGCTTCATTGGAAAAAAGTATATCTGGAGAAGTTGGAAAACTCAATTTACAAGATGAATTTGACTGAATACATTTAATATAACAATACAGTATTCTCCAGCTAACTTGATGTCCCAGAAATTACCAACTAAGAGAGACAGAGTAATAATGCCCTGCCTACTCGGCTGCTATTGGTGGTAAAATTTTGACAAACGCCAATTGCATCGAACCTTATCAGGTGTTAAGATTTTCAGTAGCGTAGCATCACACAGTTATTGTTTCTGCTTTGTACAATAAAGTGTTTGTAAAACCAACAGATATGTTTTATGAGGTCAACCCTCTTGTGATTACTCTAGATGAAAGTGATTCCAGTAGCATCAGTGAGTCAGATTCTTCGTAAAGATAAAGACTGTTTATACCTATTCTTAGAAATATACCTAGATTAAATAATTTCCCATTATCTTGTGTTTCTTTTATTCTCATTAATACCTGGAAGAAATTATTTAGTTTCTAACAAATTTTAATTATAGTCCGTCCGGAAATATAAGATCCTAACTTTATAATATTCAATTAGATAAATAACATGTTATTGTAATGGGTACCTTATTGTTAAAATATTATTTATGTACTCAGAATTCAGGTATAAAGCAGATCCGTTTCTATTAAAATCAATATACCAATAATTATAACAAAGAATTAAATATTATTTATTAAGTTAGGATCATATATTTCCAGACGGACTTTATTAATTGTACAAGTTGTGTTAATTTGTAACAGAAAGCGTATCCTCAGAACTTGCACGGCACTGTATACAGTTATCGGATGGGCGGCGTCAATAGCTCCCTAGAAAGCATTTAGGACATCAAGTTAGCTGGCGAATACTGTAATTGAATTAATGAAGCACAAGAATGTGAAGTCTGATCTGAGTACAGATAATTTTACAAAATATTCTAGATGTTTTTCAGTACATCAGTTATACAGTGCTAGTTTTGAAATCAATAGATTCAATTCAGTGTTGAGCGAATTTAAAGTCAAAAATTTTAAATAAAATGGAAAATATAAGAACTGATTCGAATAAATTGGTTTTAATTAACATCAAAGAATTGCGAGAAGAAGTCCGTAAATGTTTTATTAACATTTTTAATGTAGGTACCAAACAACAAATTTGAAAAAAATAAGTTGATAATTCCAAAAAATACAACAATTAATCCAATAGCTATATCGTTTGAATATGGAACTACCGCGGCTAGGATATTCCGTCCGTACAATGCTGATTTAGTTGAACTGACATGTTTTATCACATTTTTACTAATGAATATAACGCCACAAAAGAATTGATAGTTTTTAGGGAATGCGTAAATAGATTAGATATGTTATATCATTTAAGAAGTAGTTTAACAAAAGTAAGTATATAACCAGTATTTTATTATTAAACTAAAGTATAAAGGATTTACTTGATTTTAATAGTACTTTCATCAAAATACTTATTACAACTTTTCCATTTGTATCTCTTTTTGGGATCTTTATTGCTATTAGAAGGAGTTAGGTTGGGCATTAAACCTGTAACAAAATAGAAAAATTAAATTATTTCAATGTACCTGTAACGTATCCTACTCACCAGATTTTTGAGCCATAGCCACCAATGTGGCAATACGTTTTTGTGATCGAGTGCATAGTCCTGTTATCCGTTTCGGTAGCATACAACCATCGGATCTAACAAATTGACTCAAAATTAGAACATCAGTATGCTTGATGTCCAGACCAGAAGCACAAACTGCACAAGCAGTTTGATGCTGATTCTTAAGTAAATATGGTTCTCTTCCTGAAGGTATATACCGAGCAGAAATAACTAATTCGTTTCCGTTTTGTACTTCTTGGACTAGAAAAAACTAGTTGTAAGACAGTTGATAATGCATTTTTTTAAAACTTACTTTCTTTTAATCTTCGAGTAGGAAATATACTAAACCCTTTTAATTGAAAGTTAATGTCTGAGGATACATTTCTTATATGTCTTAATAAGGAATTCATAATTTTTAACCAAGTATATTATAAATAAAAAATGAAGGTTATTTTATTCTTCTAATCTCTTGTTAAATTCACGAACGCAGGTAATGTACTTTTAAAGAAAAAGAAGAAGTGGCTTAATTTAATTAGAATGGCTGATCAGGTATCAGTCTTTTTTTTGACTTTTGGCATTTACATAACCTGTTAACAAAATGTAATTGTTTTGGTATACATTTATATTTGATACTCAATTCCACTTAAGTTTAATATATTAAGCTAAAACAGCGTTTAAATATTAACATGGATCCTGAAGATAATGTTCATCGATTAGAAGGTAGTTCTTCGACAAAAGGTGGTTTAATTGTAAAGAAAAAACCCCACGTTTTTAAAATTCCTCAAACATCATTATTAGGTTTAGATAAGTTAGCGGCTCAAAAGAGAAGGGAACGAGAAGCCGCAAATAAAATATCATTTGATATTAATGAAAGTGAAAGTAATGAAGAAGAAGATAATGTTTGTAAAGAAACATTTGACAAAGGTAGTATTAAACGTAAATTTAGAGAACATCAGGAAGAAACTCCAACTTATACTGGAGGTATAAGTAGGGAAGCCAGAGAACGATTAAAAGAACGAATTAGTTTCAATCAATCGAAAGGAGTATATGCAACAACTAAAAATAAAAAAGATTCAAGTAATGATGACCAATCAGTAAGAGATAATTCGAGTGAACATTCTGATAGGGAGAAAACACCTGGGTTCAAAGATGAGCCAAAGTCACCAAATAGTTATACCAGAGATGGTACATCAAAAACTTCTTGGGATGAAGATGATCCTCCTGCTGCGAAAGTATCTTCTTGGGATTATCCTACTCCTTCATTGCATAAAACCAGAGGTGGAGATTGGTCGGAAAGGAGTAGCAAATCTAGTAAAAATTACAGAGATGATAAGTCTTACAAATATGATAATGATACTCCCAGACCAACACCTGCACACAAATATAATGCTTGGGCTAAAGATAGGAAAAAAACTGGAGCTACCCCAAGGGAAGGTGAAAGGGAAAAAGTTAAATGGGATAATACAGTAGATAGAAAAAACTGGGAGGAAGAACAGAAGAGATTAGATAGAGAATGGTATAACATGGATGAGGGATATGATAATGAAAACAATCCTTTTGCAAGTGTTAGTGAGGAATACACTAAGAAAAAAGAAGAACAATTGGAACAGAGGAAAAAGAAGCGGCTATCTGCACAACAAAGACAAATAAACAAAGATAATGAATTGTGGGAGAGAAATAGGATGCTGACATCAGGTTTGTATGATCATCATTGAAAATAGTCTAAAAGTTGTTTAGAGAATTTGACTGACTTAAATTATTTTAGTTTCTTGGACAAAAATTAAAATACAATGGTTTGTTGTTATTTATTTCTCACCACTATTTTTATTCAGGTGTTGTCCAGTCAGTGGATGTTAATGAAGATTTTGATGAAGAATCGGTAGACAGAGTTCATCTTCTAGTTCATAACATAGTGCCTCCTTTTCTTGATGGTAGAATTGTATTTACTAAGCAACCTGAACCTGTTATCCCTGTCCGAGACCCTACATCAGATATGGCATTGGTTGCCAGAAAAGGTTCACACCTTGTCAGAGTATATAGAGAACAGAAAGAACGAAGGAAAGCACAGAAAAAACATTGGGAATTGGGAGGAACAAAGATCGGAAACATTATGGGTATAAAGAAAACTGAAGATGAAGAAGATAAAAAATATAACAAAGAAGATGACACTACAGATTACAAAGCTGATCATAAATTTGCTGAACATATGAAAGATACAGGTAAAAAAAAGGATACAGTAGATGTATAGTTATCTTAAAATGTTTAATCTTTAATTTATTTACAGGTGCTGCTAGCAGTGATTTTGCTAGAAAGAAAACCATAACTGAACAGAGGAGATATTTACCTGCATTTGCGGTACGACAAGAACTTTTGAATATAATTCGAGAAAATTCAGTGGTAATTATAGTAGGAGAAACTGGGAGTGGAAAAACTACACAATTAACTCAGTACCTACATGAAGAAGGTTACAGTAAATATGGTATGATAGGTTGTACGCAACCCCGAAGAGTTGCTGCTATGTCAGTGGCAAAAAGAGTCAGCGATGAAATGGGAACTCAGTTAGGAGATGAAGTAGGTTATGCTATTCGTTTTGAAGACTGCACTTCTGAGAAAACTGTGATAAAGTACATGACTGATGGTATTCTTCTCAGAGAAAGTTTACGTGAATCAGATTTGGATCATTATAGTGCTATCATTATGGACGAAGCTCACGAACGTTCGTTGAGTACCGACGTACTTTTTGGTTTATTAAGAGAGATTGTGGCAAGGCGCCATGATCTTAAATTGATCGTTACTTCCGCTACTATGGATAGTAGCAAATTTTCAATGTTTTTTGGAAATGTACCTACATTTTCAATACCGGGTCGAACATTTCCTGTAGAAACATTGTTCAGCAAAAACCCAGTTGAAGATTACGTAGATGCAGCAGTAAAACAAGCTTTACAAATACATCTCCAACCGCCATCAGGTGACATTCTCATCTTCATGCCGGGTCAAGAAGATATCGAAGTATCCTGCGAAGTTTTAGCAGAAAGACTAACTGAAATAGACAACGCTCCAGAATTGTCTATTTTACCGATTTACTCTCAGTTACCGTCCGATCTGCAAGCTAAAATTTTTCAAAAATCGCCTGAAGGTATCAGAAAATGCGTTGTGGCCACGAATATAGCCGAAACGTCGTTAACTGTTGACGGAATTATTTTTGTCATAGATTCCGGATATTGTAAATTGAAAGTTTACAATCCTCGAATTGGTATGGATGCTTTACAGGTAAATACATTACTGTTATAATCTGTTTTTTGGCATTTATAGCACAAATTGTCAACTGCCCATCATTCTCAGTCTATACTATATGCATTTAATATTCTTATTCAAAGTTACCAACTTTCCTATATATAAATATAATTACTTCTATAATAACTTTCTTAACTGATTCCGCAGGTAGTTTTATATTGTACTGGGTGATTCAATAAGGGTAATTAGGTACCTATCTCGGAAACCGTATGTCCTAGAGTTTGGGGAAAAAATTCTTATGAGAAAATCGGCCCTAAAAAATGATTCAAAATGTATTTGAGTCTATAGTTTTTCGCTAAGTGGCGCAATCTATCACTTACAAAATATAATTGGATTTTTAACAAAATATTCCTCAATTTAGTAGGTAAAAAATATCAACTTTAGAAACTGCTGTCCTTATTCTACAATTCTTGTTGAAGTAATTTATTCTGAAGTGGTGGGGGAAGTGTTCTTTCGTTGACATGAAAGAGACTGTAACATGTAGATTCCAGAAAAAAATAACACCTCTAATTTTTCAATCGGCAACTAGAGGACGTGTAGAGGTGCATTTTGTAAATTTCTGTTATAAACATTATGTAATGTTAATAAAAAATTTTGTGATATGCTTTAACTTGATATTTTATTTTCAAAAAAATTTTAGCAACATAATTTCTATCACAACTTACTGGGTGAGCTAACAATCAACAACACTCACCAAAAAATGCCAATATCTTTGGAATGACAAGAGATATCAGTTCGCGGTTTTGACAGGTCAATAAGTCACCTTATTTGCCTCTTTGTATAAGCTAGTTAGAGCTTTAGCATTCCAATTATATTTTGTAAGTGATAGATTGCGCCACCTATCGAAAAACTATGGACTCAAAATCATCAGTTTATTAGGGCCAATTTCTCAAGAATTTTTTCCCCAAACTCTAGGACATACGGTTTCCGAGATATGAATATTAACAAAGCTTAAAATTAACCGGTGTCATTGTACCTATATAGGCTTTGTGTAATATAACAATTACTGTTATTCTCCATCTCGATACATCCTAAATATTTTAAATTTGCTTATAATATTAAAGGTACTAAATAATTGTGATTTTTCTTCATGTGACTTTGTTCAATTTGTTTAGATCTATCCTATTAGTCAAGCCAATGCCAATCAGCGTTCGGGAAGAGCAGGTCGTACTGGTCCAGGGCAAGCTTTCAGACTATACACTGAAAGACAGTACAAAGATGAACTATTAATAACTACAGTACCTGAAATACAAAGAACAAACCTTGCAAACACAGTGTTATTGTTGAAATCACTTGGTGTACAGGATTTGTTACAGTTTCACTTTATGGATCCTCCTCCGCAAGACAATATTTTGAATTCACTGTATCAATTGTGGATATTAGGAGCATTGGATCATACCGGAGTTTTAACCAAATTAGGTAAGTTATTTTTTTTGTAAAATTTTGTGTTCTCCTGTATATACCTCATACAATATAAATTCCAATACAGTACATGTTGTGTTCATGGCTTGTAAAATGTTATTCACACTTTTTTACAGCATTGGGCCATTGTTTTTTATTGATTGATTAGTACGGTACCATCAGTCAAAGCTTTAAGCTCTCGACAGCTCAACCTTTATGCTTTTTGTAATCTTAGTTGTACTGCTTATGTGAAAAGACTAGTTGTCCTTATCACGCTTAACAGTCTTTTCAAAAGGTCCTTCTTGGAGAAATCCTCTTGTACATCATATAAAACTGGTACAACTATAATAATTGAAAATAGTGTTTTCTATCTGTGTAAATGGATCTTTTAAAATGTGTCAATGCTAAACTAGTTGTTATGGTATAATTTCTAGGGCAGCCATGCAAGCTCAACAAAAATGTTAGTAGATGTTATGATAAAATTAAATTTTGTAAAGCAATAAAACGAAGTGGAAAAAATAAAAATTTATTATTCGCGGAAATTTTTCCGATAGTGGGCGCTGCAGTTTATGTCAAAGCTGTCAGTGGAATGGGGAAAACCATAGGCGTGCGCAGACTTTTTTATTAGGGGGGGCCCTTGATTTATTTGAGTATGCCTATTAAAAATGATAATTAAGCAATAACGCTGCCTTTTCTATAATGCAAAAGTCCATTGCAGGCTCATCGGCGAAATAAAAAAACGTCGTTGCCCCATTTCTAATTGAAAGATTTAGTAATTACGCAATTATAAGTAATATAACAAAATATATTGAATCAATTGGAGTGAAATCGCCCTCACAATTCAATAATAGTACTTCGTTCACACTTTTAAGAATGTCTGTCGTTTCTTGACTAAAACGTTGGTCTATTCTGGAGACAAGTGAATCTAAAAATGGATAAAATGTGTTTATTCTAACAAAATCTTTCATATTTCCAAATTCATGTTGATTATCACACATCTGATCTATTTTACGCGGAATTTTTCTTTTCCTAGTTTCCGGAATTGTAATACCATGTTTGTCTAATATTTTTTCAACTTCAACATACATTTTATTAAAAAAAGTTTCAGAATCCAGTCTCAATTTTTGTAAACTTGATTGTAAACTCTTCACAGAATAGATTGCGGACAGTAAATTCAAATTTTCCATTTGTAATGCTTTGCTTACTTTGAGTATCATTACTAGAATAGGAGCAGTCATATGTAAACAAATCAAGAAATTAAATGATTTCAACTGCGCCAGTAATCCTACAGCTTTTATTTTAACATCAGATTGTTTGGAGGTTTCAATAATTTCTTGAAGAGCTAATATCAAAATTTCATAATTATCCTTTATTGCAGAAACCGCTTTAGATCTGCATGCCCATCTAGTTGTTGACAACGATTTTCAATGTCTTGAGTGACATATTTATACTGTTAGCTATTTTCTCTAGAATTGCATGTCTTACGCAACTACCTTCGAGAAACGAATAAACACATTGAATAATTCCAAAAAAATCAAATATTAACTTGTTATTCGAGTGAGAGCAGCAAGCATCTTCCAGAGTTAAATTCAAACAGTGTGCGTAACAGTGAACATAATTATAATATATCAGGGTTATTTTGCTTGCATCGCGACTGAACACCAGAAATATTTCCAAACATGGTCGAAGCTCCGTCAAAACTACTTGTTCCCACTTCAATTTCAATGATCTTAGAACATTATCCAAAGCATTAAAAAGAAGAACGTTAAAAATTTGAAATTATAAAATGTTTTTAATATATTGATATTTTGAGGAATTAGACCGATTAGGGTGGGCCATGGCCCACCCTGCCCCCCCCCGTGAGCACGCCTATGGGGAAAACAATAAACACATCCATTTCTGTTTGTCTCTGTCCATTTGATTAAATTTTGAATTTTGAGCGATAAAGATCACGCTTTACTTATATGACAATTATTTACAGGTAACTGTAACTAAGTAAATAGTTTGGTGGACATTTTTAAATACATTGGCGACAGAAATAGGCCGATGTTGGAAGGCGAAAATAACACAGAACATCATAATATTTTATTGAAATGACCGGCGTCAAATAAAAACAAACAAAAAACGGATTGTGGCCATGAAATTTTACATTCAATAATTAATAACGTGTCATAGCTCCATTATTATTGATAACTTCTTGTAATCTTGTAGGCATTGAGTCAATTAAATTTAATGTTAAATTTTCATCTTCTGTCACGCTTTCCCAGGTTTCCATAAGTGTTTTTTGTTTTGTGGAATTACATTTAAATACACTGAGCAATGTTCATGCAGGATAATAAAATTATCGTTGGGGAAGATTTCCCTAACCCAGGGGTCTCCAAACTATTTTACCTAAGTGCCAAAGGACCAAAAAACTGCTGAAAATACCGACCCTTCCGCGAGAAAGAGGCTGGGGGTTCTCCTTTGGATTTTTTTAAATGTAGGTGCAAAATATTGAGTTTTAGTAAAATTCAAACAAATTTTTGGAGTTTTATCTTTATATTTTTTATTGTTACCAACTTTTTCACTGTTAAAAGTTTAATACTGTGTAAAATGCTAGGAAATATGAAACAAACATTGTAATGAAAATGTATTTATTCAAATATAGCAAAATGGAACACAGCACAAACTTTCTTAGTGAGAAGTATGAAGTTACTTATAACTGACATGTTTGAGCCAATGCGCACGGCTTCAAAAATTGTTTATTCCATTATTTTTCTTGGTTCAAGTTTCAAAATGAAATTTTACTTAACCGAAATTTAAAAATTTATTTTTTTTACATCAAGGGCGGGCTGATCCAAAACTTTTGGCGGGCCGTAGTTTGAAGACAACATTACCACATCTAGAATATTTATATATCTCCTCGCAATCAATCTTCCAATATGACATGGGTCCTCCAGCGAACAATATAGCCGACCTGTCGGTGACGTAATTCTGGAATGGTCTATTGTCATTTTGATTGGTTGAGTTAGGTTTACTTTGGGAAAAAAAGTGTACCAGTTTTATATGACGCGCAATGTACCAGCTATAATTATTTTTTAGGTAGACAGATGGCTGAATTTCCTCTAGATCCTCCACAGTGTCAAATGCTGATAGTCTCATCCCAAATGGGATGTACGGCAGAAATTCTTGTCGTCGTCTCGATGCTGTCGGTTTCTTCCATTTTTTATCGACCAAAAGGAAGAGAAGAAGAAGCAGATGCCGTTAGAGAAAAATTTCAAGTACCTGAAAGTGATCATTTGACATTTCTCAATGTCTACAATCAATGGAAGCAAAACAACTATTCATCTCATTGGTGCAACGAACATTTCATTCACGTTAAATCCATGCGGAAAGTAAGAGAAGTAAGACAACAGTTGAAAGATATCGTCATACAACAGAAATTGGAAATTCGTTCGTGTGGAACCGATTGGGATGTTGTAAGAAAATGTATTTGTTCTGCTTATTTCCATCAAGCCGCCAGATTGAAAGGTAAGTACATAAAATATTCACCTTCCGTTCTAATTTTTTTTTTTCAGGAATTGGCGAATACGTGAACTGTCGAACGGGTATGCCTTGCCATTTACATCCGACATCGGCTTTGTTCGGTCTTGGTAATACACCCGACTACGTAGTGTACCATGAATTGGTGATGACAGCTCGGGAGTATATGCAATGCGTTACAGCCGTTGATGGACATTGGTTAGCCGAATTAGGTCCCATGTTCTTTTCTTTAAAAGAAACTGGCAAATCGGGACGTGCAAAGAAAAAGCAAGCAGCCGAGCATCTGTTAGAAATGGAGGGTCAAATGCAGATGGCGCAAGAAGAAATGAAAGCGCGAAAGGAAGCCGCCGAGAAAAAAGTTGCAGCGATGAATAAAGGACAGGAAATTGTTTCTGCGGGGACCACGCCACGACGAACACCATCTAGATTTGGACTGTGATTTGTATAAATGACTGAAGTTTGACGTGAAATTTCTTATATCGTTGCACTTAGTATTTATTCACACATCCATTGTCTATAAATTATATAGATCAGGCAATTTAAACTTTTTACATATATTTAGAGCATAAAAACTTTATTTTTGGTGCATAGATTCTTTTTTTTATCCACTAAACAGGAACTTTTCCTCAAATTTGCTAATGAATTTTATTAGAACGGCACAATTAGCGGGCCAATAGATATTTAATATTAGACTTTTCATAAAAAGTGATTGTTTTAGCTGTTTTAGCAACCATATAGTTAATATTATGTACACTTCATAGTTATTTAGTTTCTTTTAATAGATAATTGTAATATTTATATCAATTAAACACAGATTCCCTGATTTCATTTAAAAGAGTCACCCTGTACGTGTAACAACCAAAATATTGAATTTGTTGTTGATCATATAGACCATTCCAGAACACCAGACTTTGACAGGTCGGCCATATTGTGCTGGGTCCCCCGATCAGTTGGAGTTTGTGTGTTTTGATATGTGGTGTAAGTCAGTTGGTTGTCAGACATACTTTATAGAACAATGTAATATATATATTTTATTTAATTAATAAAAACTTTACAAATAACACATTGTAACGAGTTATTTTTTTTCTTTTTGCAAGTTTAATTTTTATTTTATTTTGTTCCGTAATATATTTTATTTTACCACTAGGGTGTATATAACTCGTTACTTTACAACCCTTTCTACTACCGCATTGATTTATTTTTTTTGTTATTACCGTTGAATATTTTAGTATAAGTCCGAGTTACGCAAATCCAACTTCTACCATACACAATTTATTCATTTCCGATATTTAAATTTTTCAACTGAAAGGACGCCCGGTATATACAACATTTTAATTTAAACGAAAGCCGTCTAGTATAGATACAAGTTTTTGTCGAAACTAGATAAATTTCACGTTTTAATTCTGACACCTCGACAACGGCCGAAAAGTGTAACTAAAATTTTGGATATAAATTGGCTGTCGCGCATCATTCAGGGCTCTCAAGAATCAATTCATTTTTCGCTCTGATTTTTATTCGCGCTCCGATTTTTATTCCGTCTCCGATTCATTCCGTCTAGCATTCAGTTTGGCTCTCGAGAATCAATTCATTTTTCGGCTCTCGAGAATCAATTCATTTTTCGGCTCTGAAGAATCAATTCATTTTTCGGCTCTGAAGAATCAATTCATTCGCGCTCTGATTGATTCCGGTTCTAAATATTCTCCGTTCAACTTTCTTCCGAAAACCGAAAAATCGTAGTGTGAAAATTGAGTGTATTCCGTATTCCGTTTGTGTGTTCAGCTGTATTTTAAAAGGTAAATCATTTTTTACAATTAAACTGTGTAATCTAAACTTTCCGTATCGCCGCTTAGTATTAAATTGTTAAATGTATGGTTTTGAAAATTTTCCGACCGGCTATTTTTTTCTTTTGTTGAACTGAAATTTGTTTTTTTTATTTTGTTTCTCTTATCTGGAAATAAAGATTTGTCAACCGTAATTTGATTTCGAATTTTTATTTACTGCGTTTATTATATATTAATTAACTGATATGAATTATTAGTGGATTCTCGAATTATTTTATGCTTTTGGTTGTCAGTAGTTTTAAATTAAATTGATATCCAAGTGGATTAGGTATAATATTTTAAAGTTTATGCTAGTACGAATATTTTTACTCTGTGTGTCGATAGTTGGGTACCGTTTAACTCGTGGGAAAATATTTTTTTTTTGGAATAATTGTTACCGGCTTTAGTTAGATTCAAGGGTTAATCAGACTTGGAAGAGGCTTAGCCACAATTTGTTTGATTTCCCGGCAGATCTAACTCGTTCTTAAATTTTATTTTTTTTGGAATAATAGTTACCGGCTTTAGTAGATTCAAGGGTTAATCAGACTTGGAAGAGGCTTAGCCACAATTTGTTTGATTTCCCGGCAGATCTAAATCGTTCTTTTCCCGTTTCGTAGAATCATTATTTATATTTTTTTTCCCCGTCGGAATAATAGTTGCCGGTTTCATTTGGATTCAAGGGTTAATCAGACTTGGAAGAGGCTTAGCCACAATTTGTCTGATTACCCGGCAGATCTAAATCGTGCATTAGGGACCCCGTAAAACCCGGTAGATTTGAACCGTATTTGATAACCTGACCGTTAAGTCCGTTAAAATCCCAGATATAGGTAATACATACCTCATTTTCTTTTCCCGGTTAATGTGTTTGTCACTAAAAAGAATTATTCGTAAAATAGACCACAGAGTATTAATAGATCAAAGTTTTGAATTCCTATTATTTTCATTTTTAACCGCAATTTATTGATTGGAGAACCAAGATTTGGCTTTTCCGGATTTTCACTAGTTAGTTAAATTTAATTCAACAAGACCCCTGGAATTTTCCGTAACCTCCATCTGAGGCTATCTGGAACTCTTGACGCTAAGGGTCAAGGGGCCGTGGAGCAAACCACGTTAATAATCTGGCGCCCGAGATTTTAAAACCCGAATTTTGCATCAAGGGTGTCCATAGTGACGTGTTCTTGTGGCAGGAGCCACGTGTAAGAAGGGAGGCACGTTACAACATGGCGCAGTCATTAAACTGTCTCTGAATTGAATTAAATAATAATTGAAATGTCAGACTACGAAAAAAGCAATTAACAGAGAAGTTATGTGATTCCAACGAAAGTCGAGAGCAACATATTCAGTTGCAAACCCTTATTTTTAAATATAATACATAACTCTTTTTTCCGTTTTCTTCCTTCAAATCTCTCATATCTTGAAGCTGCATCATCTGGTTTCCCCCTAGTGGTGTAGCCCATATTTTGGGTAGGAATCCAGTCAGGATGCATGTTTTCCTCTAAGGCACTAACTAACCCTCGATAAAATGTCGAGAGCACACACGCCCCAAGTTTCAAGTTGTGATTCACTGAGGGAGTCCCGTTTTAAAGCACCAATCCAAGAATCGCGCCGTTGTATAGAGAGATCAATTAAATAATCACCTCGCTTCGTTAAAACAGCCGGTAATTGAAAAGAAGATACTTTAACTCTTGCTCCCCGCTTACATCCTTATAAACACTACAAAACGATGGCATTTTAGATAATTTTAAGAACTAATCGTAAATTAAAGTCTAACTATCATCCGTTGTTTACCAGTAAACAATGAAACCTCAATAGAATATGACATGAGGACCCAGAACAATATTTTAGTCTAGGAAGGCATGTAAATGTAATCTATCAGGCAGGTACTTTCTACTGTATTCCGAAGTAGAATTAAGTTTTCGTTTTCAACTTCCAAAATATCCCTGTTTAGAGGTATTCACCCATTTACAAAGTTGAAGAACATTAATTGTCTCTGGTTAAAAGTATTTTTTGATCCAATAGTTACCGAGATACAGTAGTTTAAAAATTCAAGTATAAAGCTGGATTTATAAACTCTGTTGTTCGTTGCTCGCCGTTTTTCCCACCTTGCTGGCGACTAATTTATACTGGATTTTCGTTGTTGGCCATGCTGAAATTTGATAGGTCACAAAGGTGACGCAAGTCACACAACAGAAAAATTGACGTGACAGATTATTAATGTTTTGTTATTATTTCTTGTTTTTGTATTAATATATCAAGAAAGTAAGATAGTAATGAGTTCTTCAACAACAAATTTATTATCAAAATAAGTGGAGTTTGACACGATTGGCAGATATCAAGTCACGTGGCACTAACCTCAGTTTTCATTGGTGGAACAGCGAATCGTGAAAAACAAGATATAAAATTTGGTTATTTGATAGCAACGACGAATAACACAGTTTATAAACGCATGTATGTGATATCAATGTTTTAATTGAATTTACTGATTGGACCCTTACTTTGTGGAATCCACTCATATTAATGTTATAAATGAAACTAACTGTTTCTAATTAATTCCATTATTTAATGAAAAAACTGTGAAATAATTATCAATATCCTTTCATAATTTTTTCATTAAATAGTGGAAAAAATTAGAAACAGTTAGTTTCATTTATAACATCAATGTTTTATTTTCGAGCAGCGGGAATAACGAACAACAGAGTTTATAAATCTAGTTTAAAAACATGTAAATTCCAGTCGTAATTTGGCAAGTGTCCTATTCTCTTCGATAATGCTCGGATTTATTTTTTGTTCACTAATAAATTTGGCAGTTTGTTGTAGTCTTGGGCATAATCGGTCGCCTTTAGGAGCGCTCAATTTAGTTCGAACTCCTATTGCGAACTTGTTCATTCTTTCAGTTTGCTAGTTCTTTTGCATGACTCATAATGCGAAGCATTAGAGAAGATCGAGAACAAAATAACTATTTATGATATTAGTGTTAAAAGTAACATTTTATTTTGTGAGGATTTCACGAACAAAATAAAATTTACTTTTAACACAAATATCATACATAGTTTTTTGTACAACTCCTATTTTGATAATAAAATAAAAGTATTTCAAGAAAATCACATTTTGACATCTATTGTCAGTTAATTATTTTTTTGGCGTTTTAACAATAATTCTCATTTACTGGGAACTGACCTCAGATTAATACAACTGACCATGTTAGATGACGCTGAATCACTTTGTTACCAACAAACAATATTGTTTACAGTTGACGCTTTTTATTAAAAGTTCTTGCTGGTGTTTAATATTCATCTCGCATAATGAGGGATAGTATTGATGAATCGTGTATTCCTGATGATATTGAAGAGGCTGCAAAAAGAGCGATATTTGAATTATTACCGAAAAAATCGGCTCAGCAGTATGATATTGCATATTCTAATTTTCTCAAGTGGTGTAAAATGAAAAAAGTTGAAGGCAACTTCAGTGAATCCGTCTTTTTGGCATATCTAGAAGAGAAATAAAAAATATGGAACGCGTCAACTTTGTGGAGTAAGTTTTATATGATAACATCGAGTGAGCTAGTTAAAAATGGGGTTGATGTAAGCAAATATTTCAAGGTAATAGCATTCTTAAAGAGGAAAAATGATGGTTATAGTCCCAAAGAATCAAAAACACTTATGTTGGAACAAGTTCAGAAGTTTATAAATGAGGCGCCAGATGGAACAATATATGGAGCCTGCCGACGTGAAGAGTTGTGCCACTTATTAATAGATAAATCATTGATTGTTCAAATACTAAAACGAAAATAAGTCGTTCTTTTTGCATTACTGGAAAATATATTGACTATTTTAATACATTACGCCCTTCAACTATTATTCATGGACGTTTTTTTCTGAAATATTCAAATTATAAAAGCACTGCGAACCCAGTTGGTATAAAATAAGTTTGGGAAAATGCCCTCATTGGTTGCCGAGTTTTTGAACCTACCGTATCCAAAGGAATAAACAGGTCACTGTTATAGAAGGTCTTCTGCTTCATTGCTGGCAGACTCAGTAGCAAATATAACAGAGATAAAAACGCACGGAGGATGGAAGTCTACAACAATAGCTGAGGGTTACTTCGATCAATATATTATGCATAAAAAGGCAATTGCTGAAAGAATTATGCCGTCTGCAAGCTGCAGCGATACATACACTTCATTTCATGAACTGACTGCTAATGCTGTTGTAATTGGCAAACTCGGTTAGTTCAAAAATGCAAGGTATTAATATCAGCAGTTGTTCGAATTGTACTATTAATGTTAATACATTATAATACTATAATATTGAAAGTTTCATTAAAAATTGAATCATTGTCTCGTTTACCTCTATTTGGTTAAAAAAAATTTAATGATTATGTCTCTTTTAACACTAGTGTTAAAAGTATTTTACTTTTAACACGCTACTTCGTAAACGTCTTCTTTTAACACGTTTGACAGGCATTAAAAATGTCACTTTCAATGGCAGTTGTACAAAAAATCTATTCTGTATACTATCCCTATGATGTAGATGATTAAGTGTGAAGTTGTTTAGTATCGATTATATAACTCATGTTCTAATGAACCAATACAATCCTTGAATTTCCCTTAGTTAGTTGATAAGTGAATATACCCCTTGACGACGTGATATAATCGTTTTGGTGTTTCGCCTCCTGCCATATTGTGATCATTTCCATAGTAACGGGCAAGCTCAATGAAATGTCAGTTAATTCTACTACAAATTCCGAAAACAACAATACATCAAATAAGTATTATAATAATTCTACCTTCAATATTAATATTAATCAATAAAAAAAATTAGAGTATTATTCGTTATATAATCGTAACGAATACCAACTCGAGCATAGACAATATTTTTCGATTATTCACCGAGTCACGAGACGTATTTGGCGAAACATCACGAGAGCGCAGCTCGAGTGGTGTTTCGCCAAATCTCGTGATTCGGTGAATAATCGAATATTGTCTATGCTCTTGTGATATTATAACTGAATATTTCAAAATTATGGCCTCAAATTCCTTATTGGTTAAAAGTAAGGCGCGCGCAGTTCAAATTTCTAGTAATTTTAATGAGAGATCTGTTGTATAAGCAAAAATGTATCTGTTGGTTGATAATGCATCGCCACTCCATAATAAAGGAGATGTCTGAAATTAGTATTTTATGCAACGATCATGTAATGATAGCCATTAAGACACGAGCATGTTGTAGGATATAATATGCGAGTGTATTAATGTCCATTACATGAAAGTTGCATACAATATTTTTTCTACTCCGATTAATAAGAATTATTTAATTAATAATTATCATTTATTATAAAAAACAAGAACAATGAAAGGAACTTCAACAAATAAATTTTACAAATTGTACAACAAATAAAAAAAACGACGTTATATTTTTTGTGTTTCTCCAATCCATAAATTGTTTGTATAATTTTTCATAAGTTTTCTTGGATTTTTCTGGTAATATGTTGTCAACTGCATTTTCGGCTCTTTCTCTAATTTCTCGAGGCGTCAGAGAAAATTCTTCGTTATCACTCATTATTACACAATTTAATTAATTTTAAATATAGTTACTTTTGAAAATCAAAATTAAGTGTCACCTAATATAATTAATTTCAGAAATGTCAACCAGGTATCCATGGCTATATTAAATATTGTGCGAATATCGCATTCCTATTGGCTTAACAATCTGTATCATAATGAAAATTTGTATAATAATGAATATTATTATGATACAGATTTTAGTCTTTTAATAAGTATATTATAAAAAAGGAGTAGAAAATAGTATATTGTGCAACAAGGGGGGAAAGTTCAACTTTTCTCACGAGGGTGGAAGTTTGTGGCACGAGCCCGAAGGGCGAGTTCCGCAAAAGCACGAGTGAGAAAAGTACTTTCCCCACATGTTGCACACTATACTTTTGTAGAAAAAATAAATTGTACATGAAGAACTAAGAGTCCCACCTAGGTCGTTCGCGAACTACTACCCAAGTCTAGTTTGTTGCAGTTATTTTCACACTCTGACTAAGGCATTCTTTTGTTCACACCTTCCTGTAGTATCTTTAATTTTCTTGCCCCTACTAGATCTTCATTTATTCTCGGCGTTGTTTACTTCTCCCAATATACCGCAAAAGGTTACCGGCCTCCCAAAAGGGTGTCAGTGTATCATAAATTTCGGAATACTTTTCAGGTACCTCCCTTTATTCATTACCTGCCTGCTGAACTAATAGAGAACAGTGTAAAAATATATAGAATAAAAATGTTAAAACTTGTATTAAATTTAATTTTCTAATAAACTTCTCTTATTTACAGTACTTGCAAAATTATCAATATCATAAACTCAGAACGTTCTTAAAAAGCAACAGCAATAAATTATGCACAGAGTGAACAAAAAAGAATGACAGTCAGTCATATCTCAAAAAACATTTTAATTGAAAAAATATTCTTTAAAGTTTCCAATACCTATTCATCGTCAGGATCTGATTCACAATCACTTTCATAATCTGGTTTTTGATTTGGATTATTAAGATGGTTAATAACATTTACATGGACGTTAATGTTATTAGGCTTGGGAGCTGGTGGACCGACATGCCTATATTGCCTTCTATGTATGACATTCCTTCTATAACAATGGATGTTGAACGGACAAACAGGTCTGTTGTCATTGGGATCACTATCGTAATCATCGTCAGTGGGATGACTAAAATTTTCTTTGTGTGATGGATTTTTCCTGAAAGTATATTAAGCAAATCAAATTTTTTCATTGAGTCAGGTTACTTATATAGAGTGAACCGGATTTTAATTCCCACTACAGGAATATCCTAAACTGTAAACAGTCGGTTAAATGGCACAATATTTTCGCAGTTTAAGAAAATACAATGATACCAAGAAGTCTGACACATTCCAACTTGTTGCGGATATATTAGGCCAGTATAAATAGACGTTTTTTTTGGTCAACCACTAAATTTCCGAATCAAATTTTTTTTTTCTATAAGGTTTAGGTTCACTTACTGAGCATAAAATCACAAAATGCTGACAGATTCCGATGAAGCTTCAGGCGCCATTGAAACCATTATTGTAAATATGGAGGGTAGAAGGAAGGAGCACCATCTGAATGTATTAAAAAGTGTCCATCGAAAGGAAGCAAATTAAGGTGGCGCCATAGTAGCAAGTGGAAAGATTTTAAAAACAGCGCCATGAATTATTAGAGTAATTGACTACGTAAATAGTTCAGATTTTAAATACTTACTCATATTTCTCAACTAAACAAGTCAAGAAAAATACTAAATTTTTCAACCCAGCACACTTCGGTTTATAACCCTAAATTCACATCATTTCCATTAGCTACACGAGCGCCATTTCGGTGAATCTTCGAACCGGTTTTTCTATCTCGGCCGATAACTCTAAAAATATTGGATTAATCAATAAAATGCATCTATCCATTTTTAAAGATCAATTTATTCTCTACAACTTTTGTTCAAAACTTTTTTTTCTAACGTCCATACTTTTTGAGATATAGCCCTTTAATGTAGAAATGCCGACGCTCGACGGGTGACGCGGCAGCCGAGGTTTTTTCTGTAGCAGGTAACCGTTTCTTTTATGTCTACACAAAAGAAGGGACGAAAAGGTTTGGCGTTAATATCCTGCAAATGCCGAATTGACTGTGGAAGAGCATGTGTGTGCCGAAAAGCAGGCTTGGACTGCACTGTAATATGTGAGAATTGCACGGCGGAAACATGCACGAATCAGCCAACAGTGAACCTCGTCTTCAACGAGGAGTCGGTTGATGTTGACGATTTTGTCCACGAGAATGAAGAATTCATTGAGGCTTTACAGTCTTATTTGTATTCCTCCGAAGAGGGTAACAAAGATGAAGAGGAAACATCAAATATAATTGGATTTTCGCCGCCTCCAAAACGCTCGAAAATTAGATACAATTTTGAATTTTTATTTGGTTTGTTTTATCTAAAAATAATTTTTTTAAAAATATTCCCCTTTCGTTTTATTTTATTTTATTATGGCATCTGAACATAACATAATTAACAATAATTACTTTTTCACCTACCTTATCGGAACACCAAAATAGGGCAGAAATTATGGTTTAGCAGCCCAAGGGCGGAAAATTCTTAATGCCACGGTTTTTGAAGTCTTACATCATCTGTCACTTGAGTACTGTGACGATTCATGTAAATTTTTTAATTAAACGTCAGTGTATGTCAGTTTTTGGTAATATTTTCCGATTTTTTGGTTTATTTGGTAGGCAAAAAACAGTTGTGTGTCACACATACAGGAAACGCTTTATCAGCCCTTAACTATCAATTGCCCTCGCTTCGCTACGCTCGCTCGTGCATCTAATCGGGCTGCTGAAGCTTATAGTCTGCCCTTGTGACACAATATACTCTAATAATCTAGGATAAAATCAAAGCACTAAATATTTTGTATTTCTATGAAATATAATAAAATAAAAGTTCCTTACTATTGCAGGTAAGAAAATGAATAATTGTTAAGTATATGAACAATCGGGATATTTTTTTTATTTATTTGTTGAATTTGTACCATTATACTCTGCATACCTTGAAATTTTCGACTTCGTATGGACATTAGAAAAAAGTTTTAAACAAAAGTTGCAGAAAATAAATTGATCTTTAAAAATGGATAGATACATTTTATTGATTAATCCAATATTTTAAGAGTTATAGGCCAAGATAGAAAAACCGGAACGTTAAATGGGCCATAAATCGTAAAAGGTAAGTTTTACAAAAAAAGTTTACAGGAAACAAAAGGTGCGAATTCTCTACAGTAAAGATCTCTATGACTTTTGCCCTAAAGTGCATAGTTTCTGAGATATGGGCCAAAAACGTTTTTTCAAGATGGCGCTTGAAGCTCCACTGGAATCTGTCAGCATTTTGTGATTTTATACTCAGCAAGTGATTCCAAACCTTATAGAAAAAAAAAATTGAAAACCGAAATTTCCCATTTTCGTCTTCTTTTAACAGTTGCTATGTTAAGAAATTGAGAAAAAATTAATGAAATCACTTTTTATAAATTAA
Source organism: Lochmaea crataegi (assembly GCA_947563755.1). NCBI lineage: Eukaryota > Metazoa > Arthropoda > Insecta > Coleoptera > Chrysomelidae > Lochmaea > Lochmaea crataegi. Next base: position 16,344,939 of record OX387434.1, on the reverse strand, counting down.
ATTTGCTGTTACCTCCCATATTCAATTTTAATTATGACGTTTCATTCTTCCCTGGTCGCTATCAACAAAATTTTGTTTAATATGAACCTCTAAATTTTTATTGATTATTTTTCAGGGGATTAAAATTCTACATTGGGCAATCCATTTTAATGCGTTTTCTAATTTCATAGACATGTCTCATTTTTGAGATGCCCCTGTATTCCTAAAGCAAATAAAATAGTAAATAAAATTAGACTTGATGATTGTGGGGTTCTCTTACCAGCAATAGGATAACTGGACACACATCACCTTGTTTAAAATAAATTTAAAAAATGGGAATTTTCAATTTTTGTACCAGTCAGAATATCCTCCTGGTGCTCCTTATATTACACAACTTTTGTCCCATTTGGCCGATTTTGTACCTTTTATGGTTTAGAAGATTCCTGTAGTGGGAATTAAAATTCATGCCACTCTGCATACATTAGAAAAAGTTCTACATTCATATTTGAATTCAACTTACCTGTAACAAAGTTTACCATACCAGCACTTCTCCCTCCTACAATTTGGGTTTTCTGTAGAACCAGAACCACTGGGTTGATAAGGTTTATTACCTACAGGTTCATCATCTGCCACAGGTTCTTCTTTTATCTCAACTTTTACTGGACCCGCAGAATTATCAAAATTTGAGATTGCACTAGTGGTATAATCACAATTAATGTTCTCTAAAGGTTCTTGTTTAATGTGGGTGGCATTTACTGAATTATTTATCTGACTATTGATTGGATATGATGTACTTGGGTTAATAGGAATTGTTTTATTTAAATAATTTTCATCTGAAGATACATTAACATCAGTTGGTAAACTTTCATTCAGTCTATTTACAACTGATGAAGTTGAAGCTGTATCTAGATCATCGTCACGTCTAAGTGTATTATCAATTGGCAAAATCTCATCTAACCTAGGTCTACCTAAACTATTTGTAATTTCACTTAAATTGCTAGTTTCCAATTGTATATATCCATTAGTTGACACTGGATTATTGTTACTTACTATATTATTCTCATTGGTTATATTTGGATCAATATTGGTTCTGTGATTATCATCAACTGACAAAGTCTTATCCAACCTGGGTTGACTTATACTATTTGAAAATGCATTCTGTTGATCATCGGAAACATTCACATCTTCTATTTTTATTGGTTTGTTATTATTCTCATTGGTTATATTTGGATCAATATTGGTTCTATTATCATCAACTGACAATGTCTCATCCAACCTGGGTTGACTTATACTATTTGAAAATGCATTCTGTTGATCATCGGAAACATTCACATCTTCTATTTTTATTCGTTTGTTATTTTCAAAAACGTTGTCTTCATTCACTCTTTTGTTACTTATGGCATTAGAAGATTCATCATTTGTAATTGCAAATTCTTCTTGTTCATGTGTAATTTTAATAGTAAACCAAATAGAATTATTTATTAGTGCAAAAGAGTCGCCATTATTCAATGCTACTGTGTCATTTTCTTGAAGAATTTGGATTGGACCATCTGTAGACGATTTAAAAAAAGTTGGATTTACATGTGCCTAAAAATAATAAATTGATATATACTTATCTCGAAATGTTATTATCTTTACAATACAACTTACTGCTTTAATCATAGCACCATTTCTGTGAACTACAACAATTGCATGTTTCCTTGAAATGCGTTTATCTTGAAACTGGAAAAAAAATAATGACAAATTTACTAACTCACAAATGGTTGCAAATAATATGAAAGTTAAATAGACAATTTTCTTACAACAATAGGAGTTTCTCGTCCAACATAATGATCACCATGTCTCAAACATAAAAGTTCGTTGGATTTATGAATATCCTTTTCTTCGTAAATATACAGCAGCGTCATTTTTATAATCCTAGTTACTTTAACATTTATTTGTAATCTATATCTGACAATATTATTTTAATACAGGATATTAAAGTGGTACACCCAATTTTATTTCGTGGAAAATCATATCGTAGATAAAATAAATAGATAAATAAACAAAAGTAAAAATATCAACTTGTGTTGTGATATCAACTGACAGTTCTTCTTCTTTTTGTTTCTCATTTATTGGGTAATATCTCGGAGGATAATTTGCCCACAACTGGCAGTTATTTGACTTCTTCTGCGTGAACAAACTGCACCCGACCGGGAAGACTAGATATCCATGAGCTGCAAACAGGCACTGTGTTAAAAAATTGTAATTACGAAATTGGAAACTGATAACAAAAAGGAAAATAAACCTTTTATTTTAATATAATCACTTGATAGAGTAATTGAGTATCTAGTGTATTCTATAAATTCTTCTTCTAAAAAAATAAACGTTATTATATTTTAGGTAGGAGTTCAGCTACTGCATTCATTCTTGTAAATATAGTACATTTTGAATTGTTTTAATACAAAAAGAAATGTAATGTTTTATAATTATAATCATGTGCTTCTTAAAAAATGGCATGTTTAAATATTGAAGAATGTGAAATTATTGATTTTTTCCTGTTATTGGTTAAGCTCCCGACCAATCAGAAATTTTTTAGTATTATTCGAAAAGATGGCTGCGTTGCCATCTCCTACACAGGTAGGTGTAATTTTTAACAAAATTAGTGTATAGTGTTTGTAAATTAATTATTGGAAATGCAGGTAAAAGTACAAAACAATAGTGTTTATCGACTCTTTATAATTTATATCTTATACTGAGTTTGAATTTAGTATTGACGACCATGTCCTGCAGTGGGCGGTATAAAACTATATACTTAAATTTGATAAACTTGTTAAAAGTATAATATTGTTAATTCAGTTTGTTGTATTTTTGTCGTCAGATGACGAAATATAAGTGTAGGTAACATAAATAAAATTCTGTCACACCCTTGACATTCAAAAAATAGATAGCCACTTCAAAATATCAATAACAACTAATGTTCATTATCCCTCTCAACAAAAATGTTAAAATAGTTTTTATTATTATTAGGATATGTTACATGTAAAGTGTTATAAGTGGCTAAATTATTAATCTCTCAATGTCAAACTCATTGATGTGTAATTATTGATTATTTTTAACATATAAATCATAATCATAATTTCTATGAGTTTATTATGCTACAGTCAAAAGTTTTAGAAATAATTTATGATAAAATCATTTACTTGTGAGATTTGTTAAGATCTTAGTTGTTTCAGCTACACAATATAAATACCTCATTTATTTTCTTATATAGGTATCTACAAACAGATCAAAGAATAAAAATGTATTGTCCTCATTTCACATACTTGCATGCTTGCAAATCTTTGTTGGTCATAAATCATCAATATATTGAATCTTTAGCCTATCTTTATAATAAATTTGTAGAAATATGATTTTACTTTAATCAGATCAATAAATATACATGATGTAAATAATTTATTTTTATATGGCTTATGAAAATTTGAAAAATATCTAACCTAATATACATAAAATCAATAAGGTATACTCTAATGTCTACTTCTTGAAGATTCTAGTGGGTTTGAATGTAGTCGTAACCACTTACTAGCTAGTGAAGTATATGGGTTTGTTCCAACAACAATCAGAATCTGTCGAAAAACTGTCTGAGAATAGTAGACCATTGCAAACGATGCAAAACTAAACTCATTGTTTGCTATGACCAGTTATTTTCTGATCCTTGCTCTCAGTTATTTCATAGAAATATACTATAGGATTACCTTTTTGGAAACTTCAGAGACAATATTTTTGTAATAAGACTACAACATTGCTCTTTTGTCAAATTCATTACAGATGTTCAAAATAAGTTTTGGACCAATTAAAAGAGTATAAGAGAAATATGACTCTTAAACTGTGGAAAGGAGCAATTTATCTGAGGCTTAAGTGCAGCACAATTGTACTGATAAAATACTTGAATTGAATGTGACTATACATAAAAAAATACAATGTATTACTCGATATAAATAGATTATTTATTGCTTATAGGTAGCAGGAAGTAATAGTGCCATATATGAAGCTTATTACAATGTGGTAAGTTTTTAAAATCTAATAATATAAATCACAAATTAACAAGACAATTGAAATAATACTACCAGAAATTAATTTGAATTGTTAATTAAATCTTTTATTTAAAGGTTGATCCAAAAGGCTATGGAACAGTTGGTGGTATGGAGGCTGCTCGTTTTCTCAAAAAGTCTGGATTGAGTGACGTTATTCTCTCTAAAATATGGGATTTGTCAGATCCTGGTGGGAGAGGTTGCTTAGATAAAACAGGAATTTTTGTTGCTTTGAAATTGGTTGCTTTAGTACAAAATGGACATGATTTAAATATATCAAATGTTAATATTGATACTGCACCTCCTAAAATGGTAAGAAACACTTGTAACTAAATACTATAGTTTTAAATAAAATTCTATTTTATTCTAGGGAGACATTCCTTTACCTAAACCATCTAAACCTCCACCTCCAAGAAGTACTTTAATAACTACAACTACACCATCAGCAGTAGACTGGACTATAAAACCATCAGAAAGAGATAAATATGATAAACTTTTCGATTCATTGCAACCGACAAATGGTTTAATACCTGGAAATAAGGTAAAAAACATTTTTAACTATGGAAATTTTGTATTTTAAATATAATTTTTCAGGTTAAAAATCTTTTAATGGAGTCAAAACTTCCATTTGAAACTCTAGGTAAAATTTGGGATCTGGCTGATCAAGATAAAGACGGTATGCTTAATAGGCATGAATTTGTTGTGGTGAGTGTGATTTTTTGAGGTGTTTTCATTGAACATTGAAGGCAACAAAAATTATTGTCCTGTTTCCTTTCAGGCCATGCATTTAGTTTACAAAGCTCTTGAAAGGTATGCTATTCCCAATATATTACCTCCTGAACTTGTAGAACAAGTATCTACAAGAACAGGTACTTTGACTAAAAATAAAGAGGCAATTAAACCAGATCTACCACCTATGATAATACCACCATCTATTTCTCCTATACCTCCCAAAATGGCTCCTCCTACAGTACCTATACCACCGCTGCTTAATTGGGTGGTTTCCAATGAAGAGAAGGAGAAATCGGATGCTCTCTTTATAAAAAGTGATGTTGACAAAGACGGTTTTGTAAATGGACATGAAATTAAAGACATCTTTTTGCAATCTGGTGTACCGCAACCCATTTTGGCCCATATCTGGTAAGTATTGCAAATAAATGCTCATACTTCCTTAGCTAGAGCACTACTGCTAACTGTAATATATATTTTGTTGGTTTTTACAAAAATAAATAATTGTAGGGCCCTTTGTGATATTAAACAAGTTGGTAAATTAAATGATGAACAATTTGCATTGGCAATGTGGCTTGTTGCAAGATGTTTAAAGGGCATTGAACCACCTGTTACATTATCATCTGAAATGGTACCTCCCAGTTTTCGAAATACCAAACCAATAGATGGCCTTGTGGTAAGTATTTTTCATTTAATCTACTAAACTTTATAACTTGATAAAATGAATGGAATATAAAATGCTATAAGAAATGTTGTGCTTAGACACGGAATATAAAACAATCGGAAGGTTCTCTTGCCATAGAACTATGAGTACATGCAGCTTTTGTATGCAGTGACAGCCTTTCGTAAATAGGATCACATTTCGACGTCGATAGATTGTTGTGTTGATGCCGTTAGGAAGCGTTACCAGATATTCCTCATTCTTACTGTGTGTTAGTTGTTTATTTTCCTTTGTTTTATATTGTTATTATTTGGTATTGTTTATTAGTGTATAAGTTCATAGACATAATGATTTTTTCTGCAAACAATAAAGGAGACACAAAGCAGAACTAAAATTAATAATATTTATTTTAATTAAATCAAATGTTTAACTTGCAGTTTAAGAATTCTTCATAACAATAATTTTGCTGCTTAAAGATTTTTCATCGCAATTTTCAAATTATTTGAAGGCAAAGATATCTTATATCGACTTGTGGGCTATATTTAGTGTTTGTACACTTGCGAAATGCTGAAATTTGTTGCTATCTAACTATCATTTATGGCACATGTTAAACTCCTAATAGCTTACACTCATGTCCTCAAAGTGTAAAGGTATATTGATATAATATATTATATAAAAAGATTCAGAAACCGAAATGACCTTGGTAAAATCCTACAAACAAGGAGTTTCAAAATCTGACACCATACCTGTTCATTTCTCAACTATTAAATCTATTAAGGCCGGCTCTGATTTTAGGGTGACAAAGTTGGCGTGCTCTTTAAATTTCTGTCTGAAATAGATCAGAAAAGCCGACGGAGAGAGACACTTCCGATTGTTTTATATTCCATGGTTTAGATTAATGTAGTAGAAATGTTTATTTTTTAGGAGAACAATAATACTAGATACTCAAATCCAGAACTAGACATGATTACCAAAGACATAGAAGAGTTATCTAGAGAAAAATTAGTATTAGAAACAGATATTACCCAAAAAGAGGCTGACCTTAAAATTAAGAGCGGAGAAATAAAAAGTCTTCAAAGTGAATTGGATACCTTAGCGGCTACATTGAAACAATTAGAAAATCAGAAAGGGGAAGCACAAAAACGACTAAATGATTTGAAAGCACAGGTAAGGACATAAGTACATTTTCCTTTAAGTAGGTGTGCTACTTCATTTTTTAATTGCTTGGTTGACGTTTCTATTGCTATGTTCTAGTTTTTCAACAGATTTGATTTTAATAAGTTTGTAAATTGCTTTTTTCATATTCTGTATATAATTGCCATATTCAGTTTGATTCTAATGAGCCATTGCAATTAACATAAATAACTTTGAAACAAAACCTACTTCAACAAAAGCAAAAAATAAGTATTTTTAATACTTATTTGTTGTTTCTTTTAATTGATTAATTATTGTTTTGTGGTAAATCTTCCAAGTCTAAGGTCCAGTATTTATGAACCTCGGAGCTATACTAGTATGTTCCTGATCATAGTAAGGTACCTATCTTGTTTTGGAATTGTCATAAAACTAAGAATTTAATATATTATAAACTTCAAATTGAAAACCTCCTTTTGTAGGTTAAAAAGCAGGGCCAATGTTGGACCGAATATTTTAAGTGCTGTATATATAATGATGATCGATAGAATCATGCTGAAAGTATTTTTTAGTAGATCTCTCAAATGTACATATTTTACCGTTACATGTTTAAATACCAGTGAAAACGTTTGAAAAGCAAACCTTTTTTTCTTTCTTGTTTTAATGGTAAACAAACCTTCTATATTGTAACACCCTATATATTATAATTTATAAACAACGTTTTAATCTAATTTTTAATAATGTTTACTTCAAATTTTATTCAAAATATAGTCCGTCTAGAAAGTATCCAGAATTTAATGTTTCTCCTAATTTTAACATATATCTTTTTTGTAACATCCTAAGACGAAAGTAATGCATCAAGTAGATTGTGCCGATAGTAGGCCATAGCCAAAATTACTTAACAATACCATCTGTCACATATTGTTGATTCAAGCAGGCTTAAGTTTTGTGTAATGTCACAACTAGAAAAAAGGAAATTGGTGGAATATTTGTATAGAAAAGGTGTTGAAAACGTTAAAGTATTAGTGGTATTGTACTCGGAAAAAGTGCAGTATATGAGTCAATAAAGAGGATAAAAAATGGGAGAGATATGAGGCATGGACCAGTTTCGGGAAGATCGTGTAAGATTAGCGGAAACAATGAAAAGGCTTTAGTGGCCTTAGGACGACAAAATCCGCGCCTAGGGTTTCGATAATTGGCTAACAGATTTAAAAATGAATGAAGAATAAACGTGTGTCCAGAAACTGTCCACAAGTCACTGAAAAGACAAGGCAACCAAAGAAAGTCCCTACAATGACACCTTTACAGAGGCAACGAAGAATAGATTTTTGTCAATGTTATCGAGAAGATAACTTTGGTAATATTTTTATATCAGACGAAAGTTGTTTTCAGCTTGTTGCAAATCACCTAAAAATCCTATCAAGAGAACAAGTTACTGTTCAAATTACCCACTAAAATAATTGTTTGGGGAGCAATACCTGTGTGTGGTGTTACACCGCTTTATATAGTTGATGGTACCATTAATAGTGAAAAATATTGTGAAATTCTTGATGGTTTCCTTCTTTAAACGGATCATGCTTTATATCCAGAAGGCCTGGCGGATACAGCAAGATAAAGCAAGATGCCGTACTTCTGCATACTGCAGCTTGGATGCAAGAACAAAAATTGACAACAATAATTCCATGGCCAGCATCTTCACCAGATCGTAGTCCCATTGAAAACATTTGGAGACTAATGAAGATGAAGTGGAACGAGCAGCGCCATGAAATAAAAAATATTTGATTCAGACAGTTTTACAGGCCTGGACCACCATCACCGAAAATTATAGCGTTGATCTAGTTTCGGATTTGCCGGATTTGAACGTTTAATTAAGTGTTTAGAGAGTTAAATGGAGGTTGTATAAGTAAATGAGTTGAATTATCTGTTATAAATAATGGTGTTAATTTAAGTAATAAAAATATATACCGAAAAATTATAATTGTGCTTTCTGTTTTCCGGATACTTTCTAGACGGACTATAAATTTTGATAATACTTGTTATATGTAGTGCCTTTTATTTTAATCAGAAAGATGACGGTGTTGTTTACCATTGAATATATTTTGCACAATTTTAGTTAGAATGGCATGTTGCATTCATTTTTTTGCTAGAAATCACAGGTGGATGGGGAAATAGAAAGCCTTATTAAAGAATCCGAAGAGCAGACGGCAAAGGTATGTGATTTTAATTTTTCCTTGGAACGTTTTTGCATGCTTAATTGCTTTTAAATCTGATCTACAATGAAAAATAACAAAATTTTGTATTTCCATTTACAGTACAAATAATTAGAATTACAGTTTGATATGCGAGTTACCAACAGAAACAAAAGTTTGTTATTTTTTATAAACAAAGTAAGTGTTTTTTTAATTGACTTCTGTCTATGTTTGTATCTGTAATAATATAACCAACCCAATAAAATATTTTTAATAACAATATTATTAAGCATAGTTTAACCAATTTAAATTGTATACATATACCCGATGTCCCAATAAGAATAACTCTCGGTCATATCTTAGAAACCGTTCTTTGTACCGGTTGTCTGATTAGGAGAGGTAACCCGCTGTATCTCAGAAACTATTTCAAACCAGTTTGAAAAAGCTACTGTGTAGCGAAACGCGTCACTAATTTAAGATTTAAACAAATTAAATTGTTTTATTTCATCAATGAGAGGAAATCATTGAAAGTATACATTTTTTTTGTGTTCGAGCGACCAGCTGACGTATAATCCACCATGTTATAGTCAGCTGATTGTTTTGTTTCCTTGAGATATTGGGTTAGCAGCAATTTAACAAATTTTCCACTGGTCATCCCCCCTCGGAACCGTAGCCGACGTTCACGAAGCTTCATGATACAACGCTCTGATGCATTTCACTAATTATCGCTTTAGAGGAACTTGGTCATGTGAATCTGTCACTGGCTCCTAGACTATTAAGACTTGCTTACACTTATTGTTTTGTGAACTGTTGAATGACGATTTACAACAAGTAAATATGTAAGAAATTATTTTTAAAAAAATATATCACTTGAAACAAAAGCTTAATTTCTTGATAAATAAGCAGTAAATCAAACAAAAACTAGCAAATTCGAATAAAAGAAATCAAAACAATTAACAAATATTTTACTAACTAAACTAACTAAAAAAAAATTTTTTATATCTTCTGTTGACAGCCTCCGGATTTTTTTTTATTTCAAGGATATCTCCTTCAGATTACTATAAAGTATCCTTTTTATCTGGCCATTTCCAATATTTGCCAGCTTTTGTCAGTCTTGACAAAATATTTCCGTTTTCCGTCTTTCTCCTTTTTTTGTAGCATAATACCAATATATACGATGGACCCATTTTTCTGTCTGAAGTAGTTATGCCTTTGTGTTTATATATCAATGTCATTTTAGGGATATTATACATTTTACTCGCCTTATAAAACTCCATTACTTGAGTACTTAAGTACTAAGTAATCAAAATGTCAAATTCTAATGCAAATGAATATAAATATGTAGCAGTTGAAAAAAGTGTTGGCCAACACTAAACCAGATCTACTTTGTTAAGTTATCAATATATTGGCTACAATCAAAAATTATATATTTTTAAATGTATATAGTATTATACTTATACAGAATTAGATCAATCGCCAAATCATGAGTATGACCGAACGGACAATTATTGAATCTGAAGTATTTTAGGCGGCATTAGTGTTTGACCTACATAATTATATAAAGAAAAACTAAATTTGGCAGTAAAAACAAGTATCCTTAGTAAATTACATATACTAAAATAATAAACAAGCCGTGGATTTTGGTTTTTGGTAAACAAAAACGATTAAATACTCACTTTATGTGGGTAGCAATGCTTAACAGAACTAACCAAAATGCACTGAATCCGCATAACGTTGATGCACACTGTTTGGCATGCAAGTTACAATGCTGGTATAGTAGAAGTGATCGTAATAATGTTTTTTTAAATAATATACTAACATGTAGGTAACACATCATGTATTGCCTATAAAATAATTATTTACGGAGTTCTTGAAAACGTACTCGGACGCACACTAGTACGTTTACCTTAAGTGCCCCCGTTCTATCCTGTGAAAACTCTGTCTTCGGCATTCATTTGTTCTCAGCTGGTTGTAGTTTTATAGTAGTATCTTTGATTGTCTAAGCCCTACTAGATCTTTCTAATTATCAGATCTTCACACACACACACGCGCGATATGAGCCCGTCCCTCCCAGGATGCACCCCTCAAAGAGCGATGCATCCCGGGGAGAACCTTCCATCCACCCCCCATCTCATCCGATGGGTCCTCATCGTCGTCGTTCGCGTTTTTCGCGTATAGCTCGTCCCTAGCCGAAATGGCTGTTGGCTGGGGTCGAGCTGTCTTCTTTTCGGCCGTGTAACCGCAGTGGTTTTATCGTCGGCGGTCTTCTCTTCTTTCGTTGTCTTCCGTTGTGTGTGCTTTTTCGCTGCCTCTATAAGGGGCGAATCCTTAGCCGACTTATTACGACTAAAGACATCCTTATAGAGTGGATCCTCTTGTTTTTGTTGACCTATTTGAAATCCCGACTCATCTTTCTATGGATGTGTCGGGCCTTCTCGTAGGCGGGTCTTCTAGAGATTCTCTATAGATGACTTTAGGCCATTAGCTGAGCTAATAGCCTTGTCACCTGGTCGAGAATCTCTTGTTTCTTCGGGGCTGTCGTCGTCGTCTTCTTGGCTGTCGCTTGGGCGTAGCTGACTCCTGGCTTCGTTTCCTTTATCGGTGGTTTTCTCGTCGTCCTGTTGTTAGGGGCCTTTGGGCATCCCTTGTAATTCGCCGGGTGTTCTCCCTGGCAGTTTGCGCAGATGGCTGGCTTGTCCCTCGGTCTGCTGCACTCGTTTGAGCGGTGTGGTCCTCCGCATTTCACGCACTTGGTGTTTACCCTGCATGTTGTCTGCCCGTGGTGGAATCCTTGGCAGTTGTAGCACTGCGTCGGTCCTTTTCCTCTCTTCTGCTCTTCCCATCTTATTCTCACTTGTTGGATGTGCTGGATTTTTCTTATTTTCTCCTTGTCTTCTACATCTACTTCCACCATGTAGATGGGTAGGGGTCTTCTTTCGCCAAATCTGGAGCAGATTTGGCTTATTCTGCCGATCCGGATTCCTTCCTTTTCTATTTCTTCTCTTAGTTCTTCGATGTCCTCGCTGTTCGTTAGTCCCTTGAGGACTATTCTCCCTTTTTGTTCTTCTCGTGGAGTGTAGGTATACCACTCCACTTCCTTCCTCTCGTTGCTCAGGTACCTTGTCAGGTTCCTGTAGTCCTCAGGTCCTTCGCAGAGGATTTTCACTCCGAGTCTTTCTCGGATCGTGATAAATCTCGTCTTTATCCCAAGACGGTAGATGTCTTTTCTCACGGAGCCCCAATGGTGGGTGCTCCGTATGATGACTGGCGGTGGTCTTCGTATCTTCTTATTCGCTTCTATGGCTTCGTCCATGATTTCGTCGTCCGTTCTCCTTTTTGCAGCTGCTTCTTTCCTCTGCTCCTGTTGGATTTTTCTAATGGACAACACTTCCGTGAAGTCCATCTCGTCATTCGCGTTTTCTTCGTTGCGTGGGGATTCGGTCCTCTGCGCCTTTCTTCGGACGCTTTCTGAGCGGCTTCGGCTTCTTTTTTCGTTCTGCATGTCTTCTATTTGTTTTGCCATGTTTTCCATGGCAATCCGTAGTCCCTGCATTTCTTCTTCCATGCGTTTGTTTGTGGCTTTCAGTTCTTCCACTTGCTTTGCTGCTGCTGCGGCGTCTTCTGTGGCTTTCTTTTTGTAATTGTTGTAGTTTCCATCCAATCTCAAGGCACTTTCTTTCAGGCCTAGATATCTCCCACGTAGTTTGTCGTATTCCTCGTCTCTGCTGTCGTAGCTGGAATCGCTGTCGTCCTCTCTTTTTGTTGGTTTGCTGCTAGAGCGGCTGTCGTTTTTCTTCTTTGGTGGCATCTCCGTAGTTCCTGTCCTCCACAGGTCCTAAAACATAAAAAACATCTATTTTTCGCGAAGATTCGCAAAATTAACAATTTTGGAATATTCCAAACAAAAAATAGTGTTAAAAAACACTATTTGCGTTTAAAAACGCTGTTTTCGTCTTCAAGTTAGCTTATTCGCCGGTTCGGCTGATAAAAAAAAAGCTTTCTTAGAATCCGATTCGCTTGCTTCTGAGTATCTAAGACACGTCCTATCTACTCGGCTGCTCGCTGTCGACCCTTATTCCTATTATTATCAGATCTTCTATTCGGCGTTACCTTTTTATTCTTATATTACATTGAAGCTGATACCGCAAAAGATTTCCGGCCCCCAAAAGTGTGTTTCAGCCTCTCTCGTTGCTAGTCCATCTGCCATTTCATTTCCTTCTATTCCAGTGTGTCTTGGAAACCACATGTTGATAATCCTTTGCCTTCTATATCTTTTATCAATATTGAACTGGGTAAACTTTCCTATGGCGTGTATTTTCGTTTGAAAGATACTTGGGGGTTTCCCAAGCTTTCAGAGTGTTTGGTTCTTGGCCCGTAGGTACACTGCTATCCCAGTCCCTTCAAAAAAAAAGTGTTAGTGAAATTGCTCTAGAATTTATGATCTTACTGTATTTCTTTACAGGTTGACAAATTAAGAGTACAAGCTGCCGAACAAGCCGAAATGGTAAAAACTCAGGAAACCGAATTGAACAGTAAAAAAGAACAATTAGAAGGTCTTCGCGCAGAAGAAGATCGTTTAGAAAAACAAAAGGCGGATAGTATGAATAAATTACAAAATCTTTCGGTGAATTTACAAGATACACAACTGAATATTAGCCAGGTGAGAATATTTAATATGCTTTTTGTAGGAACACTTTTATAACATTTTGATGATTGATTTTAGGCGAAAGCCTTAATAACGCAATTACAAGAACAAACGAGACAGATGAACGACGCTATTTCCGCTTGTGATTCTTCAATCGAGACGAACGATGTTACTCAAGTTCCCGAAGGTTTTCTCAGGATCAAACCTGAATTTAAAAATTCCGAATACAAGAAGATTTTAAATGAAGAGACAAAGACTCAGGTAATATTTTTAAACAGTAATTGATTTTTACCCTGACAAATTTATGTTTTAGAATGGTTTCGATGTCGATCCATTCAGTAACCAAAACGGTCGTTCTTCTGTCGGATTCGATGAAGATCCTTTCCAAAACGGTAAGTTTTTTCAACTAAAATTAAATGGAAACCCTTTTAAATTGATTCTTTTAGATCCTTTCAAAAAGAAAGATGCTTTTTCCAACGATCAGTTCCCTACACAGTTTTCCGAAACGAATGTAAGTTGAAAAAAATACGATTTCTTTGTAAAAACTGGTTGTATTATATTTTTTTTGTAGGACGAATTTTCCTCGGATCCCTTCGGAGGATCATTTTCGACAAATAGTGGACAAGCAGATCCGTTTAACGCGTTCGAAAATCCACAAAACAAATCCGCATCAACAGAGGTAACATTCTACCACTAATTTTTTCCTTATTTCTATCTAAATTTTCATTTTAGCCTGACAAAGATCCTTTTGGTTGCGATCCTTTCGCAATTTTGCACGCACCGACAAGAGATGGTCCGGCACCTCCTCGACCTAGTAGTCCTAGTCCCGCATTACCTCCTAAGAAGAGTAAAAACCCTCCTCCGCGACCTGCTCCACCAAGACCGCTACCACCAAACTTGAAAAAATCACAACAGGCCGACGCCTTCGGTAGTGATCCTTTTGGAAATAGTGGTGGGTTCGCTGATTTTTCCGATTTCGATGCTAAGGTATGTTAAGAGAAAAATAACGTTTTTTTTTTTCAAATATTCAATCTTTCCAAAGTTACAATGTAGGTAAAGGTAGTTCATATGTACTATGTGCTTTAGTTTGCTGGTTATGCTGCATAGTTGTGTCTGAATTGGATTTAACCGAAAAGTGCAAAAATGCAAATGTTGAACGAGATTTTGAGTTACATACAGCCCTATTCTGTAACTCGAATAGAAATGAGTCAAATCAAATAGAAGTCAAGCAGTCAAATCGGAATCGGGTACTATCGGCATTATGTTACCCTGTGAGATTTCTACGTCCAGATGCTTAGTTGAAATAGTTTTCGACATTACCAGCTCTGTCGAAATAAAATTTGGATATCGGAATCTGTCGCTAAGCATACAACTGTCGAATGGACAGTTGAAGTGCACATGGATTTAAAGTTTTTTAATTTTCTTTTCTGATCGATTTTGTGAGGGGTATTTTGTTTGGAAATTAAATTCAGAAGGAATTGGTATGTTATGTATTTCCGATAACCCTTTATAGAGTCCGATTCAAAGAAGAATGGGCCAGAGGCGTCAGAGCCTACGTCATCGTCACGAGGCGGGCGTTTGGTGAATTAATCCATATTCCAGTGGCGTAGTTGATTTTAACTTTAACGTAGGAATGTATTTATATTATCTAATTAAATTCTGCAAGCATTTCTTCAATTGTTATCAGTAACAAAAAACCTATAATATAAAATACGATACATACCTGTGGTTTTTCAAAGGAATGGTAATCCCTTCTTCAGCCTCTATTTTTTTATAAAATTAGATACATTGTACACAATTTCTCGACCCTGACTGTGTAAAATCTTTTCACTCAACGGTAAAACCCGACCTTTTCCAAGTCTTTTAGGCGACATTACAATCGAGTGAAACCACCGAACGAATGAGAATTTATTAAATTATTCACAATATTCAAAAATTCCAGTGAGAACAAAGAAATAAAAATTAAACTTCTGACAACACTGAAAATTAATCACAAATATATCCTTATGGATGTGCAACCGGCGAAGTAATATTCAATTCTACGAAAAACGCATATTGTAGCTCAGCCACGGCGTTGCCAGCTCCTTGAGCGTTGTCATTTTCATGATGAATTGAATATAAATAAGCAGTGCACGCCTTTGGCATCGCTTTACCGAAATTGGAGAGTTGCAGTCTCAGTTTAGTGTGATCGTCATGGCCCATTCTTCTTTAAATCCCACAGTACTGATTGTCCTAAGAGCTCTAAAAGTATGTAACATTCAGGTCAAGATTTCTATTAGATGCATTCATCTCTTCTTCAATAATTACATAATAGGGCCGAATGAGTCAATAGAGTTCAGTCTAAGGTCAGTGTGACCAACTAAAAGTGGTTTTTATGACAAGAATGACAGTTAATGCCTACCATTCAAAAGATAAGATTTTTGCAGGTATTTTTTGATCATTGCAAACATCTATATTGCTTTATTAAAATAATGGAACTTTTGGCAAGTCACCATTTCACTTTTGTCATTGTGTCACTAGTTATATCAGAAGTCAACTATTTGAATGGTTTAGATCTTGGACTGAGTAAACAAGAGATCGATTTTTCAGAGTTAACCACATCGCTACGCTCTTACATGTCCGTCTTTTTCTTTCCTAATCACATTGTAGCAAAATTATGACAAAATAACTGATTGAATTTTTAGAAAATGTAAATACAAATATGGACCAGCCATGCAAATCGTGATGAATCCATTTCCATAGCATTTAAGTTTTATGGCGGTTTTTATGTTTTCGGTATGAGTTGAAAAACTCACAATCAAACCAACCGTTGAGTTTATTAGTCTAAGGTTTAAATTATTTCCTGAATACTGTAAACGGGTAAAATATTCTAGAGCAGCGAATTAACTTGATATTTCTTGTGAGATTGAAAAAAATCTGCATTGGAAGGTTTGCAAAAGGTGTGTTTGTTGAGAATTATTTTGCAAATGCACGAATGCACAGTACAAATTGTTTGCTTGAGGAAAATGAATGAAATTGGGAAATGGTTTGAGTAAGAAAGATATATTTGTGGAATTATAAATAATTGAAAACCTATGAATTATCTTTATTGATTTAATATTTAAAATAGCAAATATTAAAGATCATGTTATTTATATTTTCTAAAATTGGCTTTTTTATATTATAAATTTTAAATAAAATATCAATATTATTGTATGAAACTCTTTAATCTTCTGGTATTTTAGTATAAATAAAATAGGTTTTTAATAAATAGATTCTATACAAAACAAAATATTTATAAATTTATTTACAAATTGTCGAATTATAAGGCCTAGAGCAACATTTGATGTAGTTGTTTTTAGATAAACAGATGTCGTTTTGAAGCTTTTAGTAACATACCTTTGAGTAACAATCTGTACAATATATTATGTGACAATAAAACAGTTTTTGTTTTGTATAGATTCTATAGTAGCTGAGATTATTGAAAATAAACAAATTTATTTTTAAAGGAAGGAATTTCTATGTTTTGCTAATTTGACATTAATATTTCAATATTATCATTGAATAATTTAAGATATGGGCATAGCTTGTAATATACTGAAGCTCAATATAGGCAATCTCCTTGGAGTGGCCTGAAGAAGCTCAAAATTAACATTTTTTTTGTTTATTTTCAATTGTATGTCTAGTTAAATTGATTGTTGTAGTGTCTGCACCGCAGTTGTTTGGTTAACTATACCCAGTTACCCTTCCCGTCCTTGAATGATCCATTTTTTAACAAATTACTCACTGGCTTTTCCAATAGCTTTATGGTATGCTAACACTTTATATTTTATTTTTCCAATTCGGCCCTGTGTTTATTATTTTTTTTTATTTGATTTATTGTTATTTACAAATCACAAAATAGTGCATTGATTTCAATTTTGATGAAATATTAAAATTATACTTGTTACATTTGAGTAAGTCATCGTTTCGTTAATAGAAATTTAAATTATTTTTAAAAAATGAAAAAATAAATATTTAATGTTGCATTAAAGGTTGCTATATCAGTAAAACAAATATTAATTGTAGTAGCTGCCATTTTCTTAGTATATACTAGGCCTGGCTATTAAATAATGAGACTACTTATGAAAAAGAGTTTTCTTACTACCCCGGTCGAAAGTACGTGGTTTCGGCTCCGATTATATGGTAGAAATTCTAACTTTTATGCATTCATCTAGCTATATGCACCGTCCGCGTTACGTTCCTTTGCGCACCTTTCACTTCGAGATTAATTCGAAATTTTTCCACACTTGTCAAGGACCGATAACAATTCAATAATTTCAATTGAATAAAAAATAATTATTATTAATTCCTTTAATTATGTGATAAAACGTCACTTATCATATGGTCTATGTACAACATCTTGATTGACCAATTATTTCTTCATAGACGATCGGTATAGGGTTTGGATGCCGAGAATTATGAATTGTGGGCGTAAGGTTCGAATCCTGGAAACGGTGATAATTTCTTAAATTTGATTTTTGTTATATTGTGAAATTTGTATATGAATAACCTTCAATATAGTTCCTACCTTCTGGCTGTTGACTTACATATCGCTTTAATTATATTATTCTGCAAAACTATGATAATTGCTGTTGAATCATTAGAAAAAATTAATAAAACGTACATTAATGTCTGTAGGACGATCCTCATTGTGGAAGGCAAGCGATTACCCATCGCACCAATAAGTACAACGATAACGGATGTCAAGCTCCGCTATACTGTCGCTCATATTATCTCAAAAATTGTTTACAAGTAGCTAATACTAATGTTGGTTAATTGTTTTCGTACTTTTGATCGAGGTAGTAAGATCTCCGCTGATTTTTGTTTCACCTCTTCCATCCACTCGAACCGAGTTCCTTATAAGGCATACTTGATATTTGGAAACAGGAAGAAGTCACCAGGTGCTAAATCAGTGAGTACGGCGCGTGTTCGAGCACTGGAGTGCCTCTAGCGGCTAAATAACGCTTCACACGCAGCGCGTTGTCCTGGTGCAAGAACCGCGACTTGTTTTTCTACTCCGGCCGTTTAATACGAATTGGCTCTCGCAGTGTTGCCGAAACTTGCAATTAGTAAGTAAGAAAAAAAATATTGGCATGGCTTCGAATTTTGATTTCGAAGTCCCTGCTTTTAAATACTTGGAGATTAAGAAGTTTCCAATGTATGAATTGCGCTAAGCTTCAACATCGTATTGAAATATCCTGGTTTCATCTCAAGCGTTGATGTTTTCCATCAATTCAGGCTCTTCTTCTTACCTCTCAAAAAAATCTAAGCAGATTAGTTGACGGACGAGCCTTGTAGTGCCATGTTTTTTGAAGTTAAGTAATCCTAAACGTGCCTTGAGCCAGCAAATTTGACCGCCTAACTACAAACGTCAAACATGTCAAGTTAAACTAGGCTTAAGGCTAAAGTTTATTTCATAGAACAGAATATCACCTTCAATCTAGGTTCAAATTTGAGCGTGGCAACCGACCAACAAATGACAGTGACATTATCGTATCATGTGATATATAAACGTGATTAATCTTATCAAATTCAGTTTATTTTGTGTGTATTATTTTCTAGTACGTTCATTGTTCTAAGTTTACTGCAACCGTATCTGCTTAATACAACATTAAATATACACAACAACAATTTTTTTTATTTATATTTTTAATATCAACTTTATGTTTTAGTTTTCCCAATTTGTTGCAATTCGAGCACATGCATGAGACAGTTGTTGATGTAGTAGCAAGTATTAACTAAACTTTCAGGCGCAGTTAAACCCAGGGTCACCACTAACATTGTTTTTTTTTTAACTAACACTTTCAGCCTTAATAATCTTCATGTATCCTCTTCAGTTCACTGGTAAGTCGATTGCAAAGGTCCAAGCACAGTCTTCTAATGTTCTCGAGTTTACCGATGATCCATTCCGAAATTATCGGTACGAAGACCCATTTAATATTACATTCGACGAGGAACAGTCGGCCCCTGTTAAGAAAACCGAAGAAAAAGAAAAATTCGATCCGTTCGGCCTGGACGGTCGACAATCGGTACCATTACCTAGTAGCGATCCTTTTGTTAGATCTAGTGGTAGAGCCTCTGCGCCCATCGTTACAGAACCGATTAGCGAGGACCAACAGTTAGCGTGGGCTGCTAGAGAAAGTATTAAATTAGAAGAAGACCGACGAAAGAGGCAATTGCAGGAGCAGGCTGATCTTGAATTAGCCATAAGTTTAAGTAAAGCCGAGAACAGACAGGTTTAGCTTTGACCTGATTATTATAATGTTATCAATCACACAAACAAGAGCTTGACCTAGATGTTATTTTTTATTTGACGTGTTGTTTGCACTGCAGGATAATAATAATAATAATACGTGTCGTTGACATTTCCACAAGTAATACCAACACTGATTTAAATAGTAACGGAACAAAAATCATAATCACAATAAGATTTAATTTGAAATGAAGGTTTGTCTTTATTTATAGCCACTGAAACCGATTGTGATAATCATTATTGAATAACCATAGATGTGTAATGCTCATCAACTCGCATTTATCAAAATAACACAAAGTAACAACTGAAACGTCAAAAAGTGAATGTTTGCATTTGCGCAGTGAAAAAGGTGGTAATATAACACAATAACTTTGCTATATTTACTATCTTATTATTGTTGGTAAAACTTCGGGTACAATCATAAATCTATCATTAACTCGTCCTCGCTAGCTCAGCGTTAAAAGTCTTATTTGAACATTATACGGTTTACAAAAGAAATTTAGATTCACCGTGGAATTTCACCTCTTATAGTATTTTCGATTGTTTGTACCAGAGCGACACTGGTGTAACAATCGCGTCGAGTGGTTTCGTGTTCGGTCCAGTAATTTTTGCACTCGGTGCGCACTTTTCGGCACCGAGAATTTTGTGTGCAAAACAATATGGCGAAGTTATTTTATTGGGGGGATATTTCAATATATTTTGAATACAAGGAAGGAAATACGGAAAATCCAAAATTATGTTGCGGTTGAATCACTCTTCAGGTCCCAAGAGATTGCATAGTGCACACTTAGACACATTTTCTCCCATTTTCTATTCGCAGTAATATTAAATACGCTCGTCTGATGAGATTCTGTATTCTGTTCGATTTTATTGGTTATGTTGTCGACTGTCAACAACATTATCGCGCTCTATTTTTAATTACCCTGAAGTACACGCGCGTGTTCGATTGATTGCACTGTCAACTGTCAAATTTCTTGAACCACTGAGTTTCGTGACGTCATTTGCTCGGTGCACCAATCGAAAACATTATTATTTCTTGTTCTCCACATCAAAACCGTAACGCACCTTTGCTTTGTTTCTATGGAATATACCAAATTAAGGTAGTATTTTTTTCGCTTAATTTTTGATTGAGCTGCGGAGACTCCATATTCTAGACTTAAGTAGTTCAAAAATAAAATGTAGGTGTTGTGCGTTTTCAATTTCTTTTTTGTAATGTTTATTTCCCTTCTGAAAATTACCCTGCTTTCACTAAAAAAAGACGTTTTCACGATGTAAATTAAGTATTCTATCTATGAACCTTTCATTTGTATATATATATAAGAAAGAAAACTTGTGATTCCTTTTCGTTAAAATTAGATTTAAGAGTTAACGATAAAATTTATCACGCTTCAAATTTCGTTTAATCCTGTAGTGTCAAACGTTCATGTGTTATTGATTTCATTTAAAAGTTAAAAAAATGTGTATGTACATATCAGTTTATTTAGTTTTATATCAGAGTTACCTGTTAATACTTTAATTTAAGTAATACTCCCTAATTGAACCGCTTTTTATTTTTTGATTTGATTCAATATCGCTTAGAACGAATCTTTATTTACGTAAAATAGGTGGACATCTAGTTTCGAGTGGTACAAAAGCGAAACTAATTAATTGGGTTAACTGTAAGTATAGTGAGATCTATAAATATAGTGATGCAAAGCGGTGCCTCTGTTATCAAAACGTGCAGTATGCGAGAATGATCCAGTCTGAAAGGACAACCCCAGTGTCTATTATAACGTTGCAACGCAGAACTGGATTTAACTGTAATTTTCGCTTGCCAAGGGAAGATGTCGGCACCTCTTTGCATCACCATATCTATTGTTCGCACTATACGTAGGACTATGTAATCGTGTGCGGAGAACGAGTTTCACATCAATATTTTTTGTAAAATCGTTTAAAGGTATCATTCAACTTTAAAACCAATTCGTACGAAATTATAGTAGAAGGTAGCATTTTTGTTCCCTTGGGAGTTACCCTTTATTTATATACAGGATGTTCAGGAACAGGAAAATAATGTAAGTTCCAAATACATTTTTGTAATCGAGCCTTTGTTTCGGCGTTATAGGCATCTAAAGTTTCGAAATAAAAACATGTTTATACATAATTTTTTCTAAACTATTCAGTGGAGCACTATAAAATTTTAGCGATTGATTAGGTATAAATAAATGTGCTTTGTTTGACGGTATAAATGAATCTACATTACCCACATAAATCCAGAGGTGGATTGTGCCCAGTGGTTAATAATCCAGTGACAACCTGTACAATTACTAAATGCTAAATGTTTTCCAATGTATAGTTTATTCATTAGTTTTTATTTTGAAACTTTGAAAGCCTATAACTCCGAAACGAAGGCTCTTATTACAAAAATGTATAAAATCTTTTAACATTATTTTGACCTCATTTACTCGCTCCCGAATTTTTAGTATTAAGTTCCTGGACACGCTGCATATTTATCAAAATTGGTTGTTCACGTAATCCACTCCAGAAGTCGACAGGGAAAATCTATTGCAAATTCAAGAGAAACATTGTCGTCTCAGTTATTGTTTTTAACATCAATCAAGACCCTAGGAAACCGGATAAAACCATAAAATATTGTAGCATTTATTATATACACTGACCTGCGAAATAACTACTGGGAACCCAAAATTTACTATCAATTTTAAACACAAATTTCTCACAAACCTATCTTCCATATTTATAATTGTCATTTCAATTGTGCATATACTTCATATACACAAATATATTCTAAGCCTAAGAGGGCGGTGTGTTCCATTTATCCCAAAACGGAGGGGATAACGTGGGACTTACGAGGAATAATATTTCGAGATAGTCCATGTCATAAAAGAAAATAATCTTATCATAATAAATTTATTTCCCACTTTATTTATCTGTGAATATTTTTCAATCACTTCCCTTCACTACCCTTCCCATTTTGAATTTTTCACAATTTAAATCTCTCCTTTTTATTATTCTCCAATATTTATTATTTTTAGACATTTTTAAGGCAGCACATACACGTACTAGCGACTCCAGTGGTGAGAAAAGAAAAGATAATATACACTACATTAGTGGAGAAACTCTGTCAATTACATCGTTTCAGTTCGAGCTCCTTTTCTAGACTCCTTGTTACAAACATGTCAAAAGTACTTCATTAAATCTACGTTGGTTCGAAATAATAATATTGTTAGCAATTTCGTGAGAATAATGTGGTTGTATCTCGATTCTCGAATCTGTAAGAAGTGGATCCCATGGGGAAAATATGATTATATATTCTTCAGCTATAGTATGGGAACATATGCCTTCACATTTCATAAGAACTGCTTCCGATAGGAAACGCAATAAATGTGAGGTTATAGGAGCGTTCATGTTTACATTTGGACAATTTCGTTGTTTCATTGTGAATCATTTTAGAGATGGCAAATGTAGATGAAATTGCTCATTGATGAGCACATATTTTTTACCTATCATTCGCCGATAGATCCAATCCTTATTTGCACCTGGAATTTCATTTAATTTCCCTTCAATATTCTTCTGTTGTTATAGAGTCTTTGTAAGATAAAAGTTGGTGAAAATATCCTTTTCTTAAGTCCTCAGAGGCCTCTATTATCTCGATCGGAAGTTTTTTTGTTCCTCACTAATACTGCCTCTGTTTTTGAACTTTTTATCATCATTTCTGTCCATTTTCTCTTCAATTTCTAACACATCATTAATTATTGAAAATATATCTAAAAATTATATACACGTCCTCATTATTTCATTAGGATATTCGTTAAAGCACAAGAAACCGTCAACGACAAGCCCCACTCCTTCAATCATTTGTGAAAAACTATTCCATCATCTTCAAGAATAGGTGACATGCCAAAATATGGTTTTCCGCGCGAAAAAAGCATGAAATTACATTCCTATAGGATCCAATTCCTACAGATTCAAGAATTGGCACCAGAGATGGTCGACCGACTCAGGCACCTACAGGGTGTTACAAAAAATGTTTAAAATATTTTCATGTCAGTCACAATTAAATGTCGAATATAAATTTCAGTGATCGTATTATCAATGAAGGAATCATTCATGGGTTTGGTAAAACATTGTATTTAAAATTATTGATAATTTTGAGGTGTCGTTTTTTTATTGAGGTCAGTGATTTATATTAAAAATATATCAATGCATAACATTACCTTTAGTTGCCAGCTTATATAGGATAATACCTAATTAATTTATTGTATTTATTATTTTCTTTTTCTTTCCAGAGATGTAGATTGATTTTTTTATGGTAATGTTGGTGATTTTTGATTATTCTCACGAAACCTGTTAAATCAAAACATAAAAATCGATGACGTATGCCGAATTGCATTTATAACGTTTTTAATCGATTTAATTTGTTCTAGTTTTGTTTAGAGAATTGTTTATTTGCCATTATTTTTTCTTAAAAATGAACTTATTAGTTTGGCTCGAGCTTTTCCCAATAAAAAGAAAACATCTCACATGGTTTACAAGTTATTTGGGACACTGTAGATTTTGCTTATAGTACTAAACCCGTTTAACTAAACTTATTTAAATAGTTAAACGTCCTTAATGTATGCACCTAACGAAGTTTAGTTAACTTTTTTGTGTGAAAAACGTGCTTGACGTTATTTGAGTTTTGAGAACTATCGTTTATAGTTACGGAAGTGAGGGTTGTTATTTGAATTCCGAATTATATGTAGTTTGGAGATAAAACGTGCAACAGTTTAAATAACTAGAATCAACAACTTCTTCTTGATAGTCACCTCGTCAAATATATTCAACCTTTTATGAGACATTGACATAAGTTACCCAAGTGTCAAAAAGAACAGATTAAAGTTGAACCTCCAATATTTGGCGTTTAAGTTTAAACTGGTTTAACCTCCATAGAATCGATGGTACATACTAACTCAAAATAAGAAACTAGTTTAAGTGTAAACGGAGCATACGGCTATAATACATTGAAATAATTATTAAACGTCCCAAACTATTATACACAGTGAGACAAAAAATGTCTTTTTATGTTTTGGTTAAACAAAATCTTCGTTATGCTTTGTGTTTTCGCTACAATCGAAAAGTGATTTATTTAAAAAAAATCACCTGTGCAAATAATTAGAGTATTTGTCATTATTAGTAGATATTTAAATAGGCAAATGTTAATCAGTACTTTGTTCATTTGTTGTAACATATTAGTTATGTAAATATTTTGTAAACTTGAATATATCTGTTATTGTTTTTGTCTTATACTCATTTGTTACTTCGTCGCAAAATCTTCCAATTTATAATGTACCTACTTGTTGAATAAAGTTACATACAAACATGAAAATCCATGAAAACTATATCCCCAAATTATGAAACCAAAACAAAGTCTGGCAACCCGCAAGATGGGATAATAAAACAAGTTTTATTTGTGATTGTTTATTCACGCTTCATTAATTGAATCGTCAATTTCTGCGAAATCGTCTGAATTGTCCTCAAGATTCCTAGCTTCTGGCGTGCTTAAAGAATGCCTAGTCTTGAAAATATTATTATATCTAGTCGCCCCGCGTTGTCGATCTTGATTTTCTGATCGTCTTTCTTTCTTGGTACTTTCAGGAATTTCCACAGATTCTTTGAATGACGGAATTTTCATTTTTATTGTCGTTTGTCGCGTATTAGCTTTACTTTCTTGAATTTCTTCCTCAACTTCTTCAGTTTCACTTGTTGTAGAGGGTTTTTTATTTGAAGATCTAACAGTTTTTCCTTCAATTGGTCTTCTAGACATAAAAGCTCTCTTAAAATTACCCCTTATTGTTGTAACTTCAGCATTTGGTGAGTCTTCGGATTCTTGTTCATCGGCAACGCTAACTTCTTCCTTGGCAGTTGGTTTGGAAGACATTGATTTGTACGAGGATTTGTCTGGTACATTTTTTAGTACAGGATGATTTATTTTTGGAGCTACTCTTGGTCGATCAAAAATATTACCACTATTAGGTTTAATACTTGTTTTTGATTCGTCTACGGAGATTTCGGAAGAACTACCTTTTTTATTCGTTTTCTGATCCTCTAATTGATCATCTTCATACTCGTAATTTTGACGCCTATTGGAGTTACGGTTCCTTATTGGGTCGTTTCTAGGCCTTTTATCATATTCCTCATCCTCGTCGTCAGTTACAGGTCGTTTATTGGATTTTCCAGCTGTTTGTGACGTTCTAGATGGTTTTCTTTTTGTGGTATATCGAGTATTTCCGGCCGACGCTCCACTTCTATTTATTTTTCTTTTTTCTGAAATATACAAAAGCGGAATAAAATCAACTAAATTCTATATAATTTAAAATGTTCACTTTACCTATATCTTCTTCTTCGGCGTAATCTTCATACTCGTCATCTTCATACCTATCTCTTCTACCTTTGTACCTTCTAATGGGTCTATCATAAGGCCTTCTTCTTCTACCTTCATTTCTTCTATAGACTCTGTCATCGTAATATTCGTAGTCATCGTCGTCGTAGAGAGGCCTGGGTCTTTGTCTGTTTCTTACGTATCTGAAAATATGAATGGGTTATATACCGGACAAATGTAGGCTACCTAACAGATCAAAAATGATATATAAAGTTAGGCCGCATAAAGAATTTGTTTTTTCGTCAAATGTTTGGTTCTTTATTTTCGAGCACCTTCACCACCCATGCTGTACCCAAGAAGTTACAGTTGACAAAAAATTCTAGTGTCATCTATCAATACATATCATCTAGATATGACAAAGATGAAAAAATTATTAAACAGTCAATCGTCAATTTTAATAGGTACAAATCGGATGCGCACAGGTAAACGCAACGGATTCCAGGTGCCAGACGCACAGTGTCTTTATCTAGCAGGGGGAAAGAACAGCATATAATATCAATAAATTAGTTATATGTACTAAAATTGATTGTCAAAAACGTTGCATCTCTCGGACTATTTATATCGTAATTAATATTTGAAAATTACCTTGGAGGTTCATCGTAATCTTCATAATAATCATAGTACGGTCTAACACGCATCGAAGGACGAACTCGTCTTCTAGGTTCCAATGGAATTTCTACAGCAAGTGGAGGTGGAAGACCTGAAGGTACTTCTAAAGGAGCATTATCAGTTTGTGCAACTATTGATGGTGCCTGTTGAACTGATCCTTCTGCGGGAATTGATGCAGGATTTACTAATACTGGAATTCTTCGTTGTGGTACTCTCCGAATTGGAGAACCTTGTGCAGTATATACAGGTGGTGATTGAGTATAAAAACTGTAGACGATCGGTGGTGGGGTAGTACTTATTGTTTTGTAGAGATCGTCATTCCTAATAAATAAAAATATGTTTAATTAATGTTTTCAATCAAAAATCAAGATGGAATAATATATTTATTATCTAATACCGCCAGTTGAAATATAATCTTTTGAGTTTCCCTCGTACTAACTATATTTGAAAACTAAAAATAAAAAGGGTTTGCTAAATATTTTAAATGAAACGAATTCAAAAAGGTTAGTTTTCTTACCTATTCCAAAATTTCTTGGAATTTTCACAGTCTACATTGGAGACGAAATTACAGTTAAACAATGTTTGATCAAAAGCTGTGTAATTGGCACATAGAAAATCATATCTTATTCCAAATAAACAATGGTGGTATACCTACAAATGAAAAAATATTAGAAATTTATGTATAAATATATCTAGTCACTAAGAAGATCTCGGAGATTTTCTCGACTTTATGCTTTTTAAGCGATTTTTTTTTCTCTATTGGGAGTAGCCAAAGCTACCACTCGCTTTCGATCTTGGGAATTGGGAGAAAGGTACTAAAAAGTTTATTAAAAAGCAATATTTTATAATCAACAACATGTTCAGAATAAAACAACAATTAAATTACGAATGTTTCAAATTTATTTACAATTCGATTTCAATATAATAGATTCTAAAGTTATTTTAATTTAAATATCATATTCTATTTTAGACTAGTCCTAAAAACGTTTAATCACAATAAAACGTACTATTTGCAATTTCATTACATTTTATATTAACCAACAACAACGATCAATATTTCAGTTTTAAAATAGCAATCAGAACGTTATCTTTAATCAATTCTTAAGCACAGTTTACAGTGTCGCACTGCATCAAATTAGGCAATTCATCAGAAAACAAATATTGTTTAGCGCTGTCGTGTCGCGCTGCACCCACAGTTGAGCTCGAAACGAACCGGTTGCACAAAACAAAATATGCGATGACAGTGACGACGTGTGTACCTACTCTAAGAATGTTGCCAAGAAACAGTTGCTCTGACTTCGGCATTGCCTTTTGTTAAGAGTCAATGCTGCACGCGGTGCACTCCAGTTCTATTCCGTCATAATGTGGAGCTTTCATTGTTGCAGCTGGGTGTTTCAAGCTTTAGACAACCCAATATACAAACGTCAGACGGATTCAGCAGTTGCGTTCAGGCGGGATGCTGACTCAACTGTTGAGCATCAGAGTCTGCGATAATTGTTTACTCGGCGCAGTGTTAGGTTGGGTTACGTTGTATTTTTCTGGTGATAAACTATAATAATGGAAATAAACTTGGATAATTATAGAGTAGTAATAAATACTGAAATGATTGTATCCCATGAAACTGGAAGAATATTAAGAAAATTAGGTTATGTTCCACCGCTAACTCAACATGTTTTGTGCTTAGTTTCAACGGTTTAGCCTGGCTGATCACGTTGATTGTTCACTATCGTTTGTGAAGGAAACACATTGAATTGTTTTTTTTTCTGAATTATAGAATATGAAGTAGATTGGTAAGTATTAGGGATACCGACCAACAAGAAAAATGAACTATAGTATTTTATTAACCCTTTTATCAAATATTTGAAGCAAATTCGACGATTTCCATATGAACAGTGCTTTAGGAGTGGATTTGTAAACTCCGTTGTTCTTTACTCGCCGTGTTTTCCAAGCTGCTGGCGGATGTTCCACAGCCGACTAATTTATATCGGTTTTGGTAATGATATTTGTTGTTGGTGATGATAAAATTTTATTCACACAAGCAGTGCTTATACATTTTAAGCATCAGATTGGTGTTTTTGCGAAAATAATTGACTGGATAGTTATTTCCGTATTTATAAACAAGACTCAAGACTAAGCACGGTCCTGATCGTCAGGTTTTGACACACATTTTACATGGAGAAAGTGTCAAAACAAATATTCAATCAAGACCGTCAAAAAACATGGACGACACGACAACAACAGTTTATAAACAGAAGTATGTAATATCAATGTTTAATTTTCGAACATCGGGAATAAAGTACAACAGAGTTTATAAATCTAGCTTGATACTTTCCAACATGAAGACCCGATATCTCCATGCTTTCCAATTTGCACTACCGATATTTGACAATACTTAAATGCAAAAAATTACAATATATAAAACGACAAATTATTATAAATATTTTTATAGACATTTAAAGACTCTGTACTAATATTTGAACTAACTAGAGCCTAAAAACACAATTATTTTAGGTACTTATAGTGGTCATCGCACAATTTCGTTGTGAATTAAATAAGACGCCTTCCTAACTACAATAATTACAAATTAGACCTAATTTTTTTGAGCATCGATCAATATCTTGTATAATAACTGTGAGTGTTTTGAGTTTGTCTAGGTCTATAATCTTCTACGATACCGTAAAAGCTTCTAAAATTCGTTGGAGGTTCTCGAATAGTTTCTCCTAAAGATACCCGTACATTATCATATCTTGGAGGTTTATTTTTTATTAGATAGTTAGTCGTTGCAGTTGCACCTGTTTGATCAGACGTAAATCTGTTACTTTTTTGGTAATTACTGTAAGAATAATCGCTTGGAACGTCAAATCCTGTTGGATAACCACGAACAGGAAGATTTGGTAACGTAGGATTGAGAGCTTCGTTAAGCGTAACGTCATATTCTTCGACGTTAATCTCGAGAGGATTTTTGTATGGTGTTTTTAGTGGTTGATCTGTATAATCTTTGTGCATGTAATTTTGAATAGATTCCATGACATATTCTTCTTTTTTGGGTGGTTTAGTTGTAGTCATTGATCTAAAATCGTTTTCGTAGATTGATTCCAACGGTGTAGTTGAATCTACACTTTGTGTTATAGCTCGAGAACCCACAGGTCGTGTACTTGTACCTCTGTTTGATAGTAAAGGTCTTTTAACTAATCTTATTACTACAGGCTGGTATAATTCAGTTGGGGTTTCGGTGTTTACAAGAGGGATTGGAGTTGTAGTTGTTGTAGTAGTTGTCGTTGATGTAGTAGTACTACTAGACATTTTAATATCTTTTGGTTTTTGTTTTTCTCTTTTACTCGAAAAAGTTGACTCTTTTTGTACGGTATCTCTTTCTTTGCTGGGCGAATCATCATCATAATACTCGTAATAGTACTCATCGTCATCAAGTAGCTTTTCATCTTCTTTTTTACCTGGTACCTTAAGTTTAATTTCTGGATCATTTTGTTTTTGTCTCGTTTTGTCGTTCGATTTCTTGGGTTTCACATCTTCTTCGTAACTGTCATAATCGTCTTCTTTTTTATGAACTACTTCGGTTGTTGTTATTGGTTTGTAAGCGTACTTATTCGCTTCATTTTTAGGCACGGGTAGTTTTATTTTCGGTGCTATTCGAGGTCTGTCATATATAGTACCACTGACTGGTTTTATAATTGTCCGAGTTTCTGATTTGTGTTTTTGTTTCGTGTCTATTTCGTCGCTGCTATTCACAGCTGGCCGTCTACGAGAGCTGGATTTTTTGTTCTTATCTGTTGGTTTTCTGCGTCTACCTAGAAATATTAAATATATTTCAGTGTTATTGGCACGATACAACAGCCGTTTTAGTAACTTGCTATATTTAAAAAATAAATATAATTTGAAATAATAGGGGGATTGATTTTTGCACGTTTGTTATACTTGCAAAATTTGTTATAAAAGTCATATTTTTATCAGGTTTTATAAGGTATGTATCTTTTTTTATGGATTTCAATGACTCAGCTAACGGTTATTCATACAAGATACAGGGTCCGGCAGTGCAATGGGAAGATTAAGGTATTCTGTGAGAGTCGCCAGACGGCTGGAGAGGAGAGAGGGACTCGACCTTGACCTTGCGTTGGACGAACGAGCAGCGTGCTTTCGCAGTAAGGGCATTTTACACAATGCTGATTGTGCTTAACGTGCTTTCCGTCGGAAGTTCAATTTGTTACCGCGTGATCCTGTACCTTCAGCGAACGCCATCAACCTATGGGTAGGAAATTTTGAAGAGACTGCTAGTGTAACCAAGAAACGAGGTGGTAGTGTAAGGACGGCTCGTACTCCCAAGAATGTTAATCGGGTGCATGATTCTTTAACAAGAAGTCCACGGAAATTTGAAAAGCGTCACAGCATAGAGCTCATAGAACCACAAGAATGATCTCCACTTTCATCCATTTAAGATACAGGTAGTCCAAGATCTTAAACCTCAACACTACGCTAGCCGAGTACGCTTTTGTCAACAGCTGTTAAATTTAATTGATCAAGATGGTCAGCTGGTCCATAATTTATGGACAAGTGATGAGGCTCACTTCCATCTTTGTGGGTATGACAATAAACAAAACTTTCGGTTTTGGAGTGACAATAACCCACGTAATCTTCACGAAAAGCCTCTTCATTCACAAAATGTAAATGTGTGGTGTGCAATATAGCCTCTCTAGCTGTGGTTGGTCCGTACTTTTTCAAAAGTGAAAACTGTAACAGTGAACTCTGAACGGTATGCTGAGATGTTGATGAATCTTGCATTTCCTGCTTTTGACGAACATGTGAATGATCGGTCATTATTCCAGCAAGATGCTCACTGCTAATATTTCGATGGCCTTGCTGAAATTGGCGTTTCCTGGTCGCTTAATTAGTAAGAATGGCGATATTTCTTGGCCTGTCAGTTCACCAGACTTGGCGGCTCCTGACTTTTTTCTGTGGGGTTATCTAAAGCTAAAGCTAAAAGTGAATCAAACCCACCCAGAACTAGGGACGAACTGAAGGAGCGAATCCAACAAGAGATCAACAATATTCCATTGGATATGCTACGCAGAGTCATGGGATCCTTCACCAAAATAATTCTAGAATGTGTTCGAAACGAAGGACGCCATCTTACAGATATAGTTTTCAAAAAATGAACATTTTCATATATCCTCATTAATTTCCACTAATTTAGATTACATTTGTGTAATTTCACTGCCAGACCCTGTATATGACATCTCAATTCCCCTAGAATATCATATATTCACAAAATAGGAAACATTCAAAAGTTTTCAGTATTGAAATTTGTATCCATAAGGAATTTGGGGGATAAGTACACAGATCTGGCCACTTTCTTGAAACTTGAAATGCGTGGGCATTGCTGTGTCTTTGTAACACCTTCCCATTTCTTTTGAAAGTACGTTAAAGTATGCCGACACGAACTAAAAGACACAATTAATTCTATTCCGATTGAGAGCTATTGTTCTTCACTCATTTTGCCTAAACATCTGAACCCGGATCTTTGAAGGTTCGACTATTCGCGAGAACGTCGAATGGATTTTGTTCGTACGAATGATTTCCCCGAATCGAACGTTACTCGAAAGTTCAATAGCAATATATATTCTAAACGCGCTGGCGAACAACTTTGTAGATCTTATATGTCGTTTTTTAGGAGATGTCTACTGTAGAGTAGTTTAAAAAGCAGCTTCAATTGTGTTCATTTTTGAGGTTATGTTTATTTGGTTTTCTGACGTTCTGTGCAAGACTCTATTCGCATACTCCCATGTGGGACTCGTACGACTCAAGTCGAACATTTGAGATTTAGGGGGAAAAGGAGAGGAAATGGAGTGGGTCAAGGAGGTACGCACTACGGAAAGGAATGGGGTAAGGGTGAAGACGGAGGAGTTGATCTGTCGGATGGAGGGAGATTGTAGGGATGAGAAAAAGGTGTTTGAGCTGATGAGTCGACTGTTTGGGGTAGTGGGGAGCGGGGACAGCATTGGACTCCACAGGCTTGAGCAGGTAGAGGTGGAGGTGCTGAAGAAGATGGTGGCGTGGGTGAGAGGTGGCGGAGAGGTGGCGGAGGTAACAATCTATACAGATGGGGAGAAGGAAAAGGAGGGTAGAAATGGGGCGATAATCCTGAAGGATATCGGGGAAGTCGATCAGGAGGGGATCGAGAGGATTAAGAAGGGGTTGAGGGAGATGACAGGTGAGTGGGTGGATAGACTCAGAGTCTCAAGAAATAGGGAGGTGGTAATAGAGGCAAAGAAGGGGGTTGAGGTGAGGGGAATTCTGGGGGAGGTAGGAAGGGTAACAGGAGCTAGGGTGGTCGAAGCGGGGAGGGGAACAAAAACCATTAAAATGGTAGGGATAGAACCGTGGATGGAAGATGAAAAGGTGAGGGGGAAAATAGAGAATTTGATTGGGAAAGGGACAACGGTGATTAAAGTGGTAAGGGAGAGAAACGGGATGAAAATGGCGGTGGTGAGGGCGGAATGGGAAAAAGCGGTAGCCTTTTTGAAAAAAAAGGAGATTAGATTGGGGTGGAACAGGGTAAATATTATAGAGGGTAGAGAGGATGACAGATGCTTTGGATGTGGGATAAAGGGCCATAAAGTAACAGGGTGTAAGGTGAAGGTAGTCAAGGAGAGGAGTAAGTGTTGGCTTTGTAAGAGCGAGGATCACATGGCGAGAGACTGTCGGCAGGCTTTCCTTTGTAGGGTATGTGGGGAAAGGGGACACAGGCCAGGGGAGATAGAATGTAGTAGGGGAAGGGAAGAAGTAGAAGGAGACGATGGAAAAGGTGAAGGAAAAAATGGGAGGGACCCTCTGGACCCCTCAGAGGGGACGAGTCTGGTCAAATAGGAGGAAGGGGACAGCATTGCGCGGGAAGGAGGAATGTAGGGGATGTATGGAGAGTGTTACAGATAAATTTAGGGAAATGCAGGATAGCGCATGATATATTGGATGAAGTGATTTTTAGGAGGGAAGTGGATGTAGTGTGTGGATCCGAGGTGAATGCTAGATATGTGGGGAAGCAGGGATGGATTATGGACGATACAGGAGAAGCAGGAATAAGAGTGGTGGGGGATGGATTAAGAGCGGATGAAGTGAGGAAGGGAAATGGATGGGTGGTAGTGCGAATGGGAGACATGGTGGTGTATAGTGTGTATATAAGCCCAAATGTCAGCCTGGAAGAATATGAGAGGAGCATGACAGGATTAGAGGACGATCTGAGGGTGTCAAAAGGAAAAAGGAGGATCACAAGGAGAATGGTGGCAGGGGACTTCAATGCGAAGAATACTATATGGGGGGGGGGAAGAAAACGGACAGGAGAGGGGAGATCCTTGAGGAAGTGTTAACATCCAACGGGTTGGTGGTGCTGAATGATGGACTACTGCCCACCTTCGTGAGGGGTGACGGGGGTTCATCATTCATTGATATAACAGCATGTGATGAATGGCTGTGGGAAAGAGTGTTTAGTTGGGGGGTGCTGGAGGATGAGGAAAGCTTGAGCTTACATAGGTATGTGGAGACGGATATAAGGAAAGAGAGAAAGGATTTAGTGGAAGAGTGGGAATGGAAGTGGACGAAAGCCGAGGCAGAGAGAATGAGGAAGAAAGTAAGAGAAGAGATAGGAAGGGGACTTGGACATGATGCAGATGAATTGTACAATGTGATACAGGGCTGCAAAAAAGAGGGAAAGAGGGGCAATAGGCGTGAGCGGAGGGCCAATTACTGGTGGAATGAGGAAATAGAGGAGCTGTGGAGGGAGTGTAAGAAAGAACGAAGACGGATGCTGAGAGGAAGAGGAAGGATAGAGGGAAGAGGGAGATATAAAGAGAAGAAGAAGGAACTGGAGCGTAGAGCGGAGAGGGAAAAAAGAGGGAAGTGGGAAGAGTTACTGGGGGAATTGGAAAACAATCCATGGGGAAAGGCGTATGAGATAGCGGTGAAGAGGATGGGTGGAAATAGAAACGAGGTTCTAGAGGAGGATTGGGAGAAGGAGATCATAGAGAAATTGTTCAAAGGGGGAGAAGGAGGAGTGGGTGGCAGAATTCAGGAAATCCAAGATACAAGGGGGGTAGTGAAAATGAGGGGGATAAGGCCGGTAGAGAAGTGGGAGGTAGAAGATTGGGGGAGAAATATTAAAGTGAGAAAAGCCCCAGGGATAGATGGCCTGAGGGGTGATATGGTGAAGGGGCTGTTGGATGACAATAGGGAGTACTTCTGGGAACTATTCAACAGGGTGCTGAGGGAGGAGGAGTTCCCGGAAGGATGGAAGGTAGCCAGGGTGATACTGATGAAGAAGGCGGGTAGAGAGGGGAAGCGGGCGGGGGACTATAGGCCTATCAGCCTGCTGTGTGGTATGGGTAAATTGATGGAGGGGATAATAAGGGATAGGATTGAGGAGGAAGTTGGTAGGAATGGGGGTTTTAGGGTAAACCAGCATGGGTTCACGAAGGGGAAATCTTGCATCTCGGCACTGAGCAAGGTGATGGGTTTGGTGGAAAGAGCTAGGGAGGGCAGCTGGAGGACGAAGAAATTGGCCCTACTCGTGTTCTTCGACGTCGGGAACGCGTTCAACAGTGTCAGCAAACGGGCAGTGTTGAGCGCGTTGCTGCGGCTTGGAGTGGAGCAGGGGTTGGTTAACCCGGTGGAGGACTACCTGACGGGGCGTGTGCTTGTAGACTCCAGAGGGAGGAGATATGAGATGGAGGCTGGAGTGCCTCAGGGCTCGGTTCTTGGACCGACGCTCTGGAAGTGTGTGTTTGATGAGGTTTGTGGGATGGTATGTGAAGAGGGATGTGAGATTACGGTGTATGCGGATGATGTGTGTCTGGTATGTACGGCAAAGAGAGAGGCGGAGATAGAAAGAAAGGCGGAGAGAATGTGCAGGAAGATTGTGGAGAAGATAGAGCGGTGCGGACTGGAAGTGGCGGAAGAGAAGACGGTGGGGTTGCTAGTGAAGGGACGGAGCAGGGCAAGGGAAGTGGGGGTGATGGTTAAGGGAAGGATAATTCGCATGGAGGAGTCTGTGAAATACCTAGGGGTGTGGTTGGATAGCCAATTATCCTTCAAAACCCATATGGTAAAGGCGGCAGAGAAGGGTAAAGTGAGGGCAGCATGGCTGGGGAGATTGATGTGTAATGTGAAAGGGCCGGGAGAGTGGAAGAGGAGGGTAATTGGTAGGACGGTAGAGCAGAGTATGCTGTACGGTGCGGAGGTGTGGGGTGAAAGAGCGGGGGTGAATGCGAGGGTTAGGCCACTTCTGCGGGTGCAGAGAGGGATACTGCTGAGGGTGGTGCAGGGGTACAGGACAGTGGGTGGACTGGCAGCAGCGGTGCTGGCAAGTTCCTACCCATTGGACGTGTTGGCTAGAGCTAGGAGCAAACGCTGGAGGGGTGCGACCAAAGAAGAGGTACGGGAATGGATGGAGGAGGAAATGGAGAGAAGGTGGGAGGAGTATGAGGGCGCGCTAAAAGGAGCGATTGGGAATAGGAGAGATTGGATGGACCGGAAATTCGGGGAGGTGAACTACTTCTTGACACAAGTGCTCACTGGACATGGGTCGAGAGTAGGGTACCTCCACAAGATTGGGAAACGAGAGACTGGTGTGTGCGAGAGGTGTGAAGTGGAGGATGATGTGGGACATGTGTTTAGATGCTGGAGGAACGAGGAAGTGCTGAAGAAGTTGGAGAGGAAACTAGGGGAGGCGGTGTACTGGGAAAACATGGTGGAGATAATGTTGAGGGGGGAGGAGGAATGGATGGAGGTGAGTGGAGTAGTAGAGAGCATGGTAAGGGGGAGAGAAGGACTCGATATGGCATGAGAGGCAGGAGTGATAGGAGGGAGAAGATGACAGTGTGAGCGGAGAGTGTGCGAGGGACCGCCGCCTGTCTCGAAGTATGCTAGGGTAGTGATTCCGAGGCGGGGGTAACGGCGAGTTTGAGGTGGGTTTGGTTGGTAGGCATCTCCTTGGGGATGAGTCCAACACTGTTTGGGTCCTGGACCCATTCGAACATGAGTTTCCCATCTCGGCCCGAAAAAAAAAAAAAAAAAATACTCCCATGTGGGACTCGTACGACTCAAGTCGAACATTTGAGATTTTGAAGATACTGCTCGAACATAACAAATCCACTCCCATCACATGAAATACGTGGGAGCATTTGGTCGAACGGGCCCTATACTCGGATGTGGAGAGTAATCCTGTGGTATTACAAAATTATTACGTAGCACGCTTCTTACGCAAATAGAACCCTACCAAGCGCTACAATAGTTAAGGAAAAATTACAACTTTTGAAACTTCGGGGATGTGTTGCACCATGTAAAAATCATCAACCCGCTGAACCACGAGTAAGACCAGTCAATGAGGAACGTCAAGATAGTGATATTGATATTTACTCTTTCAATTAAGCTAGTAAATCTCGAACTGTTCGGCGTGCTCTCAAAAGGAATGGGTACACAAAATACAAACTATACAAGATATTTTTACCGAAGATAGCGAATAGAGTTTTGTGAATTTATGATGGAGAGGCAGATTGCACATGAAAAACACAAGCCATCCGTTACAAGGTGCTATTCTGGGGAAAATAAACATGTTAGTGTTGCTTTGCTTACTCAGTATCCGCATAAGTTAAATGTTTGTGGTGTTTGTTCACAAATATTTTCTAATAGTCAAGACGTACAGAAAATTGCGTAAATCATGGCGATTTTATTTTGCACAAGATACAATCTATCCTACCCAGTACAACAATCGTACTACCAGTCTGAATCTGGCGCGGTGTTTCTAACTAACCGCTCTGCTCACGAAAATGTAGAGATGGGAATACCATTCCGCTATGGCCGGTAAAAATGTGGCCAGATCTGTATATTGCTATTAATACTACTATATAGTCACTTTAACGGCTGTTAACAACATTAACTATTTTACTATTAGTATCCTCTTCATCTTCGAGTCCATAATATTCGTCATCATAATCATATCTAGGCCTATCCTTATTTCGTCCTCTATTAGAATTAGGTCTCCTGTTATACGGTCTCCTATTCTCATTTCTTTTTCCTCCATTACCTCTTCTTTCGTATACTTCATCTTCATACTCATCCTCGTAATCGTCCTCGTAGACAGGTCTAGGTCGTGGTCTGGGTCTTTTTCTTCCTCTTGATCTAGGTCTGTCATCGTAATAAAAATCGTCGTAATAGTCTTCATAGTATTCGTAATATGGACGTCTTCTTCGGTAAGGTCGTGCTACGCCTCTCCATTGTCCAGTTCCTGGACCTGAAGGTACAGTAGGAGGTGATAAGACAGAAGGGGAAGGTGGAGTGGTAGCGATTACCAAAGGTTTATTCGTAGTTGTTGTTGCTGCTTTGTAGAGGTCGTCGTTCCTTCAAAATATATATTATAATTTTAATACTTTTAACATAAACAATATATTTTTTTTTATTTGAAACAAAAAAAGGTAATTTTGTTACATCAACTAATTGATAATTAATTTAATTTTTTTGGTTTGTTTTAAAAAGATTTAAATAATGATGACAAAAAAGATAATATTTAAAATTACTTCGTAAACCAGCTGAATTTGGGACGGGTTGTATAACAACCCGGAAGTTTTATAAAATATTAAATTATGTACTTGAACAAGCAACGAATCAAAATGCAAATCAGCGAATAAAGTCGATACTTTTATAGTTTTTTAAAAACGCATTAAACTGACCGTAACTCCAGACACATATTTTATATATTTTTCAACAGCTGTCGTATTCGTTTATCGAACCTTGTAAAAAATAATATTTACCTGTGCCAAAACTTTTTCGAATTGTTGCAGTCGACCTCAGACGCAAAATGGCAAATAAAAGTCTTTTGGTCAAATGCCGTATAGTTGGCACATAAAAAATCGAATCTCGTTCCAAAAAGACAATGATGATAAACCTGAAAATATAGATGTCTTAGAATATAAAATAATTACATTGAAAAACACATAAATAGATAGGAAGCTTTTTTTGTAAGGTCGTTCTTAAAAAATTATTTAGTGGTAGTAAGAAACTCGATTACGAGGAAGTCTATCAAAATGTCGCCTAAGAAACTCCTCAAAAACTGCATCACGTATACCTATACTTTATCTAAAAATGCAATTTAAATTTAGCGCCAAACATCTAAAATAGTAATTGGCGTCTGTCTATGACATCACGTTTTCGTAAACACAAGAGCTTGCAAGTTTCTTTTGATAAATAATTTGATTTATTTTGTGTTGTAGTCATACATTTTAATGTGTATCGATTGTGTACGGTTCCACAATGTAAGAATAAATCGATTAAAACTCCGGACAAGATATTTGTTAACGTTCCAATGAAAAAATTAGCTAGAAAATAATGGCTAAATCAGAGTCGGTACTAGAATGTCACCATGCTTTGGTTGAAGCCTGGCTGGGAGGGAGCAGCTCAAAAACTTTTTGAACCTGCCTGCTCCGCTATTGTGACAGTTTCAGTACCAGCAAGCCTAGTGCGCGAACATAGGTACTAAGAATGAGTTCAAAAAAAGGTAAATACTGCAAACTAGCCAAAGAGAAAAAGAATTCTTGAGGATGACTCGGTGGAACCTACGTTTTGCAACAAGAGTTCTGACCGGACATTGTCAACTAAACAAACATCTTCATAGAATGAGACTACCAGACACATCCTTAAGTCGAGGCTGTGAAGAGGAAGATGGGACAGTAGATCATATCCTTTTTGATTGCTAGGCTCTATCACCCATTCGTAAATCGGTGTTCGGCGCGTTTTGGCCATACTGAGAGAAGTTTCTCTTGGGGACGTTATCAACTATGTTGAAACCATAGGCTGGCTGACGTACTGAGAGGGACTTCCGTGATGATTTACAAAAGGCCTGATAAGGCTTAGGTGCTGTGGGGTTGCTCTACCCTCCCAAATTATCAGATGGCTAAATCGTAAGTCACAATGTATATTTGTGCCATACTACCGTATATCCAGTTTGGTTCTAAACTGTAAGCTTAAGTGAGTGAACACAAGTCCATTATTGTCATTCTTTCATTCAGCTGTTGTTATCTCAGTTGAGGCTCCAAGGTTGGTGTTCGTTGTTTGATTGAAGTAAGAGTCTATTTCAGTTAAACATTGCAGACATTTCTAGTACGTTTTAATGAAGGCTAGTGTTTTAACGTGGTTGGTTGACTCATAATAATGACTGGATTATACAACAGTACTGTTTCAAGCAGAGGTAAACTCATACTTTAGTTGGCACAACAACAAAACACAGTAGTACCGGTAGATCATGACCATGTTTGTATTTCAGAAGAAACAACCAGTTTTTCAGTGTTTCCATTAATAATAGAGATTCCTAATAATAATGAAAAAACATCCAGGAACAGCAGCCCTGTGCCTTCTTTAATCGAATTATAGGTTAGCCACTTAAATATCAGCAAAATGTATAACATGTACGTTGAAGACTCCAAAAAGGATGGCATCAAACCAGAAAAAAATGGTTATTTTCTAAGTTACTCGATAAAGAATTCAATTACTCTTTTCATTTGCCGGATAACGATATTTGTACATGTGGCTAATGGAAAAGTCCCCAAATTTACAACAAGTTCTTTCTTGCTGGTCACAAACACATGGAGGTTGATGGGAAGCACAGTATCATTGAGAGGACAAAGAAAAAAGTTCAGAGAAACACTATTTACACAAGCAATGACTGGGTAAATTTCATTTGAATCGAAGTATCCATTTGTAACCAAAAGAATGGTCCACTTATATCAAGAAAAAGGAACACAGATGGATGACCATTTTTTATATCTGAAGCAGTGTGGCTGCAGTTGCAAAGAGAAGATAAAGGTGTTGTTTACTATATAACCAATTTCAGTGAACACTTTCAAAAAGGTTGATTTGAAGAGGAATAAGCGGATAGGCTTTACAATGCCTGAGATTCTACCTCTATTAAGAACAACAAGAAAGAAAATAAGTAATGAAAAGTTTAGGGTTTTAGTTTTTGAGAGCATTCCACATGGAGATGGTGTTGAAGATTTCCTTGAAAAGGATTCAACTGAACTGGAATAAAACAGTATATCGCCTATCTAATATAAACGTGCTTCTTTTGCCAACTGAATTTTATTCAATAGCACAGTGAATTATTATTGAGTAATTTTCACTAGGAAAGTTTATTAATAAAACCTAACTGAATT
Source organism: Lochmaea crataegi (assembly GCA_947563755.1). Classification (NCBI taxonomy): domain Eukaryota; kingdom Metazoa; phylum Arthropoda; class Insecta; order Coleoptera; family Chrysomelidae; genus Lochmaea; species Lochmaea crataegi. Next base: position 16,304,033 of record OX387434.1, on the reverse strand, counting down.
AAAGAAAAACTTTTCTTCAGATAAAAAAATGGTGGTAGACTTTTGCATCTTCACTGCAAAAAAAGTTATAATAAGACTTCTCTGTCTTGCCCTGAAGCGTGAACAAAGTTAGTATATGTTTTCAGGCTCTCCTGAAAAGTTGACCAGTTGTGAATTAAGATACTATGGATCAGTGGGTACAGAAATGTCACGACTTTATACCACGAGAAAACGAACCTTAAGCCATAACCAATCGGTAAAATTTGATCTAACGGTAACTACAGCTCATACAAGTGTCCCTAATATATGCAATACTTACATAGAAATTTAAAATTCGTCCGAACAAAGGTCATTGTTAGACGAAAAAAATACTCCTAGCATCAACAAGTCGTTACTTGAGAAATATGAACTATTTGCCTTGATAAAATCTTGTTTTATAGTTGATGTTTCTTTGTCGTACTTTTGGTAATATAAAACTGATATTTTTAATAGTTTATAACCAGGACATATCATGTAAACTATGGAAAGTCATCAAATATAATGGGATTTCAAACTTTATAAAAAATGTCAAATGATGTTTACAAAAGCGTGACGTCATGCGCTTCTAATCGTTGTTTGATCTAAGATGACGGATTGTTATTTATTGTATTTATATTTTTATTAAAATAAATATAATCGCAATGTCCGCAAGCTCTGCATCCTGTATAATTATTTCAGTGATTCTTAGTGACTGTCATCATGTTCGAATAATTCCGTTAATTTTTTATTTGAGTTTATTATATTCCACGTTTTCATTGCAATATTTTTCAAAATAAATAAATATTGTGTCAGATAAAGGAAACGCGGTATATCATCAGTTTGATTTCTTTTGGACTACTTATAGTATATAAAATTAACAATCTCCACAACTATGAGAAGAAAGGTACTTTTCATCTTATCTATGAAGTTCATTTTCTCAATTAGATAAGAGAGCGTGACGGTGGCGATTGTCTGTACCTATTTCTAACAAAAATTATTAAAACAATGTCCATTCACCTCGATCACTTGAAGGTCTATCAAGTCACAAACTGCTTTCTAAGTTTAATATAAAACTAATAATAATACGCGTACCTTTACTGCAAAATATTTTATAACAAACAAGTTTTTTTTTGTAAATGTTATAAAAAATTTGACGAATTTTGTAATAATTTTTCAAGCTATTCGTGTGGAATATTATTTAATTTGCCATTTGACCCATTGAATACGTTTTGATCTGCGTTAATAGTCACTTAAAGCCAATTAAATTTTTTAGCGGAGTCCGTAAACGTATACGTAAAGAAGTGTACAAACGTAACGCGACGAGCGCGAATAAATTGAGCTGTGAACGTATCGATTCTGCGCATGCTCAGTTCGATACGATTTGAATTTAGACTTGGCTTCAAGTGTCTATTATATTATCAAAATTCAACAGGACCAATAATATTTACGTACCTTACTATATAATTTAAGGTCCGCCCAGCACATATTGAGGACGATTACGTTTAGTCCTTCACCCATGCTACCTGAAGAAGAGAAGTAAATAGAAATTTGTACAGAAAAGTTATAGAAGAAAGTGATCCTAGAAAAGATGTATAGATTAGAAATATAGTTTAGTCACAGAATTATTTGACGTATAGATATATACATATTTACAAAAATTAAAATCTTATACTTACCAATTCACTCTAAAGTAATCACAGTATTTTTTAACTGTTAAATGTGTATAACGAAACAAATCACTGGAACGAATAACTGTTTAAGACTTGATATAATTTGTACTTAAATAAGCATGTATTTGAACACATTGTATAATTTTAACGGAACAATTGCAAATTACATCATGTATACGTACAATGTCTTCCTTACTTTTGTTCTTGAATATTTAATAACACACTACTTCATTGTAAAGCCCGACTATTTTGAAAGTTAACACGATACAGTACCTATCTCGTTTCGAATTCAAAGAGCTTGTTAATATTAGTATTCTATTAACATATGTTTTGCGTATGTACAGTTGCGTGTGAATAAGTAAAATTAATAAAAATACAATTCTCTTCAGACTTATAACATCTGCTTCGAATTATATCTGAGGATCATTTTAAAAATTTTCAGAATAGAATGTAATACAAAAGAAAAGTTTAATCGAATTAGTCAGCATAAAGTACCTACAGTAAAACTCTATCAGCGGATAGATGGTAGAAAATCGGAGAATTATTGTAGGTATTAGTATACAGAGCCACTATTTGATGGTATTTCATTAGGTTTGGAGGTATCTCAAAAATTTTCTAAAATTGTCAGAGAGGAGGAAGCGCAGTAATAATAAAACAAAATATATAACATTTTGAAGATAAAAACCGAACAAATACACGTACTGGGTACTGCCCACCGAGATATAATCTCAAAAAAGAACACTACTTAAACTTACTCCAAGATCTTGGAGAAAGATTTATACTAGGAGGAGACTTCAATGCGAAACATACCTTTTGGGGGTCAAAACTCTAATTACTAGGTACAATAGGTAGAGAGTTACTCAGCGCAGCCAATGAGTATAACTGCGACTTCCACTCTACTGGACGACCAACTTATTGGCCCACAGATAGCTATAGAATTCCTGATCTATTGGACTTCTACATAAAAATTGCACAAAATTATATATACATAGAAGAAGGCTTGGATCTAGTCACGGATCACAGCGCAGTAGTAATGATATCGAGTGGTAACGTAATAATCAAAGAATGTAATTCCACACTGGCAAACAAGACCACAGAGTGGGAACAATTTAACAAAGTGCTAGATAACAAAAAATCATTTAAATGTTACAATAAAAACAACAGAAGAACTTAATATAGAAGCCGAGAAACTAGTCAGCGATATACAACAGACGATCTGGAACAATATGAGACCAGTAAAATCTTTGTGGAAGGCTACTAGAGGAATAAAAAGGCCAAAAGCACATAACCCGCCTTTAAGAAGAGAAAAAGGAACATGGGCTAGGAGCACTCAAGAAAAAGCACTTCTATTTGCCAACCACCTGGAAAATACTTTTCAACCAAATGAAACAGAAGTAGCAGAAATCCTACCTGGAATAAATGAAAAAGATATAGAACTAGTAACACCAAATGAACTTATAGAAGAAATAAAGACAAACATCAACCCGAAAAAGTCACCTGGTTATGACCTAATAACAGGAAAAATTCTAAAGCATTTGCCAAGAAAAACAATAGTTAAATTAGTTGACATATTTAACTCAACCTTTAGACTAAAACATGTACCTACCTGTTAGAAAATAGAAGAGGCCATCATGATTCCGAAACCTGGGATACCTGTCAACGAGGTATCATCACAATTTCATGACTACCCATTATATCGAAACTTTTGGAAAAAATACTCTTAAAAAGGCTCAAACCCATTATTGAAGAAAAATACATAATTCCCATACATCAGTTTGGGTTTAGAGAAAAGTACACCACAATAGATCAAGCTCATAGACTTCCTGATCAACTAGAAAAAGCACTAGAAGAAAAGAATATATATGTTCAGCAGTGTTCTTGGACGTAGCCCAGGCATTCGATAAAGTCTGGCTCCAAGGACTCGAACACAAGCTTAAACAACTTCTCCCAGAACAATACAGCTTACTGTTAAAGTCATATATTATTGGAAGAATGTGAAGATCAATATTCAGAATTAAGGCTGCTGTACCACAGGACAGTGTCCTGGATCCATTGCTGTATTTACTATACACCTATGATATACCAGTAATAGAACAAACTACGGTAGCTACATTTGCAGATGACACATGTATACTGGCAGTTGGCAAAACCGAACAAGAGGCTAATGAAAAACTCCAAGTCGCATTAAATCAAGTCAATGCTTGGACAAAAAGCTGGCATATTCGACTTAACGAAAATAAGTCCGTGCATCTAAACTTTAGGAATAAACACACTGGTCCAATGCCAATAATTATAAACAATCATAGTATTCCATATGCAAACATGGCCAAGTACCTAGGACTGAATCCTGATGCAAAGCTACGATGAAAAGATCACATTAAAAAGAAAAGAGAACAGCAGAATCTCAAATATAGAAAATTATATTGGCTATTAGGTAGACAATCCGACCTATCCATCCATGATATACAAGAAGGTTCTAAAGCCTGTGTGGACATATGACATACAACTTTGGGGGTGTGCCTGCTCAAGCAATATTAACATAATACAAAGATTTCAGAATAAGGCATTGTCAACGCTCCTTGGTATGTAAGAAACAGCGACCCACACAGAGACCTGGGAGTGGAAATGGTAGCAGACGAGGTGAAACATTTTGCAGAGAAGCATGAAGAACGGCTTCACAACCACAAGAATGTCGAACCAATCCAGCTGCTGGACCAACGTGGAATAGTGAGAAGACTCAAAAAGACCAAGGTTTAAAGCGGAGCACAGTGCGTGTTGTGTAGTTAAACCAAGAAAGAACACCAGTGGTAAAACACGGTTTAGTTTCAAGATTTTAACAGAAAAGTATTACTCGTTAATCTTGTTTCTAGATTAGTTGTAATTAAAAAGGAAAGAAAAAAACGGTTGTCAGTTGTAGTAACTATATTTTCCCTAAGACGCCAAGAATGATTGAATGTACTTCAGTTGAACTCATTACCCTTGTTTACAATGTAGCTCACGACTGTTCGTGGAAGGTTCTGACAGAATTATTACCCCAGCAGCAAAAAAGCTTACAGACTCTATAGATACAAAATCCAATATTACATTACTTATTCTAAAAATTTCTTAAACTTCCTTAGTAATATATGTACATTTGTAAAATCATTTTTAATATGAAAAGTATGTTGGTTAAGTAATTTTTTCTATGAAGGACAGTGCAGGCCCAAACACGCTAATTTATTCGACATTGTCAGATATTATGAAAAACTAGATTGAAAAATCTGGTTACTCTTCCCAATTTTAATACATTCTCAGTATCTCAACGTTGGTAATCAGTAAAATTTTAAAGGCATAAAACTATCTCTGTATTGGTCATTCTAGTGTCTAGTGCTGGGGTCACCAATTAGTTTCACTCGGGGTCCGTTTTAAGAAATGAAATGACCATCGCGGTCCGCACAACATTTTATGCAAAAAAAATATTTATTAAACAAATGTAATTACGGAAATAACAAAGGTATTGTTTTACATATTGTTTTACTTCTGGAAATGTCAATAAAATGTTGTTCATAACAAGTCCCAATCCAACACCACAAACATTAAGACAAAAATTAGAGTATGCCTTCTTGAATATTATATATATAATCATATACCCTTATACCCTTAGGTGTCGGGTTTGCATTTAATTCTCGTATATAAATTTTTTCCATTCTTTCCTGTTTCTTGTCAATGTTCTCGCCTCTTCCCATGATTTACCTCTCTCTCTTAGTATATTACCCACTATTGTATTCCATGTTTGTCTTGGCCTTCCTTTTTTTCTTTTTATTTGTATTTTTGCCTCATATGTCCTTTTAACTTGTCTATTGTTATTCATTCTCTGAATATGTCCCCACCAGCTGAGTTGTCTTTGTTCTATAAATTTTAGTACGGGCTGGACACCTAATTCATCTCTTATTTTTGTGTTCCTGATTTTGTCCTTTCTTGTTGCTCCAAATGTTCTTCTCAAATATTTCATTTCTGCTGCCTGTATTTTGCTTTTTTGTTTACTTGTAAGAGTCCAAGATTCGCATCCATACGTTAAAACTGGTCGATATATTGTATTATACACTTTTACTTTTGTCTCTTTGGTGATTTCTTTTTTGTTTATAAATTTTTGGTTCATGGCATAGTATAGCTTAATTGTTTTCTCTATTCTTTCATTTATCTCTGCATCTTGTTTTCCTGTTTCGTCAAAAGTTATTCCTAAGTATTTGAATTATTTTACTTGTTCTATTTGTACATTATCTATTTTAATTTCTGTGTTGATCTTCTGTTTTCCTATTACAAGTATTTTGGTTTTATTTTTGTTGATTTTCATGCCTTCTTCTTCCATAACATCTTTCCATATGTTCAGGTTTTCTTGTAATCGGTTTTCACTTCCTGCCATTAGCACCACATCATCTGCAAATACTCCTTCGGCTATCTCTACTCTTTCTAAATTTTTATACCCAACGAACATTTTCTTCACCTTCTGTTCGCTTTTTTTAATAATACTGTCCATATGTATATTAAATAGTGTTGGGCTCAGTCCCCCTCCTTGTCTTAATCCTATGTTGGTTCTAAATCCTGCTGATTTCATGTTGTTTTTTATGATAAAATTTATGTTTGTTTCATATATATCTTGAATGATTCCGATTATTTTTTTGTGTATTCCCTTTTCTTTCAGTCCCATCCATACTTTTTCCCTAGGTACAGTATCAAATGCTTTTTCGAGATCTATGAACGCTAGATATGTGTTTCTATTTTCTACATGTCTCTTCTCTTCTAATTGTTTTATTGTGAAGATGTGATCCTGCGTACTTCTTCCTGGTCTGAATCCACTTTGTGCTTCTGAAAGTTGATTTTCTAGAGTTGGTTTAATTCTGTTGTTTATAAGCTGTTCATATATCTTTATAATGGTATTTAGCAAGGTTATTCCTCTATAGTTTTGACATTGTTTCTGGTCTCCTTTCTTGTGTATAGGTGTGATTGAGGCTACTCCCCATTCTTCTGGGATTTTTCCATCACACCAAGCTTTGTTGATAATTTCTAATAGCACTTCCAGTCCTATATTTCCTAGATTCTTAATCATTTCCGCTGTAATTCTATCGTCACCCGGCGCTTTCCCATTTTTCAATTTTATAACAACTCTTTTTAGCTCTTCCAATTTTATACTCTGTATTTCGGCTTCTTCGTTTTGATTTGTTCGTTCGACTTCTTCGTTCTGGTTTTCTTTTTCTTGTTCGTTATTTGGGTTTCTTTGAGTTTGTTGGTCTAACATCTCTTGAAAATACTCTCTCCATCTTTCTATAATGTCTGCTTCATTTGTTAGTATCTCTTGATTTTTATCTTTTATGTACTGTTCTTTTCCCTGCTTTTCTGTTCTTAGCGATTTTAGAATAAAATAGTTTTTGATTCCCCGTACTATCTTTTTCCATTTTGTTGCCAAAATCTATCCAGGCATTTTGTTTTGCTTTTATTACTAGAACTTTGACTTTCTCTCTTTGGTTTTTGTATCTTTCATATTGTTCTTGTGTGTTGTTTTTTAAATATTTTTTCCATTCTTCCTTCTTCTTTTTAACCTCTTCTTTAATTTCATTGTTCCACCATGCTGTTTGTTTTTTCCTATTATCTGTTTTGTAAATCCCGCATAGTTCAGTGGCAGTGTTAATGACTACGTTTTTAAATATGTTCCAGCCCTGTTCTGTGTTAAGTTTTTTTATGTCAGAGGATTTTTCTTTTAGTTTTTCTTCTGTTTTTAGTTGATATTTTATTGCAACCGTTTTGTTTCTTAGTTTGTATGTTTTTATTGATATGTGTTTATTTTATTGATATATTGTTTTACATATCAATGAGAAAAATGACATTTTTTGTTGCGGACTATCTGTCTGAAGTTTGGAGTAAAATTGGTGTAAACTATTGACTATTGAAATTTATTCTTAATGAAGCTCATCTTCGAAAATGCTGCTTCACAAATATATGTTGTAGTTGTAGTTCTGGATATTTATTACCACACACAAATTTTATCCAGAACTCTTCACTGGCAACTTCCACATGTTTGTGTTTTAAAACTGTGTTTTCTTGGGAATCGATCATTTCCATCTGCAGAGTAGCTTTATCACTCCCGAAAACAATGCAGCTTCGTTGATCCATTCACCATCAGGATGCAGATAGTTTTTAAATTCCGATTTAAGATCCGTAATGAACGTCTTGTATTGGCCGACGTCAATCTCGTTGTCACTGTTGATTATTTTATTTAAATTGGGGAAGTGTAAGCATTCATTAGAGAGTTATTACAACGTTCGTTTTGTAGTTCCCTGAATAAACTCTCTTTTATTTTAACATATACGCATGCTCAGTGAGTCCAACTTTAAGGATATTCCCAATCTAAAATACAGAATTCCTGTACTTTAGTTAAATAAAGGCAAAGATTTTGACGGATCTGTCACCATAAACTGGATGTTTTGTGCCATAAATACAAAACTGTGAATGAAACTGTCTGTCCTTTGTTTATCACCTGTTTGTCGTTATTAAAACAAAAGTATCAGCCACGAATTGAAATGGAAAATTAATAATTCACCTGATAAACTTAAAAATAACCCTCTACCACAAAACAGAAATTTTTCAAACTTCTTGGTTGGAGATCTGTCACTTTCACAGGACATATAATTTATTCAGTTCTGTGGTTACTTTCGATTTCACTTAAAGCGCTCTGCAATAGTGCACTTTTGGTATCGCTTTAAAGGATACTTTATTAGCGGATCTTTTATTAAAGTCGTCGTTTTTTGCCCATTTGAAATAACTCTTTATTACCAAGACCAGGATAATTAATAAAGAGATCGAGTTTTCACGAAAAACGTTTAACTTATGACATGAGCTCGCATTCTGTATGAGTCGTGCAAAAGAACTAGCGAACTGAAAGAACGAACTAGTTCGCAATGGGACTTCGAACTAAATTGAGCGCTCCTAAAGGCGACCTATTTTGCCAAAGCCTTCTATTTTGTAGTCTTTGACGCTGTCAAAGTGTTGGGTTAGGTTACGTTGTATTTGTTTGGTGATAAAATATAATAATGGAAAAAACTTGGAAGATTATAGAGTAGTAATAAATAATGAAATGATTGTATCCGATGAAACTGGAAGAATATTAGAAAGTTAGGTTATGTTCCACTGCTAACTTAGCAATGTGTTCAGACGGAACTGTTGACTGCCAGCACACTCAACATGCTTTGTGCTTAGTATAAGCCGACTAAACACGACATTAAGTACGTTTACACCGGGCGTACCAAATTTTTAGTCCGAGGTCTAAAAGACGTCACGTGTACTTTACTTTCGGTGTAAACACCCAAGGAGTAAAATTTGGTACTCGAATTTGATCCATCTAATCTAGGGTAGTCCAAATTCAATTTTTAACGGTGTAAACACGGCACATTAGTATTCGTGGACCAAAGTGACGGTTTGCTAAAAGCACAGAGTAAAAATACGTCAGCTGTCACGTAAGATCGGGTCAAAATAACCTAAAAAAACTGACTGATAAATACTAGAAAAAATAATACTAACAAATGGATCCAAAAAATGATATTAAAAGTGGACGCAAAAAACGGGGAGTGAAAATAAAACCAGGGTAATGTTAGAGATTGCGACTGAAATGAAAATTAATAAGTTAATGGATACAAACAAATAATATCGGCATATTGATATATACAAGGGGATCGAAAAAAAAAACTAGAAGAAAGAGGAATCCATAAAACACATGAGCAAATAAAAATTCGTTTAAAAAACTTAAATTATCCTACATTAATTGTAATGCCCGAAGTGGTGTTGGTCCCATTTTACGACCAGCTCGATTTATTATTTGGTACCAGACCTGCAGTTAAAAGTAATTTAGTTGGGGTTGATACACTAGAAATGGATGAATCAGATATACCTACCGTTTCCGAGGCTTATGAGGTAGAGCCAAAATCTACCATCAAATTACCTAAAGATTTAAGATTATGTCATTTTAATATGAAAATGTCAATTTTGGTTCCAGGCTTTAAACCTGGACTATTTTAATCCGGCAAAACAGTCAGTATAACTAATGAAATAAAACAAATTAATTTGTTTAAATCTTCATTATTTATTTTGAACTGACGTTCAAATTAAAATTAGTGACGCGTTTCGCTACACAGTAGCTTCACCGCGTCACTAATTTTAATTTGAACGTCAGTTCAAAATAAATAATGAAGATTTAAACAAATTAATTTGTTTTATTTCATCAGTAGTATGGATCTTCATCAAGTAAAAGCCTCATCTATTCAATTTTTCAGTCAGTATAAACACTTATGTTCTAAGCTAAATAAGTCCACGATTTGGTTCACGGACCAAATTGCTCCACACGGTGTAAACTATCCTATTGATTCACAACGTTGCGCCATGTATCGCAACAAAAGACGATGCCGGAGACCGGAACAATATTTCGCAGCATTCCTCGTTTGCCACTGTCATCCGTTGAGATATATATTTAAATTAAACGCTAATATAATAATAATATGTCCCTAAATATTAACGCGGCTCAGTTACTTGTGCTTGTTCACTCAAAAAAACTTGTCACTTTTCTGTATACATTGTTTTGTTGCAACAAAATGTTGCAGTCGGTGCGTTTTCAGGTTAAGTCGTCCATAACTCCATGTAAATCTAGTGTGACATTAAGACTGACGATTGACCAATAATGAAACAACGTTTTTGCACAATTATACAAAACGTAACCAATTTTTAATAACCTACGATATTTGGACCTGCACCAACATTCCTTATATTCCACGTTATCACTTTAAAATATAGATACACCCCCACACCCCACAGAAATATTTATTTCTGTGCCCACACCGCATTCATGCATGAATATGTGTCTCAAAACTTAGGTTAGGTTTACCAGATACCAGATTTTTGAAATTCTTTTCCTAAACGAAGTAATTTTGAGACGTACCATGGATACTTAAGTCAATAAAAGTGGAAAAAATATCGAGGAAGAGAAACAAAAAATACGACTTTGAAAAAGATTAACTGAATCTTTGACATTAGATTTAGAGTAAAATTATCACAAAGGAAGATTGTCTAACTTTGAGGCGGTTCTACTGACAAGTAGAAACGAAGAAAGGACTGACAACTGACAGCCCTTGTAGCTTTGAGGAGGCGCAAGGTGACATCCAGACTCGGCAAAGGAATGCTAAAAAGAACTAAATGAATTGACAGTCCTCACTAAAGTAAGATTAGTCGCGAGAAAACGTTTAGCAACAATATATTGGGACCACAAAGAAAATGGTACGAAGACAAATACAAAAATGGGTACATAGACAACAGTGGAGCAATACTCTACGCGGTGAAAGGCCACATGCATAAAATGGGGCTGTAAAACGTGGATCTCTGCTGCAGACTCTGTGGCATGGAGATCGGGATCGTAACCCACATCTTATCCGAGTGTGAGACACTGATGGACTCAAGGAGACAAACAATTGTCGGTGATGCCAATTTACAGCCTGAAGCCGCTCGAGGTACGAGGGAGTAGAGTACAATAAGCCAACAGGTTGTAGTATTCCCGGCATGAGGACGGAAACTAAGGAAAAATGATAATAAAACAAAGAAATTGAATTAGCAGTAGTTATAGCTAACATTGATGTGTATGATGGAGAGGATGCCATAGCTGAAAACCCGCTTTTGATTGTTGTGCCAAGTTCAAAAATGAAAATTTTGACCTCAAACTCAAACCTCGTTCTGGCGTCTAGTTCAGCTCGATGATTTGTAGTGTAATTCGAGTCAAACGACAAGGGAACTGACAAAGAAAATTTAAAAAAAAACGTCAAGAAATAAATATCCAACCCAATATTTAAACAACAATCTAAATATAATTTGTACAATAAAATTTACCTGGCATTTATGCAGAACGCTCGCGTAAAATCCATCATGCAAACCATCGCACTTAAAAGTAATATTTGGCGGAACTCTTTCGTAAAAAGGATAGTCGGATAAATTATACCCGTTCAATTCTTTTGGTAGATTTGGATCCCATATATAATCTATCTGTGGTTTTCCTGTTAGAACAGGTTTTGTCGAGTTCGTAGCACCATCGATTGCTTCTGTTTCAGTTTCAGACTGGAAACAAAATAAAACATTTTAAATTAATCGTGTATACCAAATTTGACCATTGAATTTCTTACTCAACTCTTTTAAGTTGTCAAAAACTAATTATAAGTTATACATCTGTCAAAAAAATTTATTCTGGGCTTTTAACAACCTCGTTTAATGGAGCGAAGATGAAGTAAAAATATATGAACGAGGTGAAGTTCTGAAAACTTTTTTATTCTACGAATCGAACTTATTATAAGAAGGATTTCTTACAAAATATTGATCAAAAAATTTGTAATCTTCTTAATGTATATTTCATAAAAGTTACAACAGGCGACCTTCTGATTTTCCAATAACTGGTTCTTAAATTAATGCGATGTCTTTTAATTATGTGCATCTCAAATTTTCCCAGTTTAAACATAATAAATGTATACTGGTGGAAACAAATTCAATAACGCCAACTGCATTCTACAACTTTTCAACCAACCGAAATGAAATATCTAATTAATCTTTTTGTCGTCTTTACTCGAGAATTTTAGCAAAAATATTTACTCCAAGATTACAGGTTATCAATGCTTTAAAAGATGACAGTTACTCTCTTCTGTCATTGATTGGATACGCCCCCCGATCTTTATAGCCAATTCCATCAACTTTAAATGCTTAAACTTCTGCAACTATATTTTAACGAGTACATAACACAGAACTTGTATGAGTCGCAGTTTATGGTTGAGCGATGTTAATAGGTAAATAAGGCGAGTCCAATTAAGTTTAACTATGTAAAGTACGACCAGAGATCTAAGAAGGTCATAAATCACCCAAAAATTGAGTTATCAGCAGGCGGTCGAGTCTACGCAGAGCTATACCTGCCCTAGCCATTAATTTTGTTTTATAGGTAGATAGGTATAATGATATTGGGTTAAGATAAATATTAAGAAAAATCGCTTGAATATAAAGGTATTTATAAACAAAATCGCTCACGAAGATCAGTTTCACTTCCACTGTCATCATCCAAATTGATAATAAACTTTTCTTTGGGAATTTTTTCTACATCCATATATGACTTTTCCATCCTTTTCATTTTCCTTTATCAGACGGCGCATTAGTTTGGCACAAGTCAGACCAACTTTTGTTTGGAATATCGTGTGTATCGAACCAAGTTTCATCCAAATACACTATACTGTTCTACCATATTGTCTAAATTCGTTTATTGCCAATAAATATTGAAATCTCCACGATTCCATTATGATTTTTCTGCTACTAGTGAGTTTTTTAAATTTAAATCCGTTTTGTAAAAGAGACTTCCTTAAAGTCTCTTTACAACACTGGATACCAGTTTCTTTCTTTTTAAGCCGTTGCCCAAAATAATGGAGAGTCTAATTATTAAAATGCCAAACTATTTCATGAGATATTTTAATCCGGACCTGGGAATCTTTTAAGGGATACTTTACTAGTTACATAAAAACCTATATGTTCGTCTGCTAAAATTGTCACATTTTTTCTAGCAAAAAAGATATTGTTTATTTTGCTGTCAGTTCAATATTTAAATAAAAACAAACGGCAACATAGCATGGGTCATACACGTCTCCGACAGCAAATGTTGGGAATTGGCGCGTTGCTAGAGGTGACGAGCTGCAGCACCATTAAAAATAACGAACAAAGATTATCTGGAATTAATACCCGTTTGCATAAGCCTTTCGTAAGCTGCGCTAAACTTTAGATTAGATGAGGAGGCTGATCGGTCTATTCCACACTGCTACCTTTTCAGATCTATTGTGGTCCTCTGAATCTAGCTCGACTCTTTTTAAATAGCCAATCAGCTTCGAGATTGAACCATTCATGTAATTTCTTGCCGGTGGCTTCTTATCGTCTAGTACAAAAAACTGCACATTCGCCAGGTAGTCGCACTGGTATTGGATGTTCTCTGCAGTTTCCTCTTCTAGGCTAGGTGAGGTATACCTTCCATTAAGAGGAAACTTGGGTGGACGTTTCAGGAGAGTCGCGCAATCGTCTCATTGGAACCAAGAAGAAGATAAAATGCAAATTCCTTCATGTCGTGGAAATGATCAGATCGAGAATGGAGGCAAACAGTTCCCATGAGATCGAGCTTAAAGGATTATTATTCAGATTAAATCAGGTGTCAATCGCGATCAAGATAAGCAACTGCTTTTACTTTCTTAAATAAATTTGAACATGGATGGCCTCAATGGAGAACTGAATATCAAGTGCTTGTTAATTAGGTTGAGGAACACTTAGTGAGCCGTACTAAGTGTACCAGGAGAAGTAAATTCAAAAGCCTTACTTACAACACTAAAAGTTGCTAGTTTGGTTACTAAAGAGCGTGTTCCTAAATAGTCGTACTACTGGGGTTACTAAAGGGCTTAGTTACTGAAATACAGGATGTTAAAAGTTTGAAATCAAAATTTGCCATAATTCAAAAACGCCTTGAAATATTCTTTTCAAATTTCGTGACCAATTTGCTCTTTTAGAATGTAATATTGTGACATAAGCTAACTTTTGAAAAATTTAACCAGTGGCGCGCTATCGGGATTAGTGGCAACTTTTATCCCCTTATTTTTTACGCCACTGGAACAAATATCTTTTTAAATTCTTTGTTCATTTTTAGTTAAAAAATGAATAACCTTTTATGGAGCTAAAATGAACGGTGTTGTAGAAATTTGCTTCTAAACAAAAGTCTACAAGTACCTACTTAGTTAATTTGTAATTAAGTACTCAATATTTCTCAATTCTAATCTAGCAGGCACGTGTCAAATTTTTAATAGTTCGCTTGTTTGACCAGACCTTGGTAGATTAAACTAGTTTTTAAATTAATTTTGTTGTTGCAAAATGAATTTTTCATTTGAAGAATTGACCGATATGTTAATAATCTACGGGGAAGCTCAAAAAAATGGTAGAATGGCAACTCGTTTATACAAACAAAGATTCCGCAATCGTCGAATTCCATTCTATACTTTTGGATGTATTGAAAAAAAACTGGAAACTTGATCATTAAGAGAAGTAATGCTGGAAGGTCACGGACAACAAGGACTGTGCGTCTGGAAGAGGCAATAATGAATAATATTTCTGAAAGGCCATCTTTAAGTACTCGAACTCTGGGCCGTGCATTATAAGAGTGGACAATTGTACTGTATGGAAAGTTTTAAAAGAACAGATGTTGCATCCTTACAAATTCACCAGGTTTCAAGCATTAGAACCTAGAGATTTTCCGGTAAGTATGTACAAAAGTGTCATGAAAACTGAAATTTCCCAAAATATATGTTGTATACAGACGTGGCTAAATTTACCATGGAAGGAATTTTTAATTCCGGAAACTGTCACGTTTGGGATGAACAAAAACCGCACTCTGTTCGTGAACGTGGATTTCAACATACATTTTCAGTGAATGTGTGGGTGGTTATGGTTGGGGATTGTTTAATCGGGCCTTAGCTTTTGCCAAATAAATTAAATGGAGATATTTATAGGCGGTTTCTGGAAGAAGTGTTAGATGAACACATGTGGTTTCAGCACGATGGGGCATCTGCTGCAAGTGCTAGAAATTTCTTAAACAGACGTTTTAGGGGAAAATGGATTGGTCGAGGAGGACCCCAAATTTGGCTTCCAAGATCACCCGATATAAACCCTATCGATTTTTTTTATCTGGGACTACATGAAGTCCTTTGTGTACGAAACCATCGTCGAAACTGAAGAAGATCTAATAGCGATAATTCAAGCTGCGGCAGAACTCATTCAGTCCAATCCGGAGTTATTCTCAAATACACGTTTTTCAATGAGAAAACGGTGTAGAACGTGCTTCCAAGTAAACAACCGACAGTTTGTACAGCTATTGTAGTATTGTTATTATTGTAATACGTTTGTTTAAATTTAATTTTGATAGCTTTTAGTTTTATTAAATTGCAGCAACTGGCCTCAGATATTAAGCCCATAAATAGCATGTATTTCTTATATTACTATTTACGCTCAGTCATTATTCGCAATCAAATCATAATGGTATGGTTCAAAGCAAATACTTACTTGTTTAGCAAAACGCCGACGGGCAAATTACAAATCATAATTTGTAAGTTATCTCTAAGTACCTACTAGCAGACTTTGGTTCAGAAGCAAATTTATACAAAACCGTTCATTTTAGCTTCATAAAAGCTTATAAAATACTTGTTCCAGTGGCGTAAAAAATAAGGGGATAAAAGTTGCCACTAATCCCGATAGCGCGTCACTGGTTAAAATTTTCAAAAGTTAGCCAAATCTGAAAAAAATATTTCAAGGTGAAACGTTAACTTTGCAGTCAACATTTCAGACAAAAATTTGAATAATAACTTCGCAAAGAAATATTAAATTTTTGGTGGAATAGAGTAGTATACCAAAAATCAATAATTTTAGTTAACTTTAGCGCGAAATTTGAAATATTTAAACTTTACTTAAATACGAACGGAGAAGTTTCTGGCTTCTCTTCGGTGATTGGATTTCAAGTAGAAAAGAGCAAAGGAGCTGCGCAGTAGTTCAGTATAGATTAAATATAATTGAAATTATATATTATTAGCTGTATTATCTAAATTTTTCTTGGATTACTGGTATGTTATAAAATTTTGGTTCATTTTAATATCTTTGTTGTTGGCTTAAAACTTAATAGTTATTAATGTCAGACAAAATTCATTGAACAAAATGGTTACTCTTTTTTGGGGAAGCCACATGGTTTTACTTTTTCACATTCTTTTAAATTCACATCTTCCCTTTACACTTTCTTTTTTTATATATTTTTTTCTTTTGCTGTTGACGTCTAATTGTATCATAAAATAGATGTTTATCCAGATGAATATTTAAGCTGTAACCAAAATACTTTTAAAATTATTTAACTTTATATGTTTATCTGGACAGATATCCCAAATATGTCACATTTTGAAGTTTTCTTTCGTTTTTGTAAGAAAATGTTAATATAGTAGCACAGTTCCAGTTCACAGTCCTTTGGACGCAAATTCCCATGAAAACAATAGTTGAAAAACAAATAAAGTTTCTAAAAGAGACAAGTTCCTGAGACAAATAGATTCTAAATAGATCTAATACCTGACTTAATCAAGTCTAAGAAAGAAACAAGTAGCTGTGCCAAATAGCTTCTGTTTAAAACTATTTCCTGACGTAATCGAGGCCACGAAATGAACAAAGATCTGGTCAACACCGGAAGAAGAAAAATTCAGGAGTCAAGTCCATTTTAGGAAAGTAATTTACACTCTTGTTATTATGTCACTTGTTTAAATTTTTTCTTTTCTAAAATAATATCTTTCACTTATTTCCATCAGATAACAAAGCCGTGAGAACAGACTTTGTTGTCTCCAAATACTGAATCAGTTTAGTAAAAACCTGCGCTATTTTATTAATTTTTTCATTTTTTTTCATAACGCCGAAAGTCAAGAGAGTTTCAAAAGCGTTTTTGATTTATGGCAAATTTTGAATTTTGATTTCAAACTTTTAACACCCTGTATTTCGGTAACTAAGCACTTTAGGGGCAAAATTTTTAAAAAACCGAGAACACTGGGGTAGAGCGTTGTCGGTCGAATATAGTAACACCCTTTATGTCAGAACTGTGAAATAATTCAAATATCAGGAAATATCTTGCTAAATAGAGCAGTTTGAAACCGGGTACAATCTGACCAATCAGAGGTCCACAGAATTGCCAACTTGAATGTAAATTACTCCTCCTGGATTTTAAGCAGGGGTTAACTGGTCCTCGGGGTTAAATGGTTCTCGGATGGTTCTCGCGGCGTTACCATATTTTAGTCTCTTAAGGTTGCCTTCATTGTTTTAAGTAACATGGCTGCTTTTATTTTGTGTTGTTTGTGAGCTGTGAATAAATTGCAATATTTTCACCAAAATGTATGTAGGTATTAAATATTTTAAGAAATATTTTAAGGGACGCAAAATGCATCGAGTGTCTTTTTAGTCGGATTTAGCGTTAAGTAAACCTTAGAAATGACTGGTTTAAATTTGATTAGGCTTTTTTTGTACTTAGTTTTTTACGAAATCTAGTAAATCATGGCGGCCAGGTATATGTGGTCTGGGTTAAGTGGTCAGGGAACCACATAACCCCGATATATTTTTAAATAGGTTTCATTGCTTTCAATCAATGAACCGGTTTAATTTTTTTGTTTTGTTTCAGAAAATGCCACGAAATCGAAAACGTACATCCAATCATCGCTCGTATTCAGAAGAAGAGTTGGAAAATGCTACTCGTTTAGTAATAAATGGTACTCAATCGATTAGAGAGACTTCACGGTTGACCAAAATACCCCGAACTACTTTAAAGAGATTTGTTTTAAAATTTAGAGCTGCAGCTGTAGATGATGCGACAGCACAAGTGAATTTTAGGCCCATGAATGAACATCTAAAAATATTTTCCAATGACGACGAACTATTACTTGTTGACAATATTAAGAGATCATCAAACATTCATGATGGCGTTAACTCGTCGCCTTGTATACGAATTTGCAGCGGCAAATAATAAAAAATTCTTCCTAATTGGGAAAGAGAGAAGATGGTAGGGGAGGATTGGCTTATGAGACATTCCATTTGAAATCGTCTAATTGACAAAGCCGATCCATTTTAGATTTTGGTGGAGCTTTGAGGAACTCTTCTCTAGGGACCCAGAGAACAAAATTTACACGAGTTTGATTTTTACAAGTGCTCGTTTCCGCCTATTTAAATAAAGACTTTTAAAAATCGATTTTTTTAAGCTTTATCAACTTTTACTGTAAAATTTTTCTTTTTGAAGGTATTTATATGATCGACGCGGAATTTTCAGGGGGAAAGATAGTAGTTTAAGTGTAATCAACTATAATTGGCTTGGTCAATACCTTTAAATAATAACAGCGTGCTGAAAATGAGTGTTTTTAACTCATTTTTTGTGAATTTTAATCGACTCTAGCGTCTTGACTGTTGAGAATTAAAAGCTTATGTTTCGCGGGAATTAAGTATACATATCATAGACAAAATACAGCCATGGGTTGATCTGAGGAGCCCACTCTTTATAGAAGAAAACTTTGCTTGAAGTTTTGAAATTTTAAAAAATTGCATTATTCAGATTAAAAAACGAACGTGTTGACAGCGAGATAAAAATCTGGAACTCACAGAATCTAATGTTCTTACCTTCAACTTTGAAAAACTGCACCACGTGTTTTGTTATTTTCATGTTTAGTGCATGTGCGAGCCATTTTTTTATAGCAAAAATTAACTAATTTTTTAATTTTTTTCCAAATAACTAGAATTTTTTATCTCACAGAATTTTCATATATCTTTATGTATGCTTATAGAGGTAAACTAATCTCTATAATTTGATTGTATTGCATTTACCAGTAAGTAAGAATACGCGTAAATTTAAAAAAAATAATTGGGTTTCTACTGATCGTTGCAATTCAATAACCGTAGTCAAGACCGACGATGAATTCAAAGATGACTTGAAAATACAATTGACATCTTCAAAATTTCATCATTTCGTTTCAAAAAAACAATTCGCGTACTTGAGAAACCTGAAAGAAAATTCATAAGACAATCCAGAATGTATACCATTGGTTGAATTCTCAGAAAATTATTCATTCGTGGTACAAGATGAAGGACAATCTTTTCATTGGACAAATAATCAAGCTACTTTACATCCCTTTGTAATTTATTTTAATGAAGATGGTTCACTTAAAGCAAAAACTTTATGTATGATTAGTGATTATCGTTTTTCGTGTTTCAAAAAATGTTTCTTGATTACATTAAAAATTACTATCCGGAGTTCAGAAAAATTTATTACTTCAGAGATGGAGCAGCCGCTCAATACAAAACCAAAACGTAAATTGTTCAATAAAAAACAATTTTCTAAATTGTTTTCAGTTACTGTCATTTTCGATAATAATTACTTCCAGAGACAATTTGACACTCAAAATATTCATAACTCTATTGAAACTTGAGAACTTCTTTTCCATTCATAATTATTTTTGATAATTTTAATCTATTAGTAAAAATGTCCAGATTTTTGCTGTAAAAAAACGGCTCGCACATGCACTAAACATGAAAATAACAAAACAAGTGGTGCAGTTATTCAAAGTTGAAGGTAAGAACATTAGATTCTGTGAGTTTCAGATTTTTATCTCGCAGTCAACACTTTCGTTTTATAATCTGAATAATGCGATTTTTTAAAATTTCAAAATTTCAAGCAAAGTTTTCTTCTATAAAGAGTGGGCTGCTCAAGTCAACCCATGGCTTAAAAATATCGATTTTTAAAAGTCTTTATTTAAATAAGCGGAGACGAGCGCTTGTAAAAATCAAACTCGTGTAAATTTTGTTCTTTGGGACCCTAGAGAAGAGTTCCTTAAAGCTACACCAAAATCTAAAATGGATCGGCAACAATTTTTTTATTTTCAGACGATTTTTTATGGAATGACTCTTATGCAGTTCAGAAAACGTCACTGATTATCACTTCGGACACCAGAGCAAACATATTTAAGTAGAGCAACAAGCTTCAACAGAACGAATGTCAAAGCATTTTTTGATAATCTAGCAGCTCTAAAGACAAAATTTCGATTTAGACCGCAGGATATTTATAATCTTGATAAGACTGGCCTTACACCAACCTCCAGTTTTAGCTGTAAAAGGCAAAAAACAGATAGGTCAGGTTACGTGTGCCGAGCGTGGACAAACAATTACCCTCGTCTGTATTGTTGGGGCAACTGGGAAAGCGGTACTTATTTTCCCAAGGAAGAATTTTCAAAATCATTTTTTAAAAGGAGCACCACCGGGCAGTGCTGGAGGAGTTAGCGACTCTAGTTGGACAAATGGTAAAATATTCCTCTCAATTTGAAAGCATTTCAAGCTCCATGAAAGACCAACCAAAGAGAATCCAAAACGCATAATACTTGACGGTCATGAAACTCATAGCAGTGTAGATGCACTTAATTATGCGAAAGATAATGGCATTATTTTGGTAACAGTTTTCTGTTCAATCCAGCTTGCCGAGAATTACAATATATGATATTGCAGAAATGGTGGGAAAATCCTTTCCTCTGGCAATGACGCCTTCTAACATTATAAAAGGATTCCAAATTAGTGGTATTGAACCATTCAATCCGGATATATTTACGGATCAAGATTATTTATCATCCTTTGTTACTGATAGGCCCATTTCTCGCCCAGAAGAGGAGCACACCCGTCATCCAGAAGAAGATTTACAACAACATACTCGTACAAGAATGCATAGTCCTCCACGGACACCTCCAGATACCCATACAAACTTTAACCAGGCTTTCACCTCTACCTAATATAAACTTCTCTGAGAGCGCGTTAACTTCAATAAAATCTGAAGATATATGGCCGCTTCCCAAAGCAGGGCCCCGAAAAACTACTAGAGGTCGGAAAAAGGGAAAGTCAAAAACGAATTGGAAGAGGCACTCAGGATAAGGAACGAAAAACAATGCAATAAAACGTAAAATTGAAGCAAAAGTTTCAAAAGAAAAGGTAAAACGTAAGGTTATGCCAGACAGCGATAGTGAGTCTTCAAGAAGTAATGTCGAATATGAAGACTCCACAGATTTGGAATCTTTTGATGAAGAAGAGCAGTTTGAAAATTTTGAAAACATTGAAAATGAGCGATTTGTGTGGTTGTAAAGGTTTTTGGCAAAATTGTTCATTCTAGTAGAAATTATGTTGCCCAAATTGTTAAATTGTTGGCTGACAAGGAAACGGCTACCTTGTACAATTCTACAAAAGGGTTGTATCTACAACTAAATTCGAGATCTCAGATGAGCCAGAAACATATGTAGGAAAAACTGAAGTAGTTGCTTTATTACCTACTCCTATAGATGGTTCAAGAGCGCGTTACGAGAATATGATATGGTTTTCTATTGACTTAACAGACTATGGAATCCATCAATTGAAGTTTTATCCTTATGTTAATGTTTGTTTATTTGTAATAAGTGTTCAGTATTATTATTTCGTAAATATACGTTTGTTTTTTGGATTATTTGCTTTTTTAAATTTATGATATGATAGGACCACTTCACCCCTTCCTATGGACCACCTAACCCAGCACGTTGGGGTTTGCTGGTCCACGGCAACTTTTTTTAAAAAATAACAAAATTATTATCAAAATTTTATTTTTTTCCAAATAAAGGTGATGAAAGGGTAGCAAAAGTTATAAACTACTATACAGTCAAATGGTATTTAACAACATCATATATTTTCCTAATTTTCCGGCTTCCCCTATAGTAGGTATTTTATAGATCTCTTGTCATACATCAAGCGTATGTGGCTTAGTCGAACATGAAATATTTTTCGTCTGAGTGCCTGGAAAATTGTTGAAAACTAAAGAATTCAATTAAAAACATATCATGTAGTTATTAATTGTTATTGTTGTGATGTTACAATTTTCTCTACTATAAAAAATGTATTTTAAAAGCACGATAATCAGATTAAACTGTTCTAATATTTACGTGCTAGAAAGCGCATTATTTAGACCGAAAAATCCCATCATTGACTGATTAATTTTAATGTTATCGCTTTTGATAAAAATTTTGCAGATACTTTTATGCTCTCTCAGAATATGACCAAAGTAACCTCTCCAATCAAAAGACTAAACAAAAAGGTGTTCTAGATAGTACCTATATTTCTTTATTTTTAGATATTATTTGTCGTGAAGGTCGGAAATTTTTGATCGCTACTACACTATGGGTAATCAAAGCTCTTGTAAGACATTCAGTATAAAGTAATAGTTGATTATGTTACGTCACTCCACGATTAGACAAACTTTCTATTGCTTATTATGACAATGCCAATGATTGGAATTCGGCCTTGAATTTTTCCACTAAAAATTGTATTAAAACTATTATATTCAGTATACACTTGTTCATATAAAGTATAGTTACGCAAGAGGAGGCTTTAGTTGTAACGACTGTACATGGTCACCATTTTAGAACCAAAATATATGAGCGACACGGTTTTTCTTATATTTAAGTTGCATAAGCATTTTTCGTTCAAAATTACACTCTTTTTTTATTATTTACTGTAAATCTAACAAAAGCCCAGTAAATTAATAATTAAATATTTCAAATGGCTCCCAAAATTAGTGATGCCCTCGAGAGTCTCGTCTCGTTTTCGAAACGATACTCGGACAACACGAGACGACTTTTATTGGTCTCGCAGGTGACGGGAGGATCCTGAATCAGTAAGTAAGTATCCCATACTGGATTGGAACAAGATTATTCATGATGAGATTCCGATACATTGATCAGACGAGACACGATAGAAGACTTTTTATTTCATCTGCGAGACAAGACTTTGTGAAAGTCTCGCCTCGTGGGTCTTTTGGGTATCACTACCCAAAATCAATAAAATTTTAAGTGTCACCCAAATTGCTTGCTTACCAACTACCATATTGAATCAATTTTAAAATGAAATAAATCTTACCTCTTCTTCTGACAAATTTGTTTCAGTTGTACTTGTAGTAGTAGTAGTAGTGGATGTTTTTGCAAATACCAACGATGTCGCTCGTACACCATGCACGTCTTGAGTGTTTAACCATAATACACCTGAAAAAAATTATATCCAATGTTTTGATTTATTTCAATCTTGCTTAAAGCTAGTTCTAAATTAAGTTTTTCGACTTCGGTACACCACTGTTTGTCACGTACCATTTCATTATTTCCACTTTCAGTTTACCCATTTGAATTATTAATGATTCGTTATTTTCACACTTTTACTGTTTACCATGCATAATTGCATGGTAATTGAATTAATTTAAAAAGTATTTAACAATGTTGCATGACTTACGTCTTAATAGTTATGAGAATATTCACCTAATTCAACGATTTCATTCAAAATACAAAATAATAGAAGTTTATAATTAATAAATGTAAAAACAAAACATTATATAGATTATGCCGAATACTTCTGACAGTTGAGGCATTTAAACTTATAAAAAAGAAGACTATATTCCAAAAAAAATTATATTTTCAACTTATAACAACCAGTAGAACAAACGTGCAAAAGTCAATATCCCCAAAATATCATAACAAATCCGAAAATTTCGAAATCGTCCATTTTAGTGTCGAAGTTATTGTGAAAGATATGAAGACATCAGACACCGTCGAAAGACATATTAGAGACCGAATAACGATGTCTCGATATAACAATAATATTGTTCCGTCATAATTTTCATCACGTATTTATATCAATCGATCACCTAGTTTACTTGCTAAACGAACCAAATGTTAAATAATATCCAATATGTCGTAATAGTTCTACATAACCAAGTAAAAGCTTAAGTTATTTCCGAACCAAGGCGTATACGAAATGGAAAGTCTATTATAATGTAAATTATTTTTATTTGGAACATATATGGATTACTAACTTTAATCTATAGGTATACAAGGTGAAATGTATGATTCAAATAAATTTATTTAATTTTAAATTTCGGTAGTTCACAACAACAAGTGAAAATGCTACAATAAAATGCGGTTGCCCCCGTCAGTGGGTAATTTATGATCGAATTTATGAGTACCGTTGTAAACCATTTGACCCGAAACATCTTTGAATTTTAACCGTTTTAAATAGAGTAGGTAGATAGAATATTTTTGTTTTCACTTTTATTTTATTCAAAAATTCTTCCGAAATTAAAATTAGGTTATTTTCCCCTTGTGAGCACACAAAATATGAAGCACCATTATTATGGTTACCAAATGAATGTTGAACGACCTTTAAAATATCATTTCGTAAAGAAAAAGTAGCTTTGTTTTTGTCTTTTTCGGTAATTAATTGCTCGGCGCATGCGCAAGATATTTTTTTCCAAGTTTTCTTTCTCTTATATTAGAATTTGTATTTGTTGTTAATTGTCTCGGTTCATTACAAAAATTTCTTAATATATGATTCCGAGACTCGATCTTTTCCACTGTTACATTATTGTACGGACGAGAACTTACAATCTTTTTATAAGTGCTACTGTCACCAGAAAATAATGAGTATCCCAAAATGTACACAATATTTGAAAATTCTGATCAACGGAACAAGAGAGTACACTACCATGAAAGTCTCATGCAGTAATTGACTTATTTCACGGACTGTTTGGCATGTCGCACCGTCTTGTTGAAACCACATGCCGTCTACATCAATATCTGTAAGAAGATCTCGGTTATCATGTCACGATAGGTTAGTTCCAACTGGCGATAGTACCGTTCTAGGTATCGTTCGCGTAAGTGCTGTATTTCTTTCGCGTTCCAACTGATTTATAGTATCGTTCTTGGAACGTTACGAAAACTACCTTCTGGAAGGGGCGATAAAGTTGATGTGTCCATGCCTAATTCGAGTTTGCGCACTATACAGTACTCGATACGATTCCAGAACGGTTCCAAAATGCCAGTTGGAATAAACCTAATATCGAGTACCAGTAACTGCTTACAAAAGACTCACAGTAAAGGGCCTAAATAGACCCACTCACTACAAGCCTAATAGTCACTGCTTGACCAACCCCATTTCCAAAGAAAATGATCCAATTACGAATCCAGCCCAAAATCAGCACCAAACAGGAATACAAGGTGGATAAACTTGATTTTATCGCTTAGGAGTATTTTGCAAGAAAATATCTATTGCGTTCCCTGCTTTTACTCAGTTCCTGAAAAATATCTCGAGAGTCCTATTCCTTGGAGAGATTTTAGGATTTTTAAGTTTAGGCAAGTCTTCCTCTTTTATACATTCTCCCTAGGATTCTTTAGTGCTATGTATTCCACAAGTATGTAAATGGAGGATTCTTGTTACATTTCACAAATTCGCATTCTTCCTGGTCCACTAGTTGGATCTTTTTGACGTGTCCATTCAGGCGACACCACAGTGTCCTGTTAGGACACCTGTCAAAACTCTTTTGGCTTATGTATTCTTTTGATTTCACTTGGTCAAAGTTTTCCAGGAATATCTTTGATTGTCTTAGCCGTACTAGAGCTTTCCAATGATCTGATCTTCTCGTTTTTTCGGTTTTACATATTTCTTTTAATATTATTATATTGGTGCTGATACCGAGAAAAGGTTCCGGTCCCAAAAGGGTGTTCCGATCCTCTCTTTGCTTTTTCGTTTCTTTCTATTCTAGTGTGTCCTGGATACCATTGTAGAGCGACGATGTTGTTCTTGCCTAGATTAGTAAGCTATTTAGAGAGTATACAATTTAGACAGTTTCTTGAAATTTGCAATCTATGACGCCGAATCGTTTCTGGGGTTTTAAGACATTCCCACGCCCCGTTTCGATATTATCATTTTAACGTTTTGTTATTGAACTTCCAGTGTGTTTAGAAATCCCAAATTGATCCAGTATCTCGGAATTTTTTAATTATTCTCTTCACAGACGACGAAGCTAAATCAATAAATAAAGTTTTCATTATTTTTGTTATGTTATTCGCATTTTTACTAATCCTACTCTGCCAGTTGTCAAATTATTTTCTTTTTTTCAGTTGCTCACACTTCACCGCACAAATGGCGGTAAATTCAAATCTTGCGTCACTTATTAGGTGGATATTGTCTATAGTTTGGCAAGTCTATCTGAAGCTACGCGGCATCCGTAAAGGGTGAGGAAACATGCCGATATCTGTCATAAACGTACCAATGGCGTACGGTACCTATTTTATAAAAGTAATAAGAATAATAATAATTATTATATAATAATATATAATAATAACTGATTTATGCTTTGCTTTAAAGGTAAGGTATTTTCCAAACACGGTAGGTATTTGTTAAAAACAAATAATATTAAAAATCGTACTTGAATTCAATATGGATACGAAATAATAAGATACCAAGTAAAACTGAAAATACGTAGGTAAAAACTGACAATTTAAACGCCACTGTCTAATCAATATCAGTCAATTGTCGAAGTGAGAGGGAAGAACACACGCACGCGCTTGCCAATAGGAAGTCAGGTGGTTCCTTAGCAACGGCATTTCGATAAATATTCACCAATTGAGTAGTCCGAAGGGCGTGGTAATTATGATTTTCGCACGACGTTGCCGGCTTGAAGGAAACCCATAATATATTTGGAAAAGTGTTTATCTTTTGATATATCAGAAATTGAAAAAATAATGTTAATAGACAGAATCCAATGAAACAAGCACATTAAAGAACTAACGTTTAATCATTATTGACATATTGTTAATAATAAAAAGTCCATTTTTTAATTATTATCACTACATACTTAGCACTTTCGCTTTTTCATAGTTAAACGTGGCAATATCGAATGTTTTCGACCGCATTCCTTTCATAGCTTCAGTTATGTTTGCCAAACTATAGATAATATAAAGAAAGATTGGTATTTACTTATTTCATTATATTTGTTCAAAAATACTACCGTGGCATACATTGTCGATAATTGTAGGTATTTAATTTTGTTGGATTTCTATTACTCAAAACGGAATATTGTTATTGATTTTTCCTATATTTGTAAGTATCTATACCCTTTAATTTTTTACTCATCATTATTTAAAAACAATGATTGATGAAATATTATATAACTTCTTATTTACTGATATTAGTTACATAATTGTGGTGTCGATAGATTGATTATGGTAGATAATATTCGTTCGTGGTCGATTTAAAACCACTGAGAACTATTTAATTTCTTCCTTTTATTTCCGAAGTGACGTTTGGCGCGTGGCTATACAAAGCATAATAATTATTGTTTACTACATTGCAAATTGTATTGGTTGCTGGTACTAATTAAAAAAAAAAGCGATTCTCTTCCTTCAAGGCAGAAAATTAAGTGTGTTTTATTCACATGTGCTTTTTTTGTCCTATTTTTATCAAGTTAATAATTTTCTTCTAGTTGCCAAACTTGCAAACCTTTAACATATTATAAAATTGCTACACTTAAATGTTAGGTTATGTTATTTTCTGTTCGTGATAAATACATTTTAAAAGTAGAACACATACCTGCTGATAAAAGCATCCAAAGACCGATCGGCCTCTTCATTATTCTGAAACAAAAAAACACCTGTAATAAAATTCAATAATAAATACATGAAACTAAAAAGAAGTGGGTGTAAACTTTTTTGCCAACGGATTATTGTTTAGGTGTGAAAGATAATAGTTTCATACTATTATAACGCCTTACTTAGAAGTGTAATTCAATGTCTGTCAGGGCATATAGCCCGAGAAGTAGTTGTTGCTTCTTAGTGAACGGTCTCTGTTCGTTGAAAAATATTTTTCAAAAACTTTGTAAGGCGTTATAATAGTGTTGCGAGGTCACCAACTCAAAGCCGGCCCTGTTCCTGGACTGTAAATTTTGGTGGCTGCACCCCTTCCGAGAACTTTCGAGTAAAACGCTTTGTTTGTGCATAGGACGAGTGCGGAAGGTACTGGAATTTTCGAGAGTTGAGAAGGACTATATATACGCGGGTTTTTGAGTGCGTGAACAATTAGTGAAAGAAAGACAAAGAGTTAGTTCACAGAAGTTCTTAATGACCGGACAGTGAATGAAATAGTGAAGATAAATAGTGTAATATTCAAGTGGTAAAAAAAAATAAAGAACAATTATACCAAGTGTAAATAAATAGTAGACATTAAGTTAGTAGAGTGTATATTTAAATTAAGTTTAATAAATAAATCAATAGATAGTAATTAGCCATAGTAGTGTGTATAATTTTATCCCACAAGTGAAAACTATTTAAATAAATAACAAAAACAATACAATATTATCTTCGACATCTATTGATAGCGCGCTTTACTAAAATATGACAATTTGAACAGGAAATTGTAATTAAGTAAATAGGATTATTGTTTATTCATGTATTGTGTCTAGATAGTTCCAAAATTTATTTATTCCTCAATATTCCTATTTAATTGGTTAAAACAATTTTTTTGAGTAAGGAAGAGAATCGTGCTACGTTTTTATCCCAATTTTCACCACTTCATTAATATTATACATCAGTTACGGAAGGTGGGACTTTTTTCTTAGATATTTTCTTCACCTTTTTTCGAATTTCGGATATCTCAAATAATTTTTGAGATATTTGCAAAAAACTAACCATATTTTTTACTCAATTGATTAGAACTTTCACAATTTGCCGTCCCAATTTTTCAGTTAAACTTTTTTTAAATACCATTTCGAATCCAATGCGTCCTAATTCATCATTTTCGGTGGTCCGGATCTGATTTAGAATAAAATGCCACTTGTGAACCTGGAACTGATAGACGATGGAGGAAAATGTTTAGAATGCCAGGAAAAGCTACGTTCTTATATTGAACTTTTCGTTGTTATTAATATTTTCCATTACTTCCTCGCAAAATTCCTTTCTTCGAATAGGTATTGTCAGTATTCAACATATTATTGGTTTTTCGCATTTCATATGACCGATATCCATTTTTCTTTACAATTCCTCTAGCTATTTGCTCACTACGAAGTTAAGCTTCTTTTATTGCAGTAGCAGAAACCATTATCTCCAAGATTTCTTTGCCTACAGGCCAGGCCGCTTGACATGGTGCAATACAACGTGCAAGAAATTGCGGCCATTGTAGCATTGCTGCCAACGCAACCAATAGTTGAAGAAAAAAGTGTATAATAACCTCCAAAAATAATGAATTCAAACATAATATATAAAGTTTTTTTATTATTACTTAAAATGAAGATAGCGAAAGGGAGAAAAGTTCAGAGAAAAAAACAAAGTGCATTACTATCGATTATCATAGCTGCTGCCGCTTTGCTTTTGGAAACGGATGAGCATAGAAGAACACCAAGGAGGTGGTGGACCAGACCTTGGTTGGATAGAAGAAAAGCAAACATAACTTTGGCTGCAGAATTGGATCAAGAAACATAAAAATTATTTGAGAATGAATAATGAGACATTCAACAAACGCCTCTCAAAAATAAAACATAGGATTACCAAAACGTCCTTGGTGAGAGACGTTATAACAGCAGAACCTAAATTTATTGTAACATTGAGATATCTAGCTACAGGGGAAAGCTTTAGGAGTTTACAATTCAATTTTAGAATTTCAGAGAGTGCTATATCACGCTTCATTCCAGTTGTCTGCGAGGCAATTTATGAAGAGCTGAGGAGAGATTATTTAAATGTAGGGCGTATGCACAACTATCTACAGAAAAGTACAAATTTACTTTAATAAACAAAATCTTTTTCAGGTTCCCACTACTGAAGCAGAATGGTTAACAATTTCTAAACAATTCGAGGTAACCTGGAATGCTCCAAATGTTATTGGAGCATTAGATGGGAAACATATAGTGATTAAAGCACCCACAGATCAAGGCTCGGCATACTTCAATTACAAGACAACAACTTAACCTATATAAATGTTGGAAAGAATGGAAGATTATCAGATGGCCGTGCTTATTGGGAAAGTGATCTCTCTGAAGGTATCGAGTTAAATTCACCTCAAGTGAACGACTACAATTTCTCGTTTTTCAAAATGCTGAATTATGTTATGCACCAGTGGCGTAAATACGGGGGGTGATCACACCCCCTCTGAATGGCTAAAAAATTTTAAAACACCACATGTTTACATGTTTATAATACTATGATGAGGTTCAGCAAAAGAAACAAAATATAGTTACTTTAACGTAATGATTTGAAATATCAATAGTTATTTTATAGCGATCCAATAGCTACAGCTCACAAATGAGACTAGTGACTCTGTTGCTTACATGATACAGGAGGGAAGACAATGCTGTTGGCGTCTGGGGGAGGGATGATAGCAAAGAGGTGCATGTTTCTAAAAATAGCACAATACAAGCCTTTGTCTACGTGCAATTACTATCAGTTGTTTTGCATTATTTAGTCTTCCATTGGGTTTTATCGGTTATTGAGAGTGTGGACTGTGTTAAAATGAGTTCTGTTACGAGTTTTAACTGAAGTGGATGTATTTTGTGTTGTTTCACATCCGCCTTCCGCGATCCGAATACTTTTTAGATCTTTCGGCTCGCGTTCGCAAAACCTGATAAGCGAAACTTTACTGTAATTAGGATCTGCAGTTTTTTTCTTGCTGAACAATATGTCGGGCAAAAGAAAGAGCCAGTGTTTGATATCGGACATGTTTAAAACAAGGAAGTTAGAAGACGGTTCTTCACTTGAACCTGAAAATGAACATATTTCTTCTATTCCAGCGTCTTCAGAAACCTCATCTTCCTCTGAACCTAAGTGTGAAACATTCAATCCTAATGACATTGGGCTTTATTTGAACAAACGAATACAAGATGAAGAGAAAGTAAATATTACGCACACATTTCGGCAACCGCCTTGCACCTACAAGTTTCCTGTCCTAAAAAAGTTTCAGAAACGTAAGTTGAAATTTCAATTTTCAGGGTTTAGTAAATATCCGTGGCTTGTTTATTCAGAAAAAGAAGAGGGAGCCTTCTGTAGATTTTGCTTTTTATTTGCCAAATATGGAGCAGGAGTAAACAGCCAGGAGCTCGGTTCATTAGTGAAATATAAGTTCACTAACTGTGTAAAAACCCAAGAAGTTTTCAAGCACCACGGTGATCCTAATTATCATAAAAATACCTTGGAAAATAAGTCTTTGGAAGTTACCAATCAGGTTGATAATACGCGCAATGAAGCGATACTACGAAATAGAAAAAACTTAAAACCTGTTATTGAAACAGTAATATTATGTGGACGGCAAGAGCTTGCCTTGAGAGGTTACAGGGACTTCGGAAGTATTGGAACAAGTTCTGTATGCACAGAGAAAAATGAAGGAAATTTCAGAGCTCTTTTGAGGTACAGGAGCCAAGGAGATCAAGAATTAAAAGATATGTTGGATGGAAGTTGTAAAATTATATATCTATCGCCTATAATTTCATCTTGCAACAATGTTATGAAGAGTAAACTGGTCGAAGAAGTCAATAATACCACTTTTCACTCAGTACTGGCAGATGAAACCAGTGACATTTCAAACACCGAATACATTTCTTTGTGTATTCGTTACGTTGTAGGAGAAAATGAAAACCACATTGTAAAAGAGAGGTTTTTACAGTTTGTGCCAACTACTGAACTAACAGGCAAAGCATTGGCAACCAAAATACTTGATAGTTTGGAAAGTTATGGCTTAAACTTAAACGGTTTAAGAGGGCAAGGCTATGATGGGGCATCAGCTATGTTGGGCCAATACAACGGTGTCAACAAATATGTGCGAGACAAGCATCCTTTGGCTTTGTACGTACACTGCGCGGCGCACTCTCTGAATTTAACAGTAACAAGAGCATGTGAGGTCCGGGAAATACGAAACTGTCTTGGTACTATCGAAAAATGCTACACATTTTTCAATACGCCTAAAAGACAGGCTATTCTCAACGATGTTATTGAGAAATCAGAATTACATCCAAAAGTCAAAACCTTAAAGAGGTTGTGTGCCACTCGTTGGGTGGCAAAGTTTGATGCAGTTCGGGTTTTTATGCATATAATTGATTTTGTTCTCGAATCCCTTGACATCATTTCCTCATGGAAGGATGGGTCTGAAGCTAACAACTTGAAGTGGGCAGTATTGAACACTGAATTTTTCGTTGCTGTACACGTTGTTGCAAATCTTTTTGCTTTTGGTATGCCTTTGTGCAAAGAACTACCAAAGGAAAATTTGGATTTGAAAGAGTCTGTTGTATTGGCCGAGGATATCTTATCAGAATTCCATCTTATGCGTACTAATGCCGAGCAAGAGTTTCATGTAATGTTTAACCAAGTCAAAGCTGTTGCATTAGATATGGGTATGGACTTGAAATTTCCTAGACTGTGTTCAAAACAAAAGAGCAGGAGCAATGCCCCAAGTACATCCAGTTAGTGCGCTGATGGGATCAGTCAAGATGGTGAAATAGAAAACCACTACAGAGTAAACTTATTCCTTCCTTTTATTGATTTCTACATCTCGCAACTTGAAGAAAGATTCAAAAAGCACAAAGCTGTTTTTGAAGGCTTTCAATGTTTGTTTGGGCTTGAACTTAACAGCGAAACTAAAACAAAGCTAGATGCCTTAGTTGAGTTTTATGCAAATGATGTGTCATCAAACACATGACATTTATGTGGAACTAAAACTGTGGAGGAAATATATTGATCGAACAGAAAATCATAAAGTTTTAAAGTCCGCTGTTACCAGCCTTCATGCTTGTGACAAAACATTGTACCCTTCCATCTACCAGCTGTTGAAAATCCTGTGCACTCGTCCTGTGACAACATGCACTCCAGAGAGGTCCTTTTCTACACCGAATCGAATAAAAACATACCTCAGGAATTCTACTGGACAAGTAAGTGTTGCCTTGCCTAGCTATTTTTTAAAGGATTTGTATTCATTGATTTTAATACTTCATTATTATGCTAAGGGCTAATATCATTAAATCATTGTTATAAAATAATTTTTAGTTTTGAATCGAATTTTATAAGGTTGATTTGTTACAGACACGATTAAATGATGTCAATTCATCGAGAAATTGATGACACTGTGGATGAAGTAATAGAGGACTTTGCAAAGAAACCTAGGAAATTTGATTTTGTAATTTAAGCTAATTACAACAAGTAAGAGTAACGTAGCTATACTTTAATCCTTTTACTACTTAGGGCTAGTATCACTGAAGGGAGTAGGACTGGAGGAACTGCTTTAGTCATTGAGAATTCCTTAACAACTTAGCAGTTGAAGGAGAACACAATAGATCTTGCAGGTCGCAGTGTGCACATCCCCACAACTGCTACATACATACCTGTAAACTTGTTTTGTAACATTTTAACTGTAGTCAAACTAATAACCGATAGCCATTTTCAAAATGCTAAACGTTTTTAAACATATTTAAAATGATATTTCAATTAACAATTATATTGAGTAATAAAGACAACACAACTCTTACATTTTCCAAAAATTAATTATTTTTTGTTTAACTTATTTTTTTATAAAATAATTTTAGTTTTTAATGAAATTTTACAAAGTTAATTTGTTACCGAGGACAAAGACGATTTAGTGAACGTGCCATAATGTCAATTTATCAAGAAATTACTATTCTCGACCAAAAAGTTTTATTTTAATTCCTACAGTAAAAATTGTATTAAAAAAAAATTCACCCAATAAAGGCTCTAAAAATACGTTTTTAAGAGTATAAATTACCCAGACCCCCCCGTCCTTCAACATTTATCACCCCCCAGTTTCAAATCCTATTTACGCCACTGTTATGCACAGTTGATTATGAATGGGTAGGCCAAGTATTTTTTGTCTTACCGTATTATTCATACGATTTTATTATTTGTTTTTCTTTAAATTATACAAGATAATAAACAGATCGTTTTAAATTGCACCCATTCTTTATAAGAGCTAATTAAGGCGAAATAAAATGAAAGTGTCGCTCCTTGCTTGTCTATGTACGGTGAAGTTGATTTAGTAATAGGAGTAGGGAACGGGAGCATTATCAATTACCCCTCGCGTTCGCACTAGACTGGATTTGACTGTTTAAGAAGTCAATGGGTGTCAATGGTCTTGAAATAACATGGTCATATTTCAAAGGACATGGTATTTAACATATTCAACCACACGAGTTCAGCTCGCACTTGTCCGTGTCAATCATCTCCATTATATGCAGATGTTTCCTTAATTGACAGTGGCGTTACAATTTGTTTTACAATTATTTTTTTCTATTCCTATACTATAAGTTGTTAATTAAATGCCAATTTTCAGTTTCATAATGATACTCATTATAACACTGGTTTTCATTATGAAACTGAAAAATTAACCAATAAAAATCTAGATTTTTAAATAACCAAGTAGGCATACCCAATATTTTGACAGTTTCTAAGAGATTCTTGTTTTATGACAGTTTTAATCTTTTGCGTTAGTCAAAAAGGTAGATACCTTCTGTGTTATTTAAATGTGTTGCTTTCTTTTATGTAGTTCTCTATTAATACGATGAACCAGGATTATTTAGGTTATCTACCATTGAAACATGTAGTCATCAAAACCATCTTTATTTAGTACTGTCAACTGTCATGTCAAAATGTCAGTGTTCATCTTACATACAGTAGTTACATTTGACATACAGGATACATCTATCAAATGTCAGTGTTCATCTTACATATATAGCCCGTTCAGTACAAAATCCGTTGCACGTCATCAAAGTGTCGAAAAAGAGACGTTCGTTTATATCATGTCACTCGATTGCTGCTGTCAATCCTCTGTCAATCACTATGTTAAGCCTCTCTAAACTCAATAAATATTGAAATTTGTAGGTCGCATTGTATTAAAGAATGTAAATATATGTTTAAAGAAAGGTTTCGTAATTAATTTCATATCAAATACAGCTCGTAGGTTAATTAAATATTAAACTCAAACTAACGTCAGTCTTAATAAAAACTTTTTATGTTGGCAAAAATGCGCGCTGTTGCCGCGATTAAAATGGTTTATTTCTGGTTCAGTTGACGTCTTGACATTTTTGGGGTTATGTTGTGACAAAAACTGCAAAGAACTGTGAGTAATTTTTCACAAGCAGTAATGAGTTATCAAAGTTAAAGTCACATCCAAAAAAACGTATAAATGAAACTTAATAATACTGCAATAGTTGATGCATTTACTCCTGATACTATTTACAGCGTTTATGAAGCAAGTATGTATAAGTTCAATATTATACCCAATCAACTGTATTTATTATATTCTGTTACATTATTCTTAATACTTGGCAATTATACATGGACATTTTTTTATAGATAATCATGTCACTTTAGGAATGGTACTGCACTAATTGAAGGAAAAACAATAATTATTAAATTTAGAATGTTCCTGAGTAGTTTACTAAAATATGATACATCCACAAAGAGGACTTATGGAACTTTCAACAAGAATAAACCACTGTATACATTTTTTGTTTTTATTAATGAATCCTGAATTTTCTAAAATGGTTTATGTCAAAAGGTATGTTACAATGATTATGTAAAATTTTAGAATGCAAAATTGTTTTTATTCTAGATATTTTGTATTACATGCTGAGAATGAAAATGGTTATATTGATGGAGCAGAAAGTATATTTTTATATGAATCTCAGTTGAGTTATTATCATGGGAAAATGAATGAAGAACATGTTTTTAAATGGTTTGAAAACCAATTACTATTGAATCTTTCCGAACCTTTAATAAATTATGGATAATGCTTTTCGATAATATTAGGTTAATGACACAATATAGAATTCAATCAACAAATGTTGAAGCTGAGCTTATTTATATTACAGCCTAGTAAGTAGATACAAACTGTATTTGAACAGTGATATAGCAAATTATATGTTTGAATTCAGAAGACTACACAACTAGTTTAATACATTTAAAATTCTTACTTCAAATTATACCTAATAGACAATAAATGCTGCTTTACTTTTATTTTTACAAAAATAATAATATAGGTATATTTGAAAAGAAAAGAATTGGTTATTTGAATACTGCCCTTTCAATAAATGTTTTTTTCAGAAACAAACCCCCCAACAAAATACATTTTGTCTGTGAACCTCTCAAATTTGAAAGATTTCTATTTGACAATTATTGTTCTACCTTATTTAAAAAAATAGTATTACAAACTTTTCGGCGTAGTAACTAATTTATAAATTTGCAATGTTTCTTTTTAATAAAACAATTCCATAAAAATTGGGGTGGCATTATTTATTATTTTATTTTAATCATGATATTCAAATTAAGTAATTCAGGCAGCATTTTCTAAAGGTAAATGTGTATATCACAAAGTTTTATAAAAACTACAAAGAATTAATTTAATAGTTTTTATTGAATTGAAAGGTCTCATTCGATCAATCATTTATTAGCAATACTTTCAGTTGCAGTAGATGCTGGAGAGCTAAAACAAAATGGTAAATATAAATTTGGATTGATTAGAAGATGATGGAGTGATAAATAATTCACCAATATACTGATAATTATAATATTTATTGATTTCAGTGCTACGATTTAGTCAATCATTTGCATATACCTTCACTCGGAGAATAGAATGGATTTGCTCTCCTTTTCTGAGCTGTGGTGGTGCTTGCTGCACAATTTTCTTTTGCTATGATCCATGATCATATATCTCAGGATGATTTTCCTTGTTGAGAATGACCTACAAACTAAAGCTTCACATCCCGGCTTTTCTAAAAAAAATTTAAGATTTATTTCAACAAAATATAAAATAAAATTGCCTACCTTTAAAAAGGATGTAGATCCAGGTTATCAGAACTTTTTTATTTATAATTTGTCTGCAAACCTTACATCAATCTTTCATATTGTAGTGACAACATTTTAGAAGCCAACATGTACTTAGGTAATTGTAACCTAAAAATTATATTAGATAATATTTTTTCCTTGATACTATATATACATGCATTTTAAATACTAAAATAGTTCCATAACTTCTAACTAATTAAGTGTGTGGTATAAACATACAAATAAAAGTGTTCCATACATACCTTTTTAGTGCTAAAAATAATTCCATAGTTTTTAAAATAAGAATTTCTTAGTGCTGTACGGTTAACATACAAATTGCAAGCAATAACCATCAATAACTAAACCTAACCTAGAATATTTGATAAACTTCATTTGACATATACTAGATTCTCATATTATTTCAAGGGCTTGGCAACATAGTACAGTTATGACAGATGTGACGTACAACGGTTTTAATACTGAACGGGCTATAGTTACATTTGACATACAGGATACATCTAACACCTTCCACTTTTTAAAAGAAATGTCGAGCGACGAAGAGTTTTCATACACACCACCTGAAATCGCCGAAAAGGCGAAAAATGTAATATGTTTATTACCTGTAAAATCAAAAAAGGTATATGATAAATTTTATGGACAATTTATGGATTGGAGGGTAGAAAGACAAGTATAAAAAAAAGCAATGTTTTTGAATTCAAATAAAATTTCTTGTTCGTAGAAAAAATAGTGTATGCAACTCTCATGTGATGGTTATTACATGATAGTTGCATAATATACTATTTTGACCTAGCTTCACTAGCATAAAAAAGTATATTGTAACAAGGGCAGAAAATGGGCATTAGCAGCCCGCGGTTGTATTCGCAAATACCAGCTAGAGGTGCTATAGTATATTGTGTCACAAGGGCAGACAATGAGCTTTAGCAATGAGCTTTAGATGCATGAGAGAGCGTAGCAAAGCGAGGGCAGCTGATATATAGTTAAGGGCTTCCAAAGCGTTTCCTGCATGTCTGACACATAACTGTTTTTCGCCTACCGAATAAACCAAAAAATAGAAAAATATAAGAAAACATTTTGACATACACTGACGTTTAATTAAAAAATCTACGTGAAACGTCAAAGTAGGTACTAAAGTGACAGATGGTGAAAAACTTCAAAAAACGTGGCGCTAAGAATTTTCCGCCCTTGGGCTGTTAAACAATAGTTTCCGCTCAATTTTTGGTGTTCATATGATTGGTTTTTCTGTAAGGTAGGCGGAAAAAGAATTTATCTTCTTTCTAATATTTTAGAGACCATTCGAAAATGTTATAAGTTAGCTTTAGCAGCCGCCACAAGTATTTTCTCATTGGTGGTTTAGAATGACTATTTTGAATTACTTGTCAATTACTTCCAGCACAATTTGTCGTTGCAGAATATTTTACTTCTGGAATAACGTTATATTTTATGATGAAACATTTAAACAAGAAAGTTTTGAAACATGTCAGAGTTATGACAACATTGTTGACTAGTCCTCCTGATCACTATGCTAATACAGGAAGTCATGACTTTCTGTGACCATTCTGCTGAAGAGACAAGTGTATACAAGCCTCCTAAATTTTTTTTCTACTTTTAAAATATACGCACTATATTATGTACTAGTTACATGAAAACTACCTGAGAGTTTTTGCATTTTTAGTTCGAGGCACGTCAAGGTGGCAATGGAGTAACAGAACAACTTTTACTTTCATTTGTCTTAAATACAGGTTCGGCCATAATTATTATTCGCTAAGTACACACTTTGACGACAAACATTTACCTAATTTACATTTTATAGAAATACTATTAATGGTTTATTACAAATACCTCAATACTGATAGTTCGTTATTTAGGTGACATCATAATACAACAGTTGGAACTATAATTATTTGTTTGATTTTATTTATTTTGTAGCAAATAGATAATTTAGAGCAAGAGGTTGAAGATAATTAAATATTAACTATCAATTGTTCTTGTGGTTGCTAAAAATAACAAATTTTGTGGAAAAAATAATTAAGTTCTGTTTCTATTTCTTTTCTAAAAACTGCTCGCAACTGCTTTCCATTTTAGCCTTCCAACCGTTTTCATAGTCTTATATACTTAAGGAACATTATTGGTTCGTTATTCTGCTCCAACCAGTCTCGGGTCAAATCATTTGTGGCTATGAAGCAATTGCCGTAAACAGCTCTCCGAACTCTGCCAATATAAAGTGCTGAAAACGCATCGTCTGCATTTGCACACCAGATGAAACTTTGCCAACAAATTTAGGTTTTGGAAATTATTTTCAGACTTGTAAATTCATCGCTAGAGGACGTCACTACATTTTCCAGTAATGAATCTGTAAATAGACATAATACACACTATTGGTCTTATTAAACCCACACTGTATGCAACAAGATTTTAACCATGGTCGCTGGTCAGTTAACGTATGGTGAGGGATTTTAGATGATCCTTTTGTGTTTGATGAACATTTAAATGGCGAGCTTTACTTAAGATTCTTAAGAGATGAATTGCCTATATTATTCGAAGATGTTCCTTTAGTAGTACGGCAAAATATTTGGATACAACAAGATGGCTGCCCAGCCCGCTTTGCAAATGAAGTGATGCATTTTTAAACCAACAGTATGAGTATAGGTCGATAGGAAGAGGTAGCATATTCCTGTGGCCGCCAAGATCTCCCGACTGTGTTAGATTTTTATCTATGGGGTCGAAGTAATTTATTTATTTATTCACGGGCAAGCCCAATTCACATAAATATTACAGTGTTAAAAGTTACAATGTTAAAAATTACAGTGTTAAAAATGCTCTAAAAACAAAAACAAAGAATAAAAAACATGTAAAATTAAATTAGAGAGTGATAACACTACAACAATCAAAAAATTTAAAAATATCAAAGTTTAAGCTCTAGCAGATGTTTTTTTTAAATTTGAAAGTTGACATCTTAAAAATGGAAATGTCCTCAATAGAGTTAGCTAATCTAAGTGTCCTGACGGATAAAACTATTCATTGCATAGTTGTACCTATGAAAAGAAACATAAAAGGTTTGCACCTGCCTAGTAGGGGGGCGTCCAGAGGTGTTCAGGGGGGAGGGGATCGAGCCGAATCTTATCAAATCTCATTGGGGGAGAGGGTGCAAATATCACGTAATTTTTTTTCTAGGAGAAAACGATCTAAAATTGCGTCAAAGTTAAGTTACATTAAAATAAAAAACGTGTATTTATGATCTAATTTTATCACTGTGATTTTAGATTACGAGAATTTTCCCAAATACTCTAGTTTTAAATGAAAGTAATCGAGGAAATTGTTTTTTTTAATAAATCCAACGCTTTTACACCCAAAACACAAATTTTGAAAAAACTAACGTAAGATTAGGGCGGGGCTCGAGAAAAATCTTACTACATCTCACCAAGGGGGGAGGGGGGGGGGTCATAAAATCATCAATAATGCCTCACGTAATTAATGGACGCCCCCCTAAGACGAGGAGGAACAAATAAATGTATTTTAGAGAGAAGCTCGGCACTATTACACATTCCATTTATTATATTGAAAAGCTGTATTAGATCTCTTTGCTTTCTGCAAATCTCTAGGGTGGGGATGTTTAAGAAGAGTTCTCAAGTATCAGAACGATGGTAGACATACATCTTAAAGGTAATGTATATCTTAAGAATTTGTGCTGAACAGCTTCTAGTTTCGCTTTATAAGTAATGTAATGTAAGTAAGTAATGTAATGCGGAGAACAATAATCTAGGTGTGTTCTGACCAGAGAGCAATAAAGAGACTTAATAGCAGTGATGTTAGTG
Organism: Lochmaea crataegi; assembly: GCA_947563755.1. NCBI lineage: Eukaryota > Metazoa > Arthropoda > Insecta > Coleoptera > Chrysomelidae > Lochmaea > Lochmaea crataegi. Next base: position 16,263,281 of record OX387434.1, on the reverse strand, counting down.
AAATCACATTCTCTTTATAAAACCTAACATCTTCATAGATTTTTGAATAGCAGCAATAACATGGTGAGTGAGGAGTCTAATATAACAATTAAAGATTTAGTATTTCAGACAAGACCTGTAAATAGAGCAGATCTTTTTCAACGAATACAAAACGCAATTGATAGTATTCCCAGTGCTGAAAAAGAAGCTGCTGTCTTTTCTACCACGCAGAGATTGAATATATGCATCGAAAAAGATGAAAAGCATTTCGAGCCTTATCTTTAGGTTACTTTACTAGGTCAATGTAGTTAATTTTTGCTGTTTTTGTTACCTAATTAAATGATGGTTATTGTTACAATGATACTGATTTTGTCAAAATCCTATTTTTATGTATACCTACCTATTTTTTCTCGTATCTTCGCTTAGAAAATAGATATTGAGATGCTGTTTTTACCATTTTTCTTTAATTCCATCCTCTTTCAAGTGAATGATTTAAAAATATAGCATCGCATTTGAAGATTCTCAAAAAAAGTTGAAAACAAAACAATTGTTCAATCACCGCCACCTAGCGACCGTTAAAACCACTGGAATGGAACGATGATATAATATTTGAATTCCCTTTTAAATGAAACTAAGTTTGTCATAATCCTTAAATTGGAACAAAAGTTATAACAGTTTTATTGAGTCAGCTTTCCCACTCACTCCTACCAATTATTTTACAAGATAGAGGAAAAAGTACTGGAGCAAACTTACGTAAAATGATCTAATAACTACGAATATTTAAATTTTGTGGTACTATATAACGCAACATTTATTATAGAAAAATGATTTTTCCGCCTACCTCTATCCAAAGTATACATTTCCTGGCCTCATTGTAGGGAACAAAGTAGTACTTTTCCTCCCTAGGGAGTTTTTTTTTCTCTAAGATTTATGATAAATAGTTTCTGAGATATAGCAGGTTACCTTTCTTAACCCGGTACATCCGCTGTCCTGACTAGCATGGCGGTAAATTCAAATTTAAAAGGGCGGCGACTACACAAACAATTTTTTTAGAAATCTAGTTTTCTTTGGAAAATATTGAATAGAAGTATGCAGTTTCAATTCAAAATTAGCAACATACATATATCTTAGGAAAGATGTAAATTTTAAGAATTTTCCTTTGTAGATTAGATTACTCTTTTTCTACTGGACAGAATTCAACAATTTTGGAATGTGTGGCAAAACGAATGGAAATTTCAAACCTTTCCATCTCTAATTTCAAATTCAAAGTTTTATCAATTTTGGCAAGTTTTATGCGTCTGACTTTTTTGTATCGAGTTATGTATGACACCTTGTATGAACTACCAATAATGTTCATTGTTTATTGATGATTTCTGCATATCAATACATTCAATTATTCATTCAGAAGCCACAAATATCTTTATAACCGGAAGCATTTCCTGTCAGGCTACCGCATACATTTTTTTCAACTTCTTAGAATTCTTAGTTAAATATTCTTATATAAATAAATAAAATTCCCTGATATGTAAAATAACAGCTTCGGTTTTTTTTTGTTGCAAAGGTTCAATATCAAAAATTTTTTTATTGTAACTGAGATGACCTAAAAAGTTATTTTCATATTGCCAAATTTATCGCTTCCATTTTTTAAATAGTCGATACATTTGGATGAACTATGACATATTAATAACTACATAACTATTACGTAAAACTTTCTATTACCTAAACTTTATCGACAGTGTTAACTCATTTAATGGTGTCACTATAATTATTATCAAGGTAGCCTTTTGACCTACAGTATTCTTTTAGGTAACTGATACATCTTTTACATAATTCCCCTATATTTTCGATATCAGTAAAAATTGATGAAAATCCCTCGTATAAACATAATTCAGACAAAAAAAAGTTCTGAAGGCAATACTGGACACATTCCCATCAAGTAACCTTAGTTATTGTTTGTTTTAAGATAAATATCTGGGACTTTCCCATTCTAATGACCTTGTATTCATCATTTATTAGATTTAACAAGACATTTACTATAAGAATCTCTCATTATCCTTTCATACTAGGCTTGGAGTAATTGTTACAAAGATTATTTGAAAATTAATAAAAAATAAGTCCGTACAAAGTAAGAATGTTGGAGATAATGAGAAAAAAGTTGGTTAAAAACGAAAAATTACAATTGTCTAATGACAGTAAGAATAAAATAATGTAAACTTTGATCCGAATCTAATTTTAACCAATGGCGGGTCCTTAGAGCCTCAAGAAATCATTTTTTTCTAATTTAACTCAAATATTAAGGTGGATTCATCGATGCAAAAATTAAAACTTAAATTAATTTAAAATCAAACCTAAGAACATAAAACCATATAATGTAATGTAGGAGTTCATGCAAGAAACTAAGAAATTAAGATGTAAACTAAAATTTAAAAAAAAGTTTCCCAGCTTTCAACTAATAGAGTTTTCTGCTTGTTGCACTGGTGCGCACTAGTGCTGCACCGTTTGGGTGTATCGTTTTCCGCTTAACTTTTCGGTGCGAACTTTTTCAGTTTTGGCGTTTTCTCTACGACTACATTGCTCTCAGTGCGCACCTAGGGCAACTTTATCGACACTGGCTCCGGGAGTCGGTGCATCAATTCCAGTGCAAATATGGCTGAAAACAGCTACAAAACAAGATGTTTACTTACTTTTTGTGAAGAGTTTTTAGAATCCTCTTCATGTTCTAGTGATGATGAAATACAATTTTTGGCCAAAGAAAAAGTCGAAGATTTTCTATCGAAAGCTTTAGCATCACTCCATTTATTAAAAATTCAAAGTGGTTTTGGTTTCCATCATTAATTCGAATTTTTATTAATTATTGTAATTTTGTATTTACAATGTCTATTTACTACTTTTATAGGTTAGGGTTATCGTGTGTGAAATGTAGCCGTCTGGTTAAATTGCACTGAGTAGAGCTTTCGTTATCAGCTTGTTGCACTCAGTGCGCACTTGCACTGGTGAAGCAGAAAACGCTATAAGAATTTAATTTCTTCCATGAATTCGACACAACGCATGCGTCAAGCCCTGACCCTAGATCACCTACTGGTTCTAAGCTTGCAGAACATCCACCCACCATTTTTGTTAAGTTATTGCTTACATGAGCTTGTGTTACATGTTTGAAACTTAATTTATTCGTTAACAAGTTGGTTTACGTTTAATATTTATCTTCAGTAATCTGACAGCTCGAATACTATTGGAAGTTTTGACAAATGATTGAAAAAAGTGCACATGTCCGGTTGGTTTTCCATTTGCAATTAAGTGCGCACTTAGTTCGCATTTAGTTCAATTTACGTGTTCCTTTTGCACGCTCTAGGGAAGGTTTGTACATTTGTAAATCACGCAATTATTTTTGCACTTAGGGCAACTTAATTAGCACGAGCCTTTCGAGGTGGTGCCGAGATAGTGCACTATGGCGTATTTAAAGAAAATGGCGGGATCTAGTAATACTACAAGACAAAAAGCAGTAAATTCAGTTCTTTTAACAGGTTGGTAAATATCAACTTTTTGTTATTAGGTATCTGCAATATGCTTCGAGCTTAAAATTTGGGGTTTTTAATTTAGTTCAAGAATTACTTTCGATTAGAAAGAGAAACTGAGAATGCCCTGATAATTATGTTTGAACACCAAAAGCATAACCTAAAAAATGACAGAAAACTTTTTTAAATATTGCATTCCGTTTGAAGTGCACTGGAGCACATATCTGGACAGAACTTGCACTGAGTCAGTGCGCACTTGGTGTCGCTTTAAACTGCAAATGGAAAACGCTAATTATTTATTTATTTATGTTGCATGAACAGCTGAATATTCTTAGTTTAAATTTAATCTTAATCTTTAATTAGTTTTAGGTTAGTTGTTGCATGACTCCACCTTTAGTGATTGCCAGTATGCAACTCCTGCATAATGTAAATTTCAATTTATGCCTATTCGCTGGCCACTATACATACGCTGGAGGTAAATCTCCTCTGCCCTCCTGTGTACAGACGATACAGTCCCTTAAACGTATATGGTACAAACGGAGCTAAGTCTTGCCTAAATGTTGCCATAATAGCATTTTTTACGAACTTTTACTAAACCATAGGAGCAAGCCTTTTATTCTCTTCGATAACACTCGGTTTGCTTACAATTCAATTTGGCGGTTTGCTGTTGTTTTGGTTTACAGGTTGGGTTATTTTTTCTTGTGCAATTTTACAGTTAAAATTTAATGCAATTTCACAGTTAATATTTAGTGCAATTTCTGAAATTCTGACACATTAGACAAATGAAAAAATTAAACATTGTGTAGATTATATAATGGAGTGAATGATGAATATTTTTTTCAGTTTATTAAGAATCAAAATCAAACATTGTTAAAATATTAACAAGATCCCTTCCGTGAAAGGCAGAGACCTCGGCACCTCAGCCCTTAGGCTTTTTGTGCTCTTGGTTATACCGTTTATGTGAAGAGACCAGTAGCCCTTATCAGGCTCAATAGTCTTTTCGCTAGGTCCTTCTTGGAGAAATTCTTCCTTGGATACTCTAGTCCTAGGAGTCTATATCTCCAATGAGACATTCGGAGATAATGTGAGAGGCTGTTTCCTCCTCTTCCATGCACAACCGACAGATACGTTCCTCCCTATATATGCCAATTGTGTGTCTGCCTTTTCATTGCCTACAATACCCTTGTGCCTCGGGACACGCTTAAGAGTTACTCTATTATGGTTTGCCAGGGTTAAAAGTTTTTGTAGGTAGTCCCAGACAAGTCTAGAATTGATCTGGGGACATGCTAAAGATTTCAGTGCTGTCTGACTATCTGAGAGTATGAGGATCTTTTGGCCTCTATATCCCCTTTCGATGTTCATTTGCAAACACTTGTCGATAGGGTAGATTTCTGCCTGGAATACAGATGCACACAGATAACACACTAACGTTCCTTCCTGACATGATATGGTTGATTGTCGTTAATTGTGGCCAACATGTTATCACTTCTCATTTCAAGAAGCGGGCTTGTGATAACGTCTGTTATTCTGGAATGACTATGGGTGTTGGTTCCTTCGTGCCAATTCCCATTGCATTCCAGCCTGTATGCAGCCATTCTCGCTTGCAGAGCAAGAGGCGGAAGATTGAGAATGGCTTCCATTGCCGCAGTCATCACACCCTTTATGCACAGATAGTCAAGTCTCTGAAGTTTTGATAGCTCCAGTTCGGCTTTCCTCTGATCTGTTTTTGGCCAAGGCTCCATAGGGTAACTGTAGGTCTGACCACAATTGTGTACAGCAAGTGAAAGATCCGTGGATTTAGTCCCCATGTGTTTCCTATCGCCCGTTTGGCAGCCAGATACTTAACCTCCTGGCTAAAGCACATCTGCACGTATACAGATACATTCAAACACAAACGGAATATAGGGATTTAATGTATTGTCCGATCTAAATAGTCCACCAACAAAACATTTCTATAAGTTCACTTCAATGAATATCAATCAATAATTCAATCAATATATAAGTATTGATCTGGACATCTGAATTCAGAACCAATGTAAAAAACCCCGCCCCTTCTCATTCCAAAATGTGTTATTTATGTACGATGTGTGTGAGAATGCGAACTGCGATTTAGAATTGAATAACTATTTGATGGGGGTAGTAAACGTCGCTACATATTGAAACAATATGCTTACGTTTTATGTTGTTGAAATCGAAAATTAATTGTTAAATTCTCTTTAACAATTAATGGTTCGAGTTAAGATAATATGTTTTGATTTCTTTTGGCAATAACGGCTTTCAAAATAAAAATAAATTCGTAAATAAAACAAAATAGGATTCTTTAAATTGAAACAAAGCAACGCTCTCATCTACCGACTGCTGTTTACGGACTGTCTGACGCTATAATTAAGGACCGCCCATAGTTGAGAATTGTACGATATGTTATAGGTGTCCAAATAAACGATTGTAATAATCGTGTTTTTTATCTGTTGAAGCTGGATGTTGGTCGACTAGTTCAGAAGCAGTTCTGATACAATACTTAAAATCCCTATGTTCCGTTTGTGTTTGAATGTATCTGTATAGTAAAAAATTCTTTTGTTGGTCTGGTTTACTGTTTTCAACCCAAACGGGTAGTGCAGGGTTAATATTTTCGTGTAATTTAATTTTTGATTGAAGTTCCGAGGTGCCAGATAAACGCATGGCCTTCAAATTGTTTTATCTTCTGCCTCTCCCTCTAGTTTTAGAGTAGTGACGAGCCTCCACTGATTTTAACAGGTGATATTTATTATTTTTCTCATTTTCTATTTCAATTCTCCATGGACCCTAATTTCAAGTCCTGAAACTCTATTTTCAAGCCCTTTTGGATGTTCTGAAGAGGTTATAGTGATATATTTTCAAATTTTCATTATTTTACCAAATTATTTAATTGTTTTTGTTAACTTATATATAATATAACGTTCTCATTAATTCCTCTGTCTTCCATTCCTTACCATAATAAAAATACACCTACACCATTAGACGACACATGATGTAATGAATCTTAAAAGTTTTACGATGTGAATGTAATTGCTTACATTTAGTAGGTATGACATATTTATTTTATATCTCTAGCGGTAAAAGATAACTGTTGTAATCTAAATATGTATTTCCCTACCTAAGACATAACACAAAATTTGTGATTTGAATTATAATCTATCGGTAAAACGGTTTTCCATCGGATCTAGATAAAGCCGCGAAAATTGAATGAAAAAGTTAAAGGTAGGTACCGGCAAAAATATTCAAGGTAAATAGGCAGATCATGAAGAAACTAGAGACATATAAAAACCTTGTTTTTTTTATGTCTGTGGAAGATGTGTGTGACTTACAAAAAGAGTATAGAATGACAAGAAAATAAAAGAAAACCAAGAAAAAAATTGCCCAAGAGAACTACAGAAAAGGACAAATGTGTAAGAAGAAGACAAAACTAAACTACATTTTGCTTCACACCTATAAATAGAAAGGCCTGAGATTAAGTATGAAATATATTTTGTTTCATTTCATGAAATTGGTTACAATTTTAGTTCTGCCTTTCGTTTTTCGTTAAGTAGGTTACCTTCTACGAATTTCACTCGGAATTTCATTAAATGCTTAAGAATATTTTCAGCTCAAATTCGAACAATATTTATGTATAACCTATAATCTGAGAATTTTTACTTTGTATTATATTGATTTTAATTTGGTCGATATTTTTAGTTTTAATATGCCCCTGCCAAAACTCCTCTCAGGTCGTGGTTCAAAATGTTCCTGTTATTTTAATAAAATTGTCCAGAAAATTTCTTAAACTGAATTATATCGTTACATTTGAGAAGTTGCATTACAATCATAATATTATGGTCTTTAAGAAAAAAAATTAAATTTTGATATGAAGAATTATAGTTCTTTCGCCATCAGAAGAGAGTAATAAAACCTAATTATGTATGCAAACTACAGCAGCGGTGGCCCAAAAAAAATCAGTATATTTGCAAATTTTTACCATAAAGCACTAACAAATTTCTTTTAGTTTAGCGGTGCCGACCAGTATACCTGATATAACAATAGACGACCCTTTTGTAATCGCCGAGAAACTGGTCAATAATCCTTGCATAAGCGTGGTTCTGGGTTTAATAAAAGGGGTAAAATAAAACTACATTTTTAAGTAGTTATATGTATATTGACAAATTACTTTATTTGGCATAATCAAACCAACAGATTTTAATGGCTAAAAAAGTTATTGATAGTGACATCAAATTAACCTGAATATTTCAGAGAGTTTAAAATATTTTTTAACAAAAAAATTATGTTAAGTTTTCACCAAACTTCAAGTAAAAATATCCAGTGGATAATCCTTCCATAAAAGCTTGACGTGATGTCTGAATATTTTTGTCTTGCAACATTTTTGATACCGTGTGTCCCTCGTTTATCCATGTTTCATCCAAATAAAAAAATTTCCTTCCCTCTGAACGGTATTGCAATATGGTTCTTGAATATTTCCTTCTCCAACAAATAATTTCATCCTTATCAATAAGGGTCGATTTTCTATCTGTTTTCGACCATGTAAAATTTAATTCTTTAAGAGTTTCCCATAGTTTGGTTTGTTTTATATCGGGCAAATCGGAATCTTCTTTTATAGCATTCAAAATTTTTGCTAATGTTGGAATTTCTTTTTTTAAATAAAATTCGGGTACCTTACGTCTAATAGCCGTTTTCGTTTCTTTTGGAAGTTGTTTTGGTGGATTCAGAACTCCCGACTTTTGCTCACGAAGGAGTCTGTATATCGTTGATTTTCCCACGTCTGTCCAGATGAAAGCTCTCTTTTTACATAGACATACACATTTTTAATAATAAGTTTCTCATTTAACGATAAAGGAATACCTTTTATACGTTTCACAGGACTACACTCCAAACTATTTTCCATTTTCACTCCCTCTGTCTGTAAATTTACACTCAACCAATTTGATCTTTCACAACAAAAACGAAATAAAATGCTAAATACTAACACTGCTTTCGATGTTTTTTTAGACTACTAAAAGATCCAGGCAAAGAATAATTTATATAGAGGAGGTTTAAAAGAATAATTTAGGAACTCATTAACTAATGACATAATGAGTAGGGTAAAAGCCGGATAGCCTAATAGCTGTTTGTTTAATCCCCTTAATACCTACCTACATCCGGTCAGAACAGTAAAATTTCCAAATTATTGTAATTTCTTGGTAAAATACAGGTACAATTGAAAAATATTCCAATGTTAAAGTTACTTGAGTTTAAAATTACAATGACATTTTGCATATAATCCAAGTTCAACATCTTTCACATAACTAAAGGTGGATTCATGCAAGAAAAAATTAAAACTAAAACTAATTTAAAACTAAAACTAAGAAGATAAAACCATGTAATATAATGTAGATGTTCATGCAAGAAACTAAGAAATTAAGATTTAAATTAAAACTAAGAAAGATGTCCAACTTTCAACTAAGAAATTAATTTCTTCCATGAATTCGACACAACGCATGCGTCAAGCCCTGGCCACAGATTACCTACTGGTGATTTGTGTGAATTTATTGTTTACATGAGGTTATATTACATGTGTGGAAATATTTTTACAGTTTACAACAATGTTATTTGTAAAAAAGTTGGTTTACGTTTAATTTTATCTTCAGCTATCTGACAGCTCGATTACTATTGGAAGTTTTGACAAATCATTGAAGAAACTGCGCATGTCCAGTTGATTCATTAATTTATGTTGCATGAACTGCTGACTATTCTTAGTTTAAATTTAATCTTAATCTTAAATTAGTTTTAGTTTAGTTGATGTTGCATGAATCCACCTTTAAAGTTACCACCTAATATTTGTAACTGGCGGCGACATGGGGTCTAAACTAAATATTTATAGTCTATCATTATAAATATAATTCTATAAATGCACGCCCATGGTTTACTGGTTTCCGATAATTTTAATACTCTCTGGTGGCGAAACAACTATAGTAGGTATTCTTTCATGATTGTTATTATTATTATGTTACACCCATGTTTTATTTTGAATTTAACATACAATTTTTTTTAAATGTCCTAAATATTATTCATTTTTTTTAATGTATATCTCCGCACTATTGTTATTTAATTTTTATTTCAGATTTAAATAGCTTTAAAATTGTTCCTGATTTTGATAAATTGAAATTTACTTCCCTCGATAACTGCTTCCTCTCGCTACAATTTTAATTCTTCATACCATGAAGCTCTTTATCAATTATTTTTAATTTTCCTCTTATTCTGTTGAAGATTTATGAATCCAACTGTGATTCTAACATTTTCTGCTCTGCATCAATCCCATCTCATTATTTTTAATTTCAGTTTATTTTATTTTAAATTTTTCTGACTTTTATAATAATTTTTCAAAAATTCATTCCATTTTATTTATACATATTTATACATATATCGCAACCCCTTCAATTCTTTCTTAGATAACCCTTCTTTTCAAATTTATATTTTTCGATTGGTTTATCCTACATTTTGACATGCGTTAACATTTGGAATTGACTATATCTTTTTTTTTAAAATAATTCACAAAAACCTTCATTATCTGTCATATCTATACAATTCTTCTTTTTTTTAAATAATTAACACAAAACTTCATCATCTATCATATCTTTACAGTATATATTATATACGTATATTTGGCACCACTGTAAACTATTCATTATTTTCGAAATTTTAAGTTAATTTGTACGGAGCTATTTTTGAGTACCATCCTGTATAAAATACAGATCAAGTGATATGCGCTGATCTCGAGATAAGAACTTTCGATGTAACTACCTACATTGTATTCACTGTGCATTGAAAATTCTACTTTTCAGTTTAACATACAATGCATCAGTTACATTTTTATCTAATTATGATCTACAAGGTCCTTTCGAAAAAGTATCTAAAATATTTCGACATCAATCATTTTCTTACAGTTTTATATTTAAAGTTTTTACAAATGAGTCTCAAAAGCCCGGCTCTAACGATGCAATTTCGTCTTTGCAACTCGATCGCTGCGACAAAATTGCATGCAGTTTAGGTGTTCGTATACCATGCAACTGATTAATGCAATCGAGTTGCACCAAAATAGAACTGGATCTAATTTTATGCGACAAATTGCAGCGATTTCATATTTTTGATGTAAAGCATCGTCAGAACCCGGCTTTATAGAGATGAAAATTAATGGCGAGTAACGTTAATTCTCTTTACAGACCATCTCAAAGACTCTACTTCTGCTATGGATTAGAAGACAATACCTACTTATTTCCTACGTAGTCTCAGCCTGTCAATCCTGTCTATTCGCTATTCACATCAACTGTCAGCCCTCCCTCCCTACATTCCGTCTCCATTCATTAACAAATAACATTAATCTCTCACTTACAAACTCTGTTCTCGCTCCTCCAACCCCTTCCTGGATTATGCACCCTCCTCAGATCAATACTTATTCATCCAAATTTAATAGAGCCTAGGATGAAAAAATTATTCTTAACCATTATGACTAAGCATCATACTCCTACTTCCAAAAGTGATGCTGGTGTTGGTTGCTCAGTCACTACAGCACACAATCCAATCAGATCTTGTCTACATATTGGATACTTGTACAGTATTCTACAAGCTTTTACGCACATCAACCAACCAAATGTACAGATTCTTTAGCTTTCATTCTATCTATCCAGAAATTATTTACTAAACATATCATTGTCCAAGAAATTCACCAATCTTGTCACCACCTCTTTTCATTAAACACCAAAGTCACCATTATAAGGATCCTCACATATAGAAAACTTGGCAATGAACTGGCTTATCCAGATTTGCAAGGTTATTAAGGCAGAAGCAAAAAGAATCGTCTTTGGCAAAGTTACTGAAACTCTATCCGGTAGAGATGCCGTTTTCTTAAAACCCAGCAGGAGAATGTCTGAAAGTTGAGTTAGCTCGTGTGTGAATTGTAGGTCGAACTAAGTAAATCTACAATATATTGCACTCGAGACGCGAAACTTGTCGGAAATGGAACAATTAATGAACAAACTGGAATAAATGGATGCAAAGAATGCTAGAATTGAAAATAAAATAGACGGGATGTATAAGCAAATCGAACAACTAAAAAAAGAGAATATGCAGTTAAAAAGGGAAAATGTTGACTTGAGAGGAGAAACGGAACATTTAAATGAAAAGATCATACAGATTGAAAAGAGTCTAAGAAAGAAAAATGTTATAATACATGGAATCATGGAGGAGGAGGAGGAGGAAAGCAAGATACAGTTGGAAAGTAAATTGAAGAACATTATTAGTAAAGTGAACAGCACGATTGATGTAAAAACTGATGTAATTGAATTCAGGAGAATTGGTGGAAATAACAAAAATAGACCTGTTCTGGTGGAAATGAAAGATTGGGATAAGAAAATAGATATCCTGAAAGAAGCAAATAAGTTAAAAGGGACAACAATATACATGAACGAAGATTATCCAAAAGAAATACTACAACAGAGAAAGAATTTAATCAGATACATGAAAGAGGCAAGAGACAGCGGACAAAGGGTGAAACTGGTTTACAACAGATTGTATATAAATGGGAAAGAGCTTAAATTAACAGACCTACAATAGGGTAGGGGAACATATAATGAAACCCAGGATGAGAGAAAGAGGTCCGCTAGCATGAGATCCCCAGAAGGACACTCAGAGGAACAATCCACAAAAATAATAAAAACAAATGAAAAAAACTGATTAAAACTGAGAGCACGACAGGAATAAAGGAAAAGGTAAATAGAAATAATGCCCAAACTAAAATTAAAAACACAAAAAGGAATAAAAGGTGTGAGCAATCAATCACACTAGGTACATGGAATGTCAGGACATTATTGATACCAGGCAAGCTGGAAGAAATTTCGAGAGAAATGAAAAAATACAATATAGATATTCTGGCTCTACAAGAAATAAGATGGAAAGAGGAGGGTGCAATAGAGAAGAAAAACTACACATTTTACTATTCAGGAGAAAAGCAACAAGGACGGAATGGAACAGGATTTTTAGTAGCCCAAAGCCTTAGAGATAAAATAATAGAATTTAAAGCAATTAATGGAAGACTCTCACTTATAAGAATTAAACATGAACAAGCTAACATAACTATTATCAATACATACGCACCCACGGAAAATGAAGAAGAAAACAAAAAAAACCAATTCTACGAACTGTTAGAAGAGATTGCTCTTGAAGTACCAGCAAATGATATACTGATGCTAATTGGAGACTTCAACGCAAAGATCGGAAAGGAGGAATATATAAAGGAAGTAGCTGGAAAAGAAACTATTCATGAATACACTAATAACATCGGAGGTAGACTCTGTGGACTGGCAGCAACAACTAATACCTTCATTGTAAGCACGAGACATAAACATAAGAGAGAACATAAAATAACCTGGATGAGACCAGGAACGACAGAAGGAACCCAAATAGACCATGTTTTGATATCCAAAAAATGGAATAAAATAATACAAGATGTCAGGTCATACAGGGGAGCCAATGCAGATTCAGACCATATTTTAGTAATAGCCAAATTGAAATTGAAAATAATAAAGACCAACCATACACACAACGCCAAAAAACGATGGAACATAGACAAATTGAAGTCACAAACCAATAAGGCACAATATGTGGAGACAATAAATGGTAAGTTAGAAAATGTCAATGGAAATAATATCGAAGTACTATGGGAAAACATATAAGAAAGTATTATCAGTGCCGCAAATCAGTCACTAGGGCCATTTACATTTAAAGCAAGTAAGGAATGGTATGATGAGGAATGTGATAATAAAGTTAGAGCAAAGAATCATGCAAGATTGAACTGGCTAAAAACAAAAAGAGAAGAAGATCAACAAACGTATAAGAAATTGAAGAAGAAAGCAAATAAATGCTGTATAAACAAAAAAAGACAATGGATTGACATGCAAATGGAAGATCTGGAGAGGAATTGCAGGGACAGTGGAAGACTATTCGGATACATAAAATCACAAAATAAAAGATACAAGTACCTGCAAAAATAGAAAAAAAAGACTGGACACATTACTTTAAAGAGATGTTTAAAAACAGGGAAGAAAATATAGAGGACACAAACGAGAGCCGTGAGGGAGAAGAGGAAGAACCCCCAACATATGAAGAGTTTAAGGAAATAATTAATCAATTGAAACAAAAAAGAGCCCCAGGTCCTGATCAGATCGTGAACGCATTAATAAAGACTGGAGGAGAAAAATTACTAAAATCGATCTACAAGTTAATAACCCTAATATGGGATGAAGAAGATATGCCTGTGGAATGGAGAGAAGGCTGGATAACACCAATATTAAAGAAAGGAGATCCAACACAATGTCAAAGCTACAGATGTATAACACTGCTTAACACAACTTACAAATTACTCACAACACTTATACGACGAAAGTTAACAAGATACGCTGAAAGAACAATTGGACAATACCAACATGGATTTCGGGAAAATAGGTCGACCACAGATGCAATACACATTGTAACACAGACAATAGAAAAATGCTACGAACATGGTATAGACTTACATGTAATATTTATAGATTTCAAACAGGCATTCGACAGTGTCTCCCGAAGTAAACTATTACAGGATATGAAAGAGTTGGCAATACCATCAAAGCTGATCAGATTAACAAAAATGTCTATGGAACAATCAACGGCAAGAGTAATAACAAGAGAAGGAGTCACGGAAGAAATCTCGATTGAAACAGGAGTAAGACAAGGAGTCGCCCTATCCACCACACTCTTCAACATTGCTTTAGACGGTGCAGTAAGGCAGACTGAAATAAGTCGAACGATTGCGCAAGCTTCAACGCAGGTAGTAGCATATGCCGATGATATAGCGTTAATGACAACAGACAAAAGAAACGCATTGTTAACTCTCATCAGAGAAGCAGTGAAAAGAGGATTACAAATTAACGAAGAGAAGACTAAATACCTCATATGCTCAAGAAAAGAGAAATCGAACATAAAAGAGATAAGAATAGGGGAACATTGTTTCGAAAAAGTGTCACTCTTTAAATACCGAGGGGTAATTATTACCAGCAATAACAATCGAAGTGAGGAAATAACCCAGCGAATACTAATAGGCAATAAGATGTTTTGGAAGTACAAAAAAAAATACTGAAAGATGGAAATTTGAGTAAACAAACAAGGCTGAAAGTATATAAAGCGGCAATACGCCCAATTGTAACATATGCAGCGGAAGCCATGTGCCTTACAGCCAAGGACATGGAAAAACTAAAAATATTCGAAAGGAAAATCATACGAAGAATTAACGGGCCCAAAAGAATAGACAACGATCAGTACAGGAGCCTATACAATGATGAGATTGAAGATATTCTAGAAGGAGAAGATATCGTTAATGTAGTTAATGCCCAAAGACTACGGTGGTGGGGGCACATTCACCGCAGACAACCAGAGGAGCCAATAAGAAAAATCACTGCAAGGACACCACAAACAACAAGACCAAGGGGAAGGCCAAAAGAAAAATGGAGGAATCAAA
The DNA here is from genome assembly GCA_947563755.1 of Lochmaea crataegi. Lineage (NCBI taxonomy): Eukaryota > Metazoa > Arthropoda > Insecta > Coleoptera > Chrysomelidae > Lochmaea > Lochmaea crataegi. The sequence goes on along the minus strand of OX387434.1, from coordinate 16,248,239 downwards.
TAATCGAAGACATTAAAACTCTTGACATTAGAAACTGGAATAATCTGTGCCAGGACAGGAAGAAGTGGAGAGAAGTTGTAGACAATGCAAAAGAACACAAAGAACTATGAAGAAAAAGAGATCTCAGATAACAAGGCGGAGTGATTCACCGTAATAAAGGAATCCAAGAGCTCCAAGATGGAGCGCTAATCATTTCTACAGAAATGTAAAGGCTAATATATTGTTATGGTATACAATAATTCAATGTGTGGTGATTTAATTTTATTGAATAGTATTATATACCACAAGTATCAGTATCAACCAGAACTTCAAATCAAACAAATTTTATATTTTAAGTTGTATTTATTGTTCTGAAATGTTTAAAATCCAATACTGTATCACATGCACGTGTATCTCAGGGTATGATATGGGTAAAGTGAGTTGTCTAAATTTAAGGAGTAAAATTTGAAATGTAACAACCTTCAACGTCAAAATTAAATTAATGATAATTAAATAACTATCTCCAGATTGCAATCCGTGGATGGTCTCCTAGCCTATTACAACCTATATTAAAATAAAATTAACACAATTCCGCACAAACAAAATAACTCTCTCAATATCTTGTCGAAACACCGCCGGTAGCTGTATTGTCTAAATAGAAAACGACTTGTTCTCTGAAGCGAAGAAACTTTGCGTTGCGCAAAGGAAAGATTACTGGTAAGCGTCTCGAATCTGGGTACTGGTTTACAATCAGCTGTTAGGTACAAGTTTGAGTATAAAATTATTTACATTACCATCGTTTGTTGCTGGATGATCTCTCTTGATCTTGAATTTGAACAACCTTTACTGCATTCAAATCGAAGGTAAGTTATTTAAGATATTTCTAACTCACTATTTCTTTTTTATCCGTTTTATTTAAAGTTTTCGTACATTTAAACTTGTAACGTCCATTACTTTTTTGTCTCCCCCTTAGTTACTTATCACCTCACAAACTTCCTTCCCGTTGCTAACGAATATTCTTTTGTTTCTTCTTTATTTATTATAGAAATTACTAATTTTTGTTGAAATCCAGTTACTGACAGTTCATATTTTTTAATCAAATAAAAATGTCCATAACAACCAATGTTTTTGTACTGACATTTCCAATATCAACTTTATCAGCTGATTTATACAGGGTACATAAAATATCTTAACAGAAAGTATCTAATTTAATCATTTTAACGTTATTGCTAAAAATGATGGACATAACATAAGATTCCCATGTACATATGATACAACCTCCAAAAGTAACCACTTCATTTCATTTATCATCATCTCAATTTCAGTACAATATATTATATATTATTATATTATATATATATATTTGCAAAATGATTATGTTTACTGAAATTACATTATTTGAGGTTATATTCAACCACGAGCTGCTAGCGGTTGACTAAAATACAATCGTCTTGGAAAATATGGCATATCTACCTTATAAACGGTAGAAATTCCTAAACATATTCGGTAGAGACGCCAATATTACTTTTGCATATTTTTTTGCAGAGATGCCTTCCTTTTACAAAAGAAAATCTGCCACTCGTGGAAACTGGTCAGGGGCAGACTTAAAGTTGGCAATTGCAGCCGTCAGCAGCGGAACGAAAGTTGACGAGGCGTCGAGAATGTACCTACAATATTTCCGTTAGAACCTTGAAAAGAAGAATTGAAAAAAATGCATAATGGCATAATGGGTCCTGCGAGCACGCTTGGTGACGAAGCGGATAAGAAGATGGTAGCTCATATAAAGAAGCTTCAGGGGCTCGGTTTTTCTCCTATTTTGGATGATGAGAAAGATTACAAATACGACACAAATTTAATATACAAGAAGAAAAAGCGGGGTATGATTGGCTGAAGTCATTCTTAAGGAGAAATCCGGATCTGTCAATAAGAAAAGCGGAGGGATTATCAAGAAGTAGAACTTTGGGAATGATAAAGGAGGCAGTAAATAATTATTTTGATTTATTGCATCAGGTCTTGAAAGAAAATAATTTATTCGATAAAGAGACTGGTCTACAACTTAATACTAAACCTTCGCTGGTTATAGCTGAAAAAGGTTCCAAGGCTGTAGCAGCCCCGACGCCTCAAAAAAAAGGTGAAACTATAACAGTTGTTTCTTGCTGCAATGCAGAAGGTTTCTTTTTACCTCCCGCCTGCAAATTCAAAGGTACTAATAAGAAATCAGAATTTGAAGTAGATATGCCACCAGAGTTGTTTCATCGTTGTCTTAAGGAGCATTTTTTACCTAGAATGTGTCAAGGAAAATGCCTTCTGATTTTGGACGGCCATACTTCCCATACAAACGCAATAGATGTATTGACATTTGCAGAAGAGAATGGCATAATTCTGCATTGCTTGCCACTACACACTATCTTCAGCCTTTAGACAGGGCCGTCTTCAAATCTCTAACGTATTACCAATCCTGCTATACTTTTGTCAAGTAAAGATGGGAGACTCAACAGTCTTAATTTTGGTAAACTTTTAAACGAGGCATGGGGAAAAGCGGCGTCTGTACAGAATGCAGAATCTGCTTTCCGATCTACGGGTACGGATACCAATATTTTTTGCTTTGCTTTAGATAATTAATACATGATTTTTACAGGAATCTATCCTTATGATCCGAGCCAAATTCCAGATTACGCATTTAATCAATTCGAAACTGAAGGTCAAGTTAATCGCATGGAAAACGTATAGGAAGTAGCGTTAAATGTTGCTACAATTTCGGTCACTGTTGAGTCACATTATAGTTTAGCCTATGAAACTGGCAAAAACACCACTCAAGAAAATGATTCTCCAGGAAATTTGCTTACGATTGTAGCGCCATTGCCAGACGCTATCAGTAATGTTAAAAGTAGAGGAGGTAAAGTGGCTCAACTTTTAACATCCGGTGACAATATAGAAAGAGTTAAGAAACTTGAAATAAGCAGAAAGAAGAGAGCAGAGGCAGGAAACAATAAAGAAACCAAAGATGTCTATTCCAGAAAGTGTAGCAAGCTTCCATTGCGCAATAGTATAATTTCACCTTACTTATACTGGAAAACCAATCATATGAACACCAAAAATAGGGCGAAAAGTATTGTTTAGCAGCCCAAGGGCAGAAAATTCTTAACGCTTCGATTTTGTAGTTTTTCACCATATGTCACTTGAGTACTTGACGTTTCACGTAAATTTTCATTACACATCAGTGTAAATAGAAATTTTTGGATAGCCCTTAGCTACTCAAGTGACAGATGGTGGAAAACTACAAAATTCGTTGCGTTAAGAATTGTCCGCCCTTGGGCTGCTAAGCAATATTTTCCCATTTTTGGTGTTCATATGATTGGTTTTCCGGCAAGGTAGGCGAAGAACACTATTATCCTCCAGATTTAGGACGATTCCTTGAAAAAGTAGTTCTTTAGACTGTAATAATATATACGTTAATTTTTTGTTCTTCAATTTGCATTCTTATTTTTATCATCATACATCATCTTAGTAAAGTTTTTCTTTGCAATAAATGCACTGGTAGGCTCACCTTCGTCATTCTTTCTACTGGCTTCGGTTTCTTCTATAACTGTAATCTTCAGGATTTTAGGTACATCTCAAGGCTCTAAAGCACACCTAAAGCTCTCATAATTGGATGATAAACTATACAGCATCATGATAGTCAGTAAGTCATCATGAATTTCCACTTTCATGTCCTTTAATCTATCAACGACGTCAAAAAACCTTTCCCTGTAGCTCCGAACATTATAATCATTTCTCATTTTTTGTTGAGTAGCTTGTTTTAAAATTGTGGACCTTTTGACTGATTAATTGATTTTAATTTAACCAAAGAACATTCGATGTTTTACAACCCTTTACGCTCTTAGGTTGATTTCGAGGGTAAGATCTGATTTTGTCTTGCAATAGCTTCATCTGCATCTGGACGTTTCTTCAGACCATCCACATAATGCCAATAATCATTATTCGCGAATAAAGCTTATTTTTGTAATTTACTTGTGTCGTAATTCTCTTTACTTGTCGCTTCAATTCTAACAACAGCAGCTACGCTCATCGTGACATTCTTTATTGTTTTTTTATGCAGTGACTGGGCCCAAAATCCAAAACTGAAGACGTACAATGTTGAATTTCTCGAATGTTATTTAAACGTTACTCCCTGTTATAATTTCAACTAAAACGCGAGACGTGGACGTTTACATTTCACTATATATTGCTGCCGGAGGCTATTGGTAGTTACAAGAAATTTTAGGATTTTTTTTCTGTAATACCTAAACCTAAATAAATTTATCCCTTCTAAGCGCTTACTTGTAAATAGCAAAAAAAATAATGAATATACCAAAAGGAACATACAGAAAACTCTTATTTAAGAAAGAAAAAATTCGGTCAAAGGAAACAGATTGTGATTAAATAGATTAAATCCATATTATTTTTTTAAACACCTGTTTTATTAATAGTAAAATTTAAACTTACCCGAGTTATCTAGAACAGAACTTTTCCAAAGTAACACATGACACTTTAGAGAAATTCACACAAAAACTTTCGTGTAGAAATTCTTAAACAAAACCACCACTAAATAATGATGAATATGTAACAGCAATATCTTAGATACCTGAATGAAAATTAATTATAAAATAATTTAAAAAAAAACGATCTCGGATAATTTCGAATTTCACAACGTGTCTTCTTACTTTGCACGTATCTCGAAGAATCAACGTCTCGAATAGAATTTAATGTAAATTAATCTTGCGGAGCATCGATATCTGGTAGCGACATCACCAGAGTACGGACAACAATTGGCCAAAGATGCAAAGACAACAAACAACACACAGCAGTATTAATTCTGTCCGCTGCGGCACAAAGAGTAGGTACTTTCTAAACGTAATTAAGAGCTGGTAGGAAACCGCGCATTCACCACAAGTACACCAGGTGATACGAGGTATGCTCATTAAATGTTACTTATCCTCGAAGAAGAAAAAATGCTCGAGAAATTGACCGTTTGTTTAGTTTAGTTCAGATGGCTTCTACCGCCATAAATAACCTATCCATTTAAGCCTCATTGTGTAGGCCCGATAATTTTTTTAAAGCAAGAAATGGTTAAAGTCGGATTTGCCGTTTATTAATTGTTAAACGATTTTTTTAGCTTATTTAGTTTGTTGTTTGGGTCAAATTTAGTAATTGAAATTTTACCCTCTTCCTGTTGACAGATTGATCTGAAATTTGGTACACTGCTTTAGTTGTGATGACTAAAGCTCGGATTATAGGCAAAATGCATTTTTTTGCCTATTCAAGATAATTTTTGTATATTTTGCCTTTTTTCGCAAATTCCGCCTTTTTGTGCCTTTTTTAAACTTTTATGCTACCCTACTGATGATTTTATTCATATTCGGTACTTCTTTTTATTACTAAAGCTTTCTGTAATAAAATTTTGGGCTAATAATAAAATATTAATGATTTGTTTCTCAATGGCCTTCTGGGAAAATTTACCTACCTATTTGCGGATTGAGAAAAGGCTTAAAAAATGAGAAATCCCTATTGTTTTGACCTTTATATCAGTTGTACAGACGGTTACTGAATCAGAGTTTAGTTTTGTTGCGTATACCGAAAAGGAAAGAACACACATTTTAAAAAGTTTTAGACGTTTTGTGAGTTTATTTAGAAAGATGACTTCTAAGTTAAGTGCTTGGATCCAACCATATCCGGAACTATCTCTGGAAGGAGATGGAGCATTTTGTAAACCGAGTGGCAAATCAGTAAGTTTCATTTTTTCTTTCTCTCAGTCACCGCATAACTACATAGTATTAAAATTCCATTTACTGTTTGGACCCTTACTTTGTAAAATCTACTCATATTAATGTTATAAATGAAACTAACTGTTTCTAATTAATTCCACTATTTAATTAAAAAATTATGAAAATTATGAAAGGATATTGATAATTATTTCGATATTGACATATCATCGTCAGAATGACATAAGTTACATTTTATGTGATACCTACTTGATGTTTAATATTTTGGCTAGACCAAATAGTAAGTGACCTATCTTGTGATTGACTTAATATATATGAATAGAAAAAAGAAGAAGATATGATTTTACAAATATTAGAGCTTAGGTATTATTAGCCCTATGGGGATACCCTGGATATCTTTTTCCCATTTAAGATCAGTATAACTGTGCAATGATATAGGAAACCAAGGAAAACTATATCTGCTGATCTTTACAATTGTTACGTAAGAAGACAATTTATTAGTGGAGAGCTCCCTAGATTTATCTGTTCATTGACAACTTCATATTGTGGGTCTCTTAAGTGTCTTCTTATTTCTAGTTCTTCAAGGAAATCTAGTTCTTGTTTCTTATCACAAATATGCAGTACTTCTAGTTCTGTGTTAGGTGTTAATGAATGTTTTGTGTCAAGAAGGTGTTTTGCGTAATGTGATTTATCTGGCTGTTTTAATCTGTATGCTCGTGAGTGTTCATTGTATCTAATTTCAAAATTTCGAATTGTTTGACCAATATAGACAGCATTACATTCTGGACATTTAAGTTTATATAGTAGGTATCACATAAAATGTAACTTCTGTCATTCTGACGATGATATGTCAATATCGAAATAATTATCAATATCCTTTAATAATTTTCATAATTTTTTAATTAAATAGTGGAATTAATTAGAAACAGTTAGTTTCATTTATAACATTAATATTAAAATTCCAATTAATTATTCTTATTTTTTAAAATTCTCAGATTTCAAGTACAAAAAAGTACTTTATTCACCAGCATTGTGGAACTCCTCTTCACAAACGGAATTTGGAAAAATTTAATTCCTCTAAGTTAGTCCAAACATCTCTGCGGGATAGTGTAAGCAGTTCAAAAAAAAGGAGGAGGACACATTTAAATTTGATTTATGTCAGATGATTATTGCATCTAATATACCTCTGTATAAAGTTAATCATCCTAGTTTTAAGTTATTTTTTAAAAAAACATTTTAATAAATCCTTACCGGAGGAGAGTACGTTGAGAAAACAAACTATGGACAAATGCTATGTGGAATGTATTTCAAATCATGGAATTAAAAGCATTTGTCTATATTGCCTATATGTTAAGATTTCTGCCTTTTTCAATAAAAATCTTTGCCTATATAAGCGCCTTTTTCTTCAGTTTTTGTTGCCTATAAATCCGAGCCTTAGTGATGACAATACCATTATGTCTATTCAGAATGTTTGTAAATACCCTCAATATGGATATAAAATGAAAGGGTTTGGCTAGTAGAATACACAATACCTACATCATAAAAAACACATTCAAGATGGTCGCTACCACAAATTGGGTGATTTTATATTTGTTACAATACCCTTAATTTGGGTTTACAAGTAGAACTAAGTTCATGGTTGATCATAGAGTTTAGACAGTTTATACATTAAAACAGAAATCCAAGCATCTAATCAAACCAAAGAACAACTTAGAATCGGAATTCAAGCATGGAATCTCCACCCAAGTCAAGGATTCGTATCGTGTTTTGGACTGTGTGGCGTAAGGGTGGCTGAAAATGTAATGTCGTTAACGTTTTCCTCAAGACTTAGGCACATCTTGTTGTAATTGAAGCCTTGGTCCTGTATTGGACATCTTGAAGGGTCGACCGTTATAATGTTCATTACTCTTGAGAACTTCATTTATTCAGTGATCCATTTAATATCGATATTACCTCCGTTGAATCCAAATATCAAATGGAATTATGCGACCTGCAGGCTGACCCACTCATTGCATCTAGTGGAGCAACTGGAATACCAGTGTTCAATCATTTGGATAAAGAAAAATATCCAAAAATGAGAGATTTTGGATTTCAAATCATTACTATGTTCGGAAGTTGCGAGCCTGCATTCTCTGACATGAAATATATAAAATCAAAATTTAGAAACAGCTTGAAAGACTCCACTCTTGAAAATATAATTAGAGTTGCCACAACAAATATTGATATGGGCATAAAAGAAGTTGTTGCTCAACAACTACGGCCACAATGCTCCCTTTAAATAGCTTAGGCTTAATAATATTCTTATTTTATTGTGTTTTCATTATTTCTTGTTATTATTATTGTTAAGAATAACATTGTTTTATCCGTTAATATGTGATATTTCATTTTAATGATAAATATAACGCAATATTTATTGTCGAAAAAATGTTATTATCTTTATTTTTTTCGTATAAATAAAATCACTTTTGAGTAAACATGAACTGACTTTCATGTACCAAGGACGAAAAACTGTCTATTATAGTCGAGTCTGCAAATTGATAGTCGAGGCGCAGCCGAGACTAGCAAGCAGGCGAGACAGTGTTTCGCCGAGGTGCATATTACATTTTTTCGTCGATCTGCTGTGAAAAAGATAAGTTTCATCTATCACATATCTGTCACAGCCGTATCATAGTGACCACAGCGGAAAAAAAGTGTTTGCAGACGAAAAGTAAAGTGTTTGCGGATGAAAAGTACTTAACGTCAAAAATAGATGATTTTCTATCCGGAAATTAGTACGTAAAATGTCATTTTTTGTAAAGGTCGACGAAAAAGGCGTTTTTGTTAAAGTGGAGGTATCCGCTAAAGCATCGCATGGATTAAAATTCCTTGCCAGAAAAGATTCGTTTTTTAGAATCAGGATATAATTTTTTTTGTGAAGGCGTTATAGGAAGATTTATCATTCTCAATTTGCTTAAAACTTGATAAAACTAAATCATTCACAAAATGACAGTTATTCAACCTCAAATCGATAGTAGAATTCATAAATGTCAAAATATACATTGTAAAAAAATCAAGTTCCACTCATTTTTTCATATCATACATATTTATAAAAGACTTCAAATTTTAAAATACCTAAAAGACAAACTATCGTTTGATATCCTAAGCAGTTTGATTTACAAACGACGTGTACCTGTATTTTCGAATTTTTGAATTATTGGCGGATGCGCGAATATAGTATATCCCCTTAACGATGCACATAATGAACTGGTGCTGCGTTCAGATGGTGCAATCAACTGTTTGACTACTTTCTAAGACAGGATTCGTCAGATTTTGTTATACTGTCAGTACATATCGTGAGTAATATTCTTATTATTGAGTCTGATATTTAATAGACTATTAACTGTTAACTAATAGCGTATTTAGATAAACATTAGCAGCACGAGTGTTTAATTTCAAAGTAATAAGGAAAATCGTAGCGTTTACGCTTATATTATTATTTATTATTAATAAATTGCCATAAAAGACTTTTCATGAAAGAATTTCCCATACGAGGGGTGCTTATAAGGTTCTTTAGAACTCAAGTCTGTGATTAGCCGGTGTAGCGTACAAAGCACCTAACCAATGATTCAATACGCCTCAAGGTTCGAAGTTGGTATCAAAGTTGATATACACAGTGTTCATTTGAAAAGGACCCACCCTTAATATTTCAAAAATGGGACATATTAGAAGGAAATGCCGAAACACGTCAACTTTTAACTTGAGGGGGACACTTTTTGGCACTAATGTCATAAACGTCAGATTCACCCCCTCCCTACTATTTTTCAAATGGCATTAGGTATCAAGTCACACCTCATTTAAAAGGTCTGGTAAATCTCTATTCAATCATTTTGTTTTGCATTTGATACCAGCCTTGCATTGTTATTTAATCGTTGTTTAAAATTGGCTCTTTTTCAACTTTTATTGCCTGAATGTTAACGGTGGTCACTTTGAACACATGATTAAATAGCAGTTGTTTCTTGTTAACAGTTGTATTTTTACTATTTGTGAATTTTTTATTCTTTAAAGAGTCTTTCTATCATAACACAATAAGGGGGCATACGAAAAATTGAAAGAGGGCCAATTTTAAACAACGATTAAATAACAACGGAAGGCTGGTATCAAAGGCAAAACAAAATGATTGAATAGAGATTTACCAGACCTTTTAAATGAGGTGTGGCTTGATACCTAATGCCATTTGAAAAAATGTAAGGGGTGTCTTCAGTAGGGAGGGGGTGAATCTGACGTTTATGACATTAGCGCCAAAAAGTGTCCCCCTCAAGTTAAAAGTTGACGTGTTTCGGCATTTCTTTCTAATACGTGCCATTTTTGAAATATTAAGGGTGGGTCCTTTTCAAATGAACACAGTGTATACAAAAAGTGGATGATATATTGAAAAATCTACTTTGACAATTTGTCTCAAAATTAAAAATGACAAATATTGACAACTACTTTTAAATAATATACAAAGTGGCAATAAAATAATTAAACATTAGTATTTTCCAACAGCCGGTTACGATCATGTTTTAACTTATCTTGTCAAAAAGCTTTCGCAGAAAAAAAGTGTGCGCTGGTGTGTGAGGTAAGTTATATGAGGGAAATGCGTAGGCTGTAGATTTACAGTAGCGCGAGCCAGTTGGACTTGTTTTTTCGTTCTTTTTGTGTCTACGTTTCCGATAATTTTATGGCAGAGTAAAGACATTCGGGTGTGTAAACTTCTTACTTAATTTGCTATATTAATTTTGAATCTACTTAAGATGACATTGAATTCTTAAATATACCTATTAATTAATATTTAAGTTTATTTTAATTACTTTCTCGCTCTCAAATGATTTTTTACGCACGCTAAAATATTAACAGCGATCGTTCCAATATTATATATTATAATGACTCTATCGCACCCATTTTATAAGAAAAAGCACGCAATTTGACTTTCACGAAATATTTCTCTTTTCATTTGAAAAAACTAATAAAATCGGTGATTATTATCACGCTTTTATTATCATTTATCATGCTTCTATTACCTTCACCTAGCTGTATAAGTATGTAACGGAATCTATTCAGACGTGGTTATAACATTGACTTCAAGCCGTCAGATAAAATTCAAACTTTCCACCATGGAGACTATACATACTTTTCGCACCGATGACAATATAATAATTTAATAAGCTTCTTCCAATATCAGGATTAACGATTTTTTTATTATAATCTAAGCACTCTCCGTGCTATTCAATTAGCGAAGATGATAGCGAATAAGACTTGTCCAGTATTCAGTTCCCGCTCACTCCCTATGATTACTACTGAATTTAAATGTATGCATCATTCACACTGGCGAGCTATATGTCATTTTTCTAGCCTTCAAAAATATCCCCACTGCCATTTGCTCTCTAGCATCCATAAATTCTATGGCTACCATATGATCCCGGGTGATCCTCCCATTTTACAAGTCTGTCATACGATCATCACTGTCAGAGATTAAGTAATAGATTACCAACAGTATGTACATTCTTCTTACTCCACTAGATTGAGCTTTTTGAGGTGCCCATAGAGGAGGCAGGGTCTTTGTTTAGGACCACTGTCAAATCCAATGACAAATTAAAACAAGCAGTGAAAGCTCTTTTTATATTTACACAATCAGATTAAAATATTAATAGATAAGGGGGTCAACCATTTATCGTGAAAAATACTTTTAACTTGAAAAATAAAAATTCGGAATTGTATCTTCCTAAGCACAAATAAATAATAGGATAATTGAATAATTTAAAAAATATAAGTCTCAAATATTATTTTACCAGCCAAACATTTCAGTTGTAAAATAACCATACTATTAGGCGTTATCTTTTCGCTTTTCGAAGAAACTAGTTCGATACTGTGCTATTGTTATCGAATTAACGACTACCTGCTGTGGGTTTTGGTCTTGAATCAATCATGTTGGTATCATAAGTTAAATCGAAATATCTTGGAATGAAGTATACAATGAGGGATTTATAAAGTTTTATTATTAAATCCTTAAGATCCGATACCGAGTTATAAAAATAATGTGAAATGTATTTTAAGTGAAAACAGAAAAAATAAGAAACAAGTTTCTGACAAAATATGTACCTATGTATCTCCGTTACATTTCAATTTCGATTGTGAAAGAATATTAGCAAATCATATGAAAACCTTTACACCTGCTCCACAATATTACCTCTTCTATTTAGTCATTGGTCAAATATATTAATGAAGTCTTATTCTGAAATAGGTTAATTTGTTCTCAGATCACCTCCTTCCCAGGAGTATATATTCTCCTACCTTACTAGATCTTTCCATAATGGTCAATTCTTCTCTTTTTTTTTCGGCGTTAACTATTTTTTCCAATATTACATTGGTGCTGATACCGCTAAAGGGTTCCGGCTCCCAAAATGGTGTCTTTCAGCTCCTCTCTTTAGAAAACAGAGACACTGGCTCAAACTAAAACATTTGGGTGCCTGGGACAAACACTTAGTCGAAGCCCCCTACATTTAATGGAGTATCCTACTTACGTTACAGAGTGTAAGAAAAGGAACCAATCTGACCCGTTCTTCAGCCACCAAAAATTGGTAAATGGGCCCCGAACTCCGTGAGATCAGCGCAATAATTAAATCTTTACGTTTAAAGGTAGTAAATAACAAGAGCTATTCTGTCATTTATGATGGTTAAGTTTAAGTTAAGTTAGAAGGCCTGTATGGCCAAATTTGAAACATTTTATTTTTTTTTGTTTTTTTTCGCTTGGGTGCCTGGGGCACAGAAAAACGTAAAAATCTTATCGACCAACACTATATTTTGTTGCTGCGGGCCATGCTTTTCATACCCAATTAGACAACTAGTAATACAAGATGCTTATACAATAAATTTTTTACCAAGAGTAGTAATCTAAATAGGATATGTGACTTGCACATCATACTTCGTGACAGTTAACGTGTCAACTTACAATAAGTAATGATTAAAAAAAGTTTATACCTATATATATATACTACTTACCAAAATTGTTTGATTGATTGATATTTAAGTATATGCATAAGTATTGTTTCTTATTTATTTTTTGAAGAAAATTCTGGCTATTAATTAGTAGTTATTTATATATAAAAGAGCGTGGATGAAATCTTCATATATTATGAAAATATCTTACTAAGGCTATGGTCCGAAACTAACTGGTTTGAGGTTTACCGTCCGCCCGAAAGTAACTAAAAAGTAGTGGTTGCTGAAAATCTGGTTAGTTTTGGAACACGGTTTCCTGAAATATGGTTAATGAACTGTCAAACTAGTAACCAGCCTTAGGAGCCCGGTTACTTCTGGTTTCGACTGTCATCTGTGATGCATTGTTTATGATTTTTATTATTTGTTGATTATTCGACCATCGAAGAGAAAAACAAAACTTATTTTTTGCAAAAACAGGATTTCTTCCCATGTTATTATCAGGAACCAATTTGTCCCTAACTATATAAAGACAGCATATGGTCAAAAGTTAGTCTAGACATTCAAAAACTCTCTCGAAATTCTCCATCAGTATACAATTCCAGTACTCCGGTGACAAAATTCTGAATTATTGGCATTAAAACTAAAGAAAAAAAAGTAATTATCGAATTAAAAAATTATAGCTAGGTAGCTAGCTGCTTACCTTGATTACCCCTTGCAGCCCTGTAGTCATCATCTGAAGACTATTCACCAGAACTTGACAAAAGAAGGTGGTGAAACACAAAAGCAGCCCGATTGTCCATGTTTAAAAACAACTTAAAAGTCCCAGAATCTGTTTTTTGAAGTAACAAAATACAAAATCCGGAGACGTTTTGGTAATATATTTAAGGTTATATTTTCGTTTCGTATTTTCACCGGTTTTGTGTCCCGAATGCAACTAGATTTTTCAGTTTCATTCTGTCAATCAAAGCGGTTAACCGTGGTTACGGTTAGTTAGGTACTTTCGGACCATAGCCTTAGCATATAAGATATGTGACAATGTCATTTATACAAAACGTAACCTATATCATTTAACTAAAAGGCACTTTATATTTATCCAATGTAATGTAATTTACGCATGCGTGAACTAAATATTGCAACTGCACCTGCAGTAAAGGCCGCTTGACGTGGTGCAATACATACAACCTGCAACGCAAGCTTTCTTGATCGAAAGCATGCGCAGTTGAGACCCAGCTGATCAATTTCTGCAATTCAATGCAATTGCAATTTTATCGGTTTGGTGCCATTTCTATTGCATGCATAAATAAATAAAGGCGCAGTTCTAGGCAGAAATCTAGTTTCTTTTGTGTTACTAACCAACTTACTATTTCCAATCAAATGATATACCTATCAGCTGATTGTGGTGACTGACGTTTTGACATTTGTGATTTGATAATAGAAAGTGATTCGCTTAGTTTTTTTCTCTGAGCTTTTCTCAATTTCGTTATCTTCATTTTAAATAATAAAACAACTTTATAAATTATGTTTGAATACGTTATTTTTTGAAGTTAATGTCTACTTTTTTCTTTCTACACTTGGTTGGGTTGGCAGTAATGTTGCAATGACATATGTTGTCAAACAGCATGTTCAATTCATCATTTGTAATATACTGATCTTGCAAGAACTTGCCGTAATTTCCTGCAAATTGTATTGCTCCGTGTCTAGCGGCCTTTAATGTATAGCTGCTTTTAAGATTACAGCTAAGTTAGGAGCAAGGATTTTTCTATAAACTCACCCTTATGTAGAAGTAAAATAAAATTATTGAAAAAACACACAATTTCAAAAATCTATTTTTATTCACTACGTATAACAATCACAGTATATATTACATAAAACAAATGCAAATAATTAATAACATCAACTGATTTAAATTTTAATACTAAACAGAAGTTTGTTTTTCATATAAAAACGCATCAAATAAATCAACTCATTTTATTTAGCGATTGTATTAGATATTCGGCTTTTTTGTTAATTCTAATAAGGATGAGGTAACCAGCAATAACTGAGCCTAAAGTAACAAACATTCCTATAGACTCGAAGATTAATTTTGGAGCAAAAATGCCCCACACCATGAGATGGCGGCAATGTATTGTAGCCGCCAACATACTAGCAAATACCTAAAATAAATTCAACTTTGATTAAGCGAATCACCCTGTATAAACGTTCATAAGAACATTGACAATTTCAAAAAAAATTAATCTTTTTTAATCGAGCACTATTGACAAGTTTTTAAATGTATTCAAGACCAATATATCTACAGCTTAACCAACAAATTTCCTATAAAAGCATGTAATAATCATTCACTAGATGTACTCACCCGTATAGCATGTCCAAGAACATATTTAGAAGCCAACGTAAACATTGAAGTCATCATCAGTTTATCTCTTTCGAATAAAACGACCTCGCCTCTGGTAGCTTCTAATCGAAACTCTGGTTTCTTTTCACAGACAGAAGGAATCATTACGAATACTGTGAAAGGCGTAATCAACACTAATGGTAATAATACACCCATCAATGCATAGGAGCAAAAAGTATTTAAAACAATCAGTGTTCCAGGAATGAAGTTACTAGAAAATATCCCACTTGTACCAATGAAAGCAGCTTCCCACGCTATATTCGGGAACGATGGTTGATGTCCGGAGGCGTAGAAAAAATACTGCGCCAGTATTATCCATACTGCTATAGATATGTTGGGAACGTCGAATAACTGATCTGAAATATAATAGGGTTATTGAGTACCTGTTTTTGACAGAAAAAATCCTAACAGGAGAGAGTAGTAAAAGGCATAACTTATGTACGGAAAAAAATTCAGCATCTAAAGGCATGCAGTCGAGGAGATTTTCCTAAAACTTGTATTATCGGGGAAATGAATGTATTTTCAAAATAATTCGGATGATGTGCTTGCGCAGGCGGGCTATTTTGGTAACAGTTGATGTATGTCAGGTCTCAGTTGCAAGTTGACTTTTAATACAGTAAAAAAACAAACCCAATATTATTCATTTTCCATAACTAGATGTATTTACTTTCAAAAATGGTGAACGAGAAAGAACTTGTAATGTCAAGTGTTGCTGCAATTTTTGTTGTTTGTTAGGGCGCGTTTACACCAAAGTCTTACACTAAGTTTTCCACACGTTGCGGCAATTTATTGCTTTTTCTACAAAACACTTTTCGTGTCTTCAACTTGAGGAGGGACAAATCCACTAAATTTTTGTTTCCCGCGGAGTGTCGGTAAAGATCAAAGAAGGTTGACAACTAAAAGTGGAAGATTTGTTGCTGCGCGCTTTGCGCCAGCAACTTGTAGGAAACTAGTGGAGAACTGTTCCCCCTTCACGCCCCGGCAACAAGTTTTCAACTTGTTGCTCTAAATTTTAGAA
The DNA here is from genome assembly GCA_947563755.1 of Lochmaea crataegi. Classification (NCBI taxonomy): domain Eukaryota; kingdom Metazoa; phylum Arthropoda; class Insecta; order Coleoptera; family Chrysomelidae; genus Lochmaea; species Lochmaea crataegi. The sequence continues at coordinate 16,232,134 of OX387434.1, read as the reverse complement.
GCGCAACTAATAGTTTTCTCCAAAAAATCTTCCACTTGCTGCTCTGCAGAAAGGCTTTTTCACGGGCTTCTTTAACCATAAGAAAACATTGGAACCGGCTGTATAATACATCAGATAGACCCCTTTTATGTTTAAACGACTAGGTTCAGAAGGAAGATATTGTTCAGTAAGCTTAACAAGTCAGATGGGTATCTACGCTTTTCATATTAATCCACCCAAACATCTCACTTATGTTATGTTAAGTATGTTAGGAAAATGAATTATTTGGCACATTGAAGATTTTAATTTAAAATTGGCGTGCGCTGTTAGGAGGCAAGAGGTTCGATTTTTCTCCGAAAGAAATACAGGGGTTATTTTAGATTTTATTTATATGTATTATTTACATTCGGCATCCCCAAATACTCTTTAATCTATATTTTTAACTAATTTTAAAAATAAATAAAAAATAATCAAGTTATTATGTATTTCTTGTGACGTGTTTAATGTTTATTTAAATTTTGATAAATTAATAATAATTGAATTTTTGTGTATCTTCAAATCGTTAAAAATATGAATTAAGGCGTTTTTGGGGATGCTAAAGCTAAATATTATAGAAAAAAATATCCTTTTGGAAAAAATCTATCCCTTTGTTACTCCCTAATACCACACGCAAATGATAAATAAAATTGTATATGATGCTAATTTTTTGTGAGACTTTTGCGAGACTCGCGCGAAACATGAGACGAGACGAGACTTTTATTGCGAGACGAGACATTCCACTTTTCTATTAACTGTTGTACCTCATCCCGACTCCACGACGTTATGCACTTTCAAGACAGATTAATTTTTTTCAGCATAGTTATTTGCAGTGTAAAACGGCTCTAACAAAAAAATGCTTTTCCATGAACTTGAAAAAAAGACATTTTTTGCGAAAAACATGAATTTCTCAAAAACTACTGAACTTTTTGACATTTGAAATATAAAAATAATAATCAACATGACGACATACAAAAAAATGACTATGTATTAAACTACTTTTCCAGAGATGTCCTAAAAGCACAAATGAATAGCTCTAACAGGAAAAAAAATGTAAATTTAAAATTGAAATAGTACCCGGGTACTCGATGTAGTATCATAAGGGTTAAATAAGCTACAATCGTACCAAGATTATGAAAAACGAAAAAAAATGTTTTACCATTTCACTAGACAATTTAGTGATGTTAAAAGCTTGTTCATACAAAAGTTTTCATATTTTTCAATTATTTACAACTTTTTCGATGAAAAACAGTATTTAAGCTGGATTTATAAACTCTGTTGTTCGTGATTCCCGCTGCTCGAAAATGAAACATGCATGCGTTTATGAACCGTTGTTGTCGTATTGTTCGTCGTTGCTCTCAAATAACCAAATTTTATATCTTGTTATTAGTGATTCGCAATTACACCAATGAAAACTGAAGTTAGCGCCACGTGACTTGATATCTGCCAATCGTGTCAAACTCCTCTTATTTTGATAATAAATTTGCTGTTGAAGAACTCATTTCTATCTTACTTTCTTGATATATTGATACAAAAACGAGAAATAATAACAAAACATTAATAATCTGTCACGTCAATTTTTATGTCGCATGACATGCGTCACCTTTGTGACCAATCAAATTTCAACAGTTTTATTACTCCTATACATAAATCTGGTGATAGAAGTAATATTTCTAATTACAGACCGATAAGTATTCTTTCTTGTATACCCAAAATATTAGAGAGTATAATATGTGATTCTATTAAATTACCTTTATGTAATATACTTATTGAAGAACAGCATGGTTTCATATCTGGTAGATCTACATCGACTAATCTTTTGATATTTACTCAATACATATCTGATGCTTTGGAGAATAAACAACAAATAGATGCTGTTTATACAGACTTTTCCAAGGCATTTGATACAGTTAATCATAGATTGTTGTGTAATAAACTACATGCTATTGGGTTTGAAGGCAATATGTTTAAGTGGTTGTGTAGCTACCTTACTAACAGAGTTCAGTTTGTTAAGATTAAAAAATTTTTATCTCGTCAAATTTCCGTAACATCTGGTGTTCCCCAAGGAAGCCACCTAGGACCTTATCTTTTTAATATATTTGTTAATGATATTAAATCTCAAATAATCAACTCTAAATTTCTCTTATTTGCTGATGATTTGAAAATTTATAGTACTGTTGATTCCATATATGATTGTGATAGAATACAGATTGATCTTAATAAAATAATGGAATGGTGTAGTGAAAACCAAATGAGCATTAATGTTAGCAAATGTCAATCTATTAGTTTTTCTAGGAGATTTAACAACGTATCATATAACTACAACTTAAATGGGGAACCACTTCAAGCAGTATCTAGTTTAAGGGATCTAGGTGTGCAACTAGATTCTAAATTAAATTTCACAAACCATTTTGAGTTTATAAATAACCAGGCTTTCAAAATGTTAGGCTTCATTATTAGAACTTCAAGATGTTTGCAAGATATTAATTCTATCAGACTAATTTATATTTCATTAGTTAGATCTGTGCTTGAATACTGCTCAGTTGTTTGGTCACCCACATATGAAATCCATATTGCCAATCTTGAAAAAGTTCAAAATAAGTTCATTAGGTATTTAAGTTTCAAATTGCACAGGCCGTTGAGTGATCACCCGTATTCCGAAATTAGAAACACATTTAACCTTCCAAAATTATCTCTTAGACGAACATATGCGGATATTATGTTTTTACATAAATTGTTGAATTCTAGAATAAATTGTAGTGATTTGTTGTATTTAATTGATTTTTATGTTCCTTCTAGATTCACTAGAATCTCTCAAAATTTTGCAATTAAATTTCATCGATGCAATTTCGGTAAACACTCTCCACTGAGTAGAATAATTTTGAATGGGAACAAAATAGATTTGGATTTATTTTTAGGTGCATCGGAGAATGTTTGCAGGCAATGTATTAAAAGAATTTTGTTACGATACTATTTCTTCATTTTGTCTTGTTACGGTATTTTAATTTTTTTTTTTTTTAATATTTTTATATATTTTTATGTCCATATGTTCTTTATTTTTTATTTTTATCATTATCTATATTACCTTTTACTGCTGCTTTTTGCTTAACACTTAGCTATCATAATACTTTGTAAAATATAATTGTAATTGGGTTGTACCCGTAAATAAATAAATAAATAAAAACATCGGGAACAACGAAAACCCAATATAAATTAGTCGACTCGGGAACAACTGTGAATAACGAATCTCCCGCAACGTGGAAATCACGACGAGCAAAGACCAACGGGAATAACAGAGTTTATAAATCCAGTTTTACGCCGCAAATCTTTGAAAAACCCTTTCAACCTACATCCTTCCTAAACTGCATGTATTTAGATGCTGAATTTTTTTAGTTATGCCGTTTCTTACCCTCTATTCCGTCGTTTTGCTATTTTTTGAACTAATTTGCCTGGCCTAATAAGGATAATAATGAATAATTGGAGAAAAGTAAACTTTATTAGTCAATTGCCAACTTACCTATATTAGTTGCGTTTTCAATTCTCAGTACTGAAGTTACTATCAATATGAATGCAGCTGTCAAAAACATAATGACAGCAGATGGAGCCACCGCGTCTCCTAGAAGCAGAGCAAATAGTAGCGTCAAATATACTCCAATAGTAATAAATGCTGCACTGTATAGAGTTCCCATACCGTATACTATCGGTATGTCGTCATTTTCTTTTTCTTTAGTAGTAATATCGTTTTTAAGTTTCTTAAACAATGCAGGTATGCTGTTAACGTCTTGAAATGAATTCTTATTGGGCAGAACGTATGTGAATAAAGGTTTAAATAAACAAACTAGAATTCCTACAGCAGTTAATCCATAAACACTCCAAGCTAGAGAGTTAACAGATTGCAAAGATCCTACAGATTTTTTATTAGAAGAAACTCTTCTCATTGCCCAATACCCCGACATACAAACAACAATTGTTGTTGGTAAAAATTTTGTAGCGGTAACAGTTAATGAATACCCATTCATATTTCCTGCATTCCTTAACCATTCTTTGCTTGAAAAAACGAACATTCCTAGAAAAATGACAGTAACTGTCCATTGAAGTTTTGAAGTTTCTGCTTTTGTATTGTTGCCAACCTCATGGTATGATCCAGTACACCATTGTTGCTCTTGCCGACAACGCCAGTAATAAGTAGAACCTCTTACAAAAACAGCTACCAAAATAGCGAGTATTATAAATTTGAACTTGGACCAACTCAAAAATTTTGTAATCGGTTTCTTTTTTGTGTTATCAACTTTTTTAGAAGTAATACCTATAGAACCGACTAATACCACAGTGACTAGTAAAAATAGGAGAACAAAAGATTCTTCTATTATATAACTATTCGAAAACAACCCTCCAACGTTAAAAGCCAGTACAAATCTACAAATTAAATTTGTTATATTATTAGTTTTACTTTTCGAATACCAATGAGACGTTATAATGTCCCAATTTTGTACTACAAGTAATGCTAACAATATTTGTGAACAGAATCCCGTAGCAAAGAAAATTGTTTTAACCAAATCATCAACTAATTTGAAATAATATGCGACAACAGTAACGCTAGCTGCTAACGCCAATATGGCATAAGAACATACAATGTACGAACTGGAAAATACTTTGAGAAGAGTATCAGATGTTATACCGTCTGTTATAACATAAACAAAGAAAGATGTTAAAAATAAGAAAAGTAGACCTCGTGCCATTGAATATGAATCAAATTGAACCCATAAAGTTTCACATAGTTGGCGCAAGTCAGTCAGAAACTTCTTTAATTCTTCAGAGAATGTTTGAAATTTTTCTTCATTGTCAATAGATATTATTTTGGCATTTAAAACTGAGTATCTTTGTTGAAAATTCTTCAGTTCTTCTTCATCAAAAGTTCCCTCATTTTCTGCATATTCCTTTATGTATTCAAATACTTGTTGAACGTTAGACCACAAGGAATAAATACTGAAATGCCAATTACTGAATCCAGCGTTTTTTGTTATGACTGGTAAGCTATCCAAAATTAAAATACCCAAGTTCTGAAAAGGGATTGGCACACCCAAAATTGTACTTAACGTTGGTACCAAATCCACTTGTTTGACAGATTCTGGAGCAGCATCCATGTTTGACAAAATTTGACTAGAGTAAATAAACAAGGCTGCTGTTACTTCATCATCACTTTCACCTCCATGATCACCTAAAATTATAAAAAAAGGTAAAATGTTAATAAAAACTTTTTATACTCCATTCAAAGATATTTCGTTTCAATCTGATGAACATGCCCAATGATTCGTACATACCTGCAGCTGTCATACCATGGTCTCCTATTACAAACAGCATTACATCCTCAGTTTCGTTTATTTTTGAGACTACCTGTCTGAAAATTATAAACTTTTTATACCCATATTTGAATACACTAATTCTCAATTATTCATCTATTGTAATAACACGTTTATCAAAAGAATATGTAAAACTTACCCAATAACTTCATTAATGTCTCCTAGTTTTCTTTCCATTTCTGGATGGTTTGGTCCATATCTATGTCCACAATGATCTACACCTAGAAAATGACCTACTAACAAACTCCAGTCATTGTTTTCTAGTTCAGGAAACAAATGTTCTTTCACTCCATTATCTACTGTATCCAAATCCCAAACATTAAAAGAAGGATATGGATAATTTCTAATGAACCTGTTAGGGTATAAGCCATTCCAGGTATCATCACCCATAAGCACAATTCCATGGTTATGTCTCAATAGCTGAAAATATAATACAATTGACGGTAAAAATCCATGCCTCACAAAAATAGCTTAAATAAATAATCAAACACACCTGATCTACAATATTATCTTCATTTATTTCAGAATTTGCAAAATTTGATCCAGCATCTATGAAGGTTGGAAGACTACCAGTTGTTAATGCTTTCAGTCTCTGCATTGTAGTGGTTGGTGGATCGGCAACAAATTTATAAAGTCTAGAATGTTCTGGGTGTTGCTTTAAAAGTTTATTAATTATTGGTAACTTATTTTGAAAAGGCAGTGGATTTTCAATATTATTATCATAAAGCGTAAAATCATATCTTAATGCGTCTACAATTAGTAAAACCACTCGTGTTCTAGGAGGTAAACATACAGAAGAGGCACTATGGTATTTTGTAATGAACGAATTAATCTTATCTTCGACGGAGCATTGTTCTTGGTGATCAAAACTTGACTGAAAAGCCGAATTCTCAGTGCAAGGAATGTCGCTATGTAATAGGCACGTTGAATTTTTTCTTTGAACAGTCCTTGTTAATAAGAATCCACGAGCAAATAATAATACTGAAGAAATTATTAGATAGCTTAGCCATAATAAAAATAAAAGATATAAATAACAATTATTGCCCATCTCCCATTTCACTATTTCAGAATTACATGTAAACTGTCAGTGTCAGAGGTGTACCAAACTGTCAAACCAAAGGTTCAAATCTTATTCTTTTTTCAATCATACTTTTGGAAGGGGCTCTAGTGTAAGAAGTTAACTAGGCACAAAAATATAAATATTTCTGCTTAAACTAGATGTACACTAATTATAAAATGTCATAATAGAAATTGTTACAAACTTTTACTAAATTTAAAGAAATTTCTACAGAATTGTTCATTTTGAGTATTCTCTTTCGTATGGAAAAGTCAAAGGCACAATTAAAAATGGAACAGAAGAAGACTTTATCCCCATTACGAATTGAAAATAAATGTTGAAGTTTCCCAAAAATTATTTATTAGTAACTTTTTGAGAACTTAATACTAATAAAGGAATATGACTGGGAAAAACGATGCAACTACGGTAGTAGCCCCCACTGTCCAACAAATAAATGCCGACAGAATAACAGAGGTTTGTTTACACTTAACCTTAAAAATTTAAAAATAAAGTTCTAATTAATTTTTAGTTAGCCGAAAAATATTGGGCCCCTCATTCAGTAGAGAAACATCTAGAATATGATCCTGATGTTATTGAAGACATTTATATGCAAGATATACGTGGGAGCAAGTGAGTTTTAAGGAATTGAATTTTTTTCATTAATAACTCTTAACTTATTAATTTTTAGCTTTTCCATTAGAAGAATTATGATTCTAGAATTTAGTCAGTACTTAGAAAACTATTTATGGCCTAATTATTCACCAAAAGCATCATATTCACATATGCTGTCAATTGTAATAATGGTTAATGAAAAGTTTCGAGAACGGGTGCAAGTATGGCAGGTAACTTTTTCGATCTTTAGTTTTTGTTACACACATATTAAAACATATTTCGAATTTTCAGGCATTTAGAAAACACAGTGAATATTTTCCAGATTTTTTTCAACAAGTATTGAAAGCTTGCTTCGAAGATGAACTTTTAATAAATATAAGAGAACAAACAGCTCTGTTAGTATTTCTCAATCACTGTTTTAATAGTATGGAAGAAGCAATATGTAGAGATCAAGTTAAAAGACTAGTATCACTTTCTATGTGGGTAGCTCTACTGCCTGCTAGAAGGGAATATGAATTCAAAAGATATCCAAAATGGAAAAAATACTGGAGAGCTATTCAGAGAAAAGACAAGCCAGAACAACTAGAAAAATTAACTTGGGAAAGAACATTTTTGCATCGTCTAATGCTTAAGTTTATGGACATTTTGGATTCTATTAAAGAAGAAGGCATTTGTCCTGGTGATAGGGTAAATATTCTAGTTTATTTTGAAATAATACTAAGATGGAATTAATCCTCTAGAGCATTAAATTACATTGTTCAAATGAATATATTTTTCAAGGTTCACTATTGTGAAAGGTTTTTGGAATTAATCACAGATTTAGAAGCACTTCTTCCAACAAGAAGATTCTTCAATACTATCCTGGATGACTGTCATTTAGTTGTACATTGTCAGCTGTCAGCATTAGTTAATAGACCAGAAGGGCATTTGTTCAGTCAGGTAAGTAAATAATTTATTTCAACTTTTGATTATTTAATTCTGTTTTACACTAAGTAATACAATTTATTTTTATATATGTTGGGTTATAATTGAAACTATCACACTGGTGCACTTGCAATCACAGTTTGCAAATTAGTTGTTTATTTTAATCTAATATTATTCACTTAACATTGTAATTCTCTTGTCATTTCATAGAAGTTTGAAAAATTTCTAATGGTCTATCTTTTCGGCGGCAGGTTTCATGAGATTCTATTTTCACTTTTACAGTGAAGTAGGTGGCTTAAAATCATCAAAAATTTGCTTATATAAGACTTGAACTCGCCTTTAATTATAAAATTGTTGACGATTCAACAAAACAATGTTAATTAGAAAAAAGGATGGTGATTAGATCAACTGTAAAATATTTAAAGGCACAAAAACACATTTTGTTACTTTTTCAAGTAAATTTTATTTCAAAAAAATTAAGTACACTTGTGAAGAAATAAATAAAAAAATACAAAATGGAATGATTAAATTTAAGTCTACAAAATTGATTATGTTAATAAGTACATCTTGGTAATTAGAATTAAACTATAAATATACTGAATTGTGGATGTGAGTGAATACCCAGCTTTTAGAGTAGTTCAACTCATAAATTTAAACATAAAGTTTTCCTTTATATATGCTACACAAATGCAGGAAATTGTATGTAACTATTAGTTGCCAATAAATCACAGTACTTTTTAATTTAAAACATTTCAAACTTGGAATATATCAGAATAAATGATGTTTTGAAAATATATATTTTGAAGATGTTTGGCATAAAAAAGTAAACATCATAACATACCAATCAAAATTGACTGTTTATGTATGTTAGTAGAATAGTGATTAAAAAATTGAATAAATAAAATACCTAACAAGAGCTACCATAAACTTTCTATGTCACATAGAAACGACAACAAGTAATACCTTCTATCACTTAAAGTGCTTCGATATATATTTTTTGGAAGAATTTAGTCATACAAATAGCACTGTACTGTAAAGGTAAATGATAGATTTTTGAAGTCACAGTGTATTCACTACAGATACCTAATAAGTGGTGAACTACATTAATTATGATAATAATAGTGTTTTGTATTGGGTGGACAAATGAGAACACATGTAGACCATATCAGTTTGAAGTGCATTGGAAAATTTATTCTATAACAAAAGCGGCCTGGAGAAAAACCTGGAAATTATTTACAGACTTGTGGTTCCACCGCATTCTGCGTATATTTAAATCTATCTGCTGAAATAAGAGGTGGGAGTGAGTGGGAACCTTGTTATGGGAAAACGATTGTAAATCCGGTTCTGCTTGAGCAATCTTTGCAGACTTGGTCTTGTTGAAAACAGATCTTTTCCAGCAATGCGGATTTCAAGATATGGCCGACAGTCGTTCTTATTTGCCCACCTGGTACATTCATTATACCTAATTTGTAAAAGATAAATAAATATATAGTGCATGTATTTGTTAATCTCAAACGTAACTTCTATCCAAAAAGGACGAAATATAATTTCCTCAATTGTTAATGCATCACAGCTCTACTTGACCAGGCTAATTTTTAGAGATTCATTTTTAGATTCTGATATTCATGAATCTAAAATAGTTATACATATACAGGATGTTCTATTTGAAATTGTTCATATAATAACTGGAGAAACCGTAGCACAAAATATGAAGATTTAACCTAAAACACGAGGCGAGATTCAGGGTGTTTTATTATTATAAAATAATTTTTTGCCCAGTGTTTTGAGTTAAATCTTCATATGCTAAGGTTTCTCCAGTTACTATATGGATAGTTATTAATGAAACATCCTGTATATTTTCTTTGAAGTGGATAATTAACAGTGGTCCTGTTTTTTTTTTCACTGTATAATTTCATTTATACTACAGTATCCGCCAAAATAAACAGTACCGAAAATAAAAATAAAAATTAATTTTTAATTTCTGTAATGTAAGTGTTCAAAATGTTCACCATTTCGACGCAAACAAGCTTCATATCGATTTTGTAAGTCAGTAAACATATTTATAAAAAGTGGTTGATGTAACTGCCGAAAAATATTTTGTATTCTTTCCCGTAGTTCGGCAATATTCGCCGGCGGATTTTCCGAGTGAAATATTTTGTCCTTCATTATGCCCCAAATGTATGCGTCAGGTGGCGTCAGATCAGGTGAATGAGAAGGATATTCGAAGTCTGTTCCCCGAGAAATTATTCTATTTTCCGTATGAACGAAAATAATGCTCTAGCAAAAACACTTTTTCTTCCGTTGTTAGAACCATTTTTAAATCAAATTTAACTGCAACGTACTATTAATATATCAACTAATGACAATTAAGTCAAATATGACAAATCCATATTACATAAACAACTCCACAGCACTTTCTGTTTCGGTACTGTTTATTTTGGCGGATACGGTATTAAGATAATTTTAAAAGCCGTAAATTTGAATATAAATGTGTTCACTTGAAACTCAAGTGTTTTGAGTGATTGAAATTAAATAAGTACCAGAATGGTTGTATGGTTATTTTAGAGATTCTTTCATTTAAGATAAATTTGTATAAAGTATAAACTTAACTTGAAGGATGTTTTAGTAAAATCAGACTTTAGGATCCTATAACATAATGATAATGGGTGAAAATTTTAAAGATTAAAAATATCTTGTAAAAATTAAGGCAGCTGTGTACATTCGTTTTAAGATTATATTAGAGTAAATCAACTTCCTAATTTAAATATATGAACCTTATATATAACAAAATACCCTGTACAATTTAATACTATTTAAATAATTGATTATTTTTACTTCTGCAACTCAGTTTCTCGTGTATGATTCTGAAATATATACAGGAAGATGTGAAACATATTTGTTCAGTAACAATCAAACCTCGGAACGATGAACCTACTGGAAGTGTGAACACACAAATTACTTGAAGCCAACATTAAATTAAAATCCAGAACCACCACAGATATTGTCATGTTAAATTGTTAAACAGCAATAATCGTACAATGACTTCACTTTTTTATGGTTCCTTAATATATGCTTTTCAATACATATATAGATGAACGTATTAATAGCAATTTTTTAAAATATTTCAAATTATGAAGTGTCTTAAATGAGACAACGCGGCTTATATATAAATATAAAATACATAAAGGTGATCTATCGAATCAGGTCAAAATATTGATTCAATTGAGTGATTAAAGTAAATGATCTGAATGGCGTTCGTAAATAATGAACAAAATCAATATTTTTTATAAAAAAAATCCAAAAACTCTGCTCTGCTACTTCTGGAGGCATCGGTTGGCTTCAAACAAAGTATATGGCTAAGTTTGTGTGTTACATATACCTATCTAGTCTGTTTAAGGATTGAATGGTCAAATATTTGATATATCAGTTGAAAATTTGTCTTAAACTATAAATTAAGTAAAATTTGCATAATTAATTCCTTATACATTAAAATCACAAACCTTCACCTCAACTTTACAAAAAAACATATTTTAGTCTGTAGAATTAATAGTTATTGAGTGTATTCATTGCTGTCATTTCTTCTCCCCATTCGACTTCGGGATCTCGCCTACAGCAGGGACAAGTTGTATAACAACAAGTTTTTTGAATTAAGTAAGCAACGTGTCTTTGATTGAAAATACATACGTAAAGTATCAGAGGACCTTCGAATGTATTAATAAATATGTGAGCATTTACCAGACCTTCATATTTAGAAAACGATGACAAGAAAAACAACCATTGTAACACCATAACCATTAACAGTAGAACAAACATTCGGAAACTGTAAAAAAATTAAAGTGAAGAAGATTTATTTAATTATTATTATTACTATTATGATACTTACGTGTGACGTAGCTTGTGATGAATTCTTCCATATGTATGCATTTTGTTTATTTTTTTCAAAGTTGTAGCAAAAAAGAACATATCTGCTATTATAGTAAACGATACTGGAACAAAGAATATAATGGTACCCAAAGATCCTAAAAGTAAAGACAAAAAATAATCTTATTTTTGTTAACAACTCAGTTATACATCAATTTACCTATTTGCTCTCTTTCTTGTTCATAAGTTTTAGATTGGGAATTGACCTCGGGGTAGTCCATGGTAAAATGTGCAAAAATTGCCATGATTCCTAAAAATATTGTAAATGACCACGCATATCCAGAATAATAACAGTATTTTTTTCCATCAGTAATGCGTAAAAACACATTCCTAGATCTAAAATTGAAAAAATTCATACTCCGTTAACCTTAATTTATATTGATAACATACTTGAACGTTTTCCAAATATAATAAGCTAGGCTGTTTAACCAAAAAAATGCTCCTAACATACTCAAATAACATATGGTTTCTGAAAAGAAAAAGAAAATTTAAAACTGTGCAGTAATTTCTCAATAGCAATGTGATTTTTCAGTTAAAAATACTATTTTACTTACCAGTAATTAGTAAACTGATGTGGTTTTTAAAAACCGTCAACAGCCTTATTATATCAGCAGTTTGACTAACTATAAGACACATACATATTGTCGTTATTATATTCCCTGTTAGATCTCGTAAAGTTGGCATCACAAAGTATATTATTGCTACAATAAGAAGGCATACTATCGATATACCATGTGTAATAGGATTAACTATGTTGTACATTAGAAATTCTGTACTTGTTAACCAATCTTTATTTACATCTGGTGCACACACCCATGCAAATTCACTTTTCACACCATCTTCCTTCTAAAACAAATATATGGGTCTCTTATAATTGAAATTCATGTTTGTTTCTTCCCAACATACCTTGTCAAGGCAGTATTTTCCTTGTTCATAATCATGGAAAGGCACTTTGGCATCTTCATTATCAAGATCAAATTCATTAATTTCAGTGTGTTCAAAATAGTGTCTTAATACACCATTTGGCAGTAATCTCAATTTATCTGTTGAGTTTACGTAATGATAAATTGGCCACCGTTGCATGCTTCCACAGTTGGGTAGACCAATTACTAACCTAAAATTTAACTCAACTCAGTTGAATACTTGAAAATGCATTTTTTTACTCACGTGTAATTGACTTGAACATTACTGATTCCTTTTTCCGAAATAAATAGAGGTCTCCATTCGTCAGTTGTCCTATTAGTTGGTGTACAACGTTGTCCTATGTAAATTTCATTTTTTTCACAACATTTATTCACATTCACTTTTAGAATTTCTTCGGGCGTCCTAAGAACTTCGGCGTTTGTTAAATGTATGGATACAATTGCAATAAACAATTGTGTTATAATTAAAAACTCCATGTTTGTATTTGTATTAATATCAATTGTTTTTATGCCTTTGTCTAGTGGTTTTAATATTATTCTCTATGAAAAACATTTGTATTTCGTACTACTTATTCAGTAGTTTTGCTTAATACTATTTATTTATTTAAAATAGCATCAATACAGGAGAAAGTACTGTTGTTGTCATAGGTATTTTTAGATTATTTGACTCATCAGTTAAGTACAAGATTCACCTTTGATATATTATGCTTATCTTCTCTACCTAATTACTTTTTGCAGAATGCAATTTCAAGAAAAACTCATTATTTTTTCACCTTAAATTTACAAATTTTTTTCAACAAATTAGATTAAAATAAATCATACAAAACATAACCTCAAATCAAACGATTAATCGGAATCGGAATCTTAGACCATCGGAATCGATCCCTAATCGGAAGTAAAATCAAAATGTCTAATATTACGGCATCATGAACGTTCCGAATGATTTGTTAAGAAATATTATTTTATTCAAATTAGTATACAGGGTGATCAACTTATACTCCGGTATTTGATATCTTCGTTGTCTTGAGTGATACGAAAAAAAATTTCATTTAAAAGCTGTAGATTGAGAAAATTATTTTCTTATAGAGTGATTCATACGATATTACGGTAACATTATATGAAAGTAATGGTTTTTTAAATGGAACACCCAATATACTGGGTGTCCCAGAAGTTTCTGACTCATTTTGACTGCAAAAATCTCGGAACTCAGAAACGATATAGGGAGGTGCGGTTTTCGATGAAAAATTTCTTTTGATATGAAGTTTTTTCAGTATAAATGTTTAATAAGTGAAATCTTATATAGAGTGTTTTAAAAAAATGGTATTTTTTAAATGCAGATATCGTCTCTTTTTTTTGAAACACATTTAATATTTCGATTCTATCTGAAAGCTGAAATTCTCCTTTTCCCAAAAATGTATAATTTGTTGAAGTTTAGATGAAAAATTAGTAAGTTATTTGGTTTTTAATGGTGATTGTTTATTAGATAAATATGTGTCTGACACATACGTTTTAAATAAAAAACAATTACAAAATTGGCCTGCTAACTAATACCAAAGATTACAAAAAAATTTATACCGAATGTTTTTGAAAGAAGCAGGAGTCAACATTAGAAATAACTAAAACAACTAAACAAACTTGAAAGGTGAATCAAATTTTAATAAAAATTAACATTATACCTAAATTATCTATAATTTAATGAAAATCTTTAAGATGTTCCAAGTGTTGTCCATTTCGATCTATACTTTTTGCATAACATTTCCGGGATAATTTCTTGAAATTTTCGGACAATGTTGCCTAGCAGTTGTTCCAGAGTCTCTGGAATAGGATATAACATCTATCTTTGATAAACGGCCATATAAAAAAGTCTGGTGAGTGGGCAGGCCACTCAATTGGTCCGGCTCTCCCAATCCACCTATCACCAAATATTTCTGCTAAATAATTTCTAGCCACAAATGAAAAGTGTGGTGACGCACCATCTTGCTGGAAGTAAACTGAGTTTATGATGCCATCTTGTTCAAGTTGTGAATATAAGTGATTGGGTAGACATTACCAGTAATTGTTTCTTCAAAAAATCACGATATGTATATTTTTCTTTGGAAACGTTCAAACTTTCAACTTCGGTGAATTTCTTTCGTATTCTTCCATTACCCTATATGGGACAAATTATTTATTTATTTACTGGTAAGCCCAATTACATATAAAAAAGTGAACATGAAAAAAATTATTTCATAATAGAAATACCTACAAATGCAGCATATTATAAAATACAGTAATAAAAAAAATATAAAATTAATGATAAAAAAATACAATACAATGATAAAAATGAACACAGAAATAAAAGGACAATTTAGTAAAAATGGTAAAACAAAAAAAATAAGAATTTTACATGCGTAACAAAAACATTACTACCAAGTATATAGTACAGAAACAAAAACAAAACTATGGAAATTACATCCATTAAATTCAAACGTTTAGTTGAGACAGGTGGTTCTTAAATTGATTAATAGAATTACTGAAAATCTGTAAACTATTAAGGGAATTAGCTAGTCTCATGGCTCTGGAAAGCATAATTGTATCGATGGAAAGGCACATTAAATGTTCTCACCTGCCTAGTTAATCGAGGTGGCACAGACAGGCAGATCTTATTAAGAAGCTGAGGTCAGTTACAAATACCATTTAAAATGTTAAATAGCAATAAAAGTTTTTTTTGTTTTCTACAGCTCTCGAGATGCCCAATTGATGCTGCCATGTGTTGTAATCCTGATAAGTATTAAGCTTAAATGCTATATAGCGAAAAAAAATTTTTTGAACTTGTTCAATCTTCTTTATGTGAGTTAAGTAGAGAGGAGACCAAACAGATGAGCAATAATCAAGATGAGTCCTAACTAACGAAAAGTAAAGAACTTTTATAGAAGTTATGTTGGTAAATTCACGAGTTTTACAAAACCCAACATTTTCATTGATTTTTGTATGGCATTAGTGATGTGACAATTGAAACTAAGAGAGTAATCGAGAGTAATTCCTAAATCCCTGATCTGATTGACAGTATCTAGCAACTGACCATTAATGTGATAATTAAATGCTATTGTATGATGTTATGTTATGATGTGTGCGATGAAAGCTAATTACTTGACACTTACTGGTATTAAGATCCATGCCATTACATGAGCACCAAGTAGACAGGTTAGTTAGTTCTACTTGCAACAATGAGGCATCTACACAATTGTTAATTATTTTAAAACATTTCAAGTCATCTGCAAATAGAAGGGCACTGCTCTCATGAAAACAGTAATGGACCCAAGTGAGACCCCTCACTCCCGAAGTAACAGAAAATGCATGAGAATAGAAATGATTTACTCGTACCTGTTGAGTTCTGTCAATTAAGTAGCTATTAAACCACTTCAACATGGAATCACATATACCATATGAATTAAGTTTCTGGACCAAAAGCTCATGGTTAACTCTGTCAAACGCCTTGGAAAAGTCGGTGTAAATTGAATCAACTTACAATCCCTTTTTCAAGGCCTCAGACAGAAAATCAACATAAGTTAACAAACTCAATTCTGCCGATTTACCTGAAGTAAAACCAAATTGCTGGGAATTTAGGATCACAGAACAATCATAAGCGAGAAAATCAGTAATAATACTTTCAAAAACCTTTGGAATAGTACTAAGGATGGATATGGGGCGGTAGTTCTTAATGTTAGATTTGTCACCAGATTTATATATTGGTGTGACGTAGGAAAGTTTCCAAAACTCATCAGGAAAACAGCCTATGCTTAGGGATTTATTGAAGATATGAAAAAGTGGCTGCGAAAGTATAAAACTGAATTCTCTAAGAAATAGAGGCGAGATTCCATCTGGCCCATGTCATTTATTGACATCTAATGATGAAAGTTTTTCATATATTTTTGAAATATGGATATGATATGAATATATATTCAGTTTAGATTGGATGTGGTCAACATTACAGTTTCAGGTTAATTAGATTAGTGTAGATACACTGATGAAAAGTGATTTGCAAACAAGTTAGCAATGTCAGTTTCACAAGTACCTAACAAGGTATTAAAAGTCATTAAGTCAGGTATAGTGTTATTTTCACGTTTACTAGCTACAAATTTCCAAAAAGACTTTGCATTATTTCTGATTGAAATTTCAGTGAGATGAATGTAATTATCATAGCAATGCTCTGTCAGTTGTTTACATTCTGTTCTAAGTCGACAAAATTCCGCATAACTCGAACGAGTCTTAACAGTTTTATACATTTTGTGAATTCTAATTTTGTCCTGTACTAATTGTTTAAGGTCTGAGGAGTACCAACAGGGAAATTCCGAATCTATGATGCGTGATTCTGGAAAAAACTGTTCAATAACCGAGTAAATGAACGATATAAAATATAGGATGTTCCATTAAAAAAAACATAACTTTGATATGATGTAGCCGGATGAAGCACCCTGTATATTAGAAAATAATTTCGAACTTTGAAGCTTTACTTTCATATGAAACTTTTTTTTGTATCTCAAGACAACGAAGTTATCAATCTCCGGAGTTTAGGTTGTATCGTTGAGTGATGAATATATACATTGCTTTGCGCCTCTTCTTATATTTATTACTTAACGGTTGTATTTAAAGAATAAAGATATTGATATTAACAGATGTTTGCTACTGAAGGAAATGTCATAATACAACATACTGGATAACAAAATGAATAAAAACAATTATGTCTAGTTCAGTCACTAGTGAATTTTTAATATCAGTTTAATTAGATTTATACATTATAAAAAATTAACTAATAACTATCTTATCACTTAAAATTTAACAAGTACGGAAAAATATTACAAAAATGTTGATAAGTTTACTCTTTATAAAAAAAGAATTTACCAGACCTCCACCTTCTTTTTTTAGGGGTAAGGATAGCTTTTAACGCATTTTCAAATACCTCGTTAACCCCTGAATTATTCTTTGACGAACATTCTACATAACAAAAAGCCTGTATTCTTCTAGCTACAGCTCTGCCGTCAGATCTTCTTACACTTACACGTTTTAGTTTCTGCATTTCTTTAAACACATGAAAGTCATAACGAAGATCACTTTTATTTCCAACAAGTATAACTGGAATATTTCTACAAGCTCTTTTCAGTTCTGGATACCATTTTTTCATCGCATTATCCAGAGATTCGGGTTTGTCGAAAGAAAAACATATTAAAGCTACGTCTGCATCTGGGTAAATAAGATTACACAAGCAATCGTAATGTTCTTGTCCGGCCGTATTCCACAATGCAAGTTCTATTTCCTTTTCTTCTAACTTTACGTCAACTACGGAATATTCCAAAATTTTAGGAACGTATCCTGAAGATTGTTTTTCGGTGAATGCTCGTAAAAGACTCGTTTTTCCACAACCTTCGTCTCCTACTATTACTAACTTTTTTCTTTCCAATGGTGTGCAATCTACAAGGTGGTTTGAAGAAACGAATTTTTGTGTTGATGTAACTTCCATTCTTATAGTACACTGCACAATATTATTATATTCAATTAAATACAATTCACGTTAAATGTTTGGAATTTTGTGTATGTTTTTTTTTATCAGTTTCGTCTAGTTTTTATTGTACATGTTTTTAAAAATATCCTATACTACCAACCATATATATCGGGTGTCCCAGTTACTCGTAGCACGGTTAAAATTGAAGAAATTTTCGATTTATTCAAAATATGTTCAAGTAGATCTACTAGATAGAGCTAGTAGTTGTTTCATATCGAATTAGCGGTTTCTGTGCTTACTATAGTATATACTCGTAGTATAAAATTGTTTAGATGGCATTACACGGGTATAAGATTCCAGTGACTTTATTAGATGTTGATAGGAAGTTTGTATCTTTAAATAAAACGCGCAATATTTATTTTTATATTCTCAATAAACCAAATACAGTGTCATCCCCAAAGTATGCACAATATGGAAAACTTATTTATTAATGGTTTTTCGACAAAAAGCTATTCCTGGTAAAAGTTCCAGATCACTTCCCTTTTCAGACCCCTTCACCCCTTGGCCATGTGTAGGTATATATTACAAGAGATGAGATATTCTCAATATACCAATTTAATACAGTGTCACCCCCAAAGTATGCACTTACTTATTAAGGGTTTTTCGACAAAAAGCTTTTCTTGATAAAAGTTTGTGCATCCTCAGAAATTGAACATGCACCAACAAAATATAGTAAAACACACGTAATATACGGGGAGCCTTCAAAAATGTGATTTTAAGACAAGAGTAAAGTACCTATATTTTAAAAAGTTATTTTTATTAAGTGTCTTCGGTCGCTGACGAAGGCTATGGACCGAAAGTAACTGGTTTGCGGTTTACCGTCTCGAAGTAACTAAAAAGTAGTGGTTGCTGAAAATCTGACTATAGTGTATTCATAAAGAAGAGAGAGTAATAAAACGATGAAAAAACCATTTTTTCGACCGTACTACCGGCGTAGGTGTTTTGCCAACATTTAAATTTAAAAAAAATAGAAAAAAGACAGCAGTTAAAAATATATGTTATATTTTAACCTGATAGAGAAATTGTTTATTATGCGTGTTCTGTTTTTGCACTATAATACATAGGTATGCAGATAATGCCATTATAATCGTTTCCGGTGCATAATTAGAGGATTAAGTTTAAGTGAGGGTTAAGTAGCAATGTAATAATATAATTTTAGGATTTTAAGAATTTTAGATTATTAGCATATTTTGTTTCTTCCTGGTATTATAGGTACTTATGAGTTGGTTCCGAAATATTAAAGTTGGCTACAAATCTGCTTTGATTGTTATTATAGTTTTAACTTTTAAAGTGTGTGCAGTTTGTGTATCTAGAAAGTGAAAAAATATGGCTTCTACTCCGAGTACAAATGAAGGTCGTGCGCATTTAACGCTTAGAGAAAAACAAACAGTTCTTAGTGTGTTCGATAATCTGCAAAAAGACTATAAAACATTGACAGTGGATAAGTTGGTAACGACGTGTTCTAATTTTACCCAATTTAGAAAATCAACTATTTATAGAATACTACATGAAAGAAAATTAGAATCATTAAAATCGCCGCTATCAAAGTCTGGGAGAAAACCAATAAAATTTGATGAGGATGAAAAAAATGTATTAAGGCGGTTAGTTCATTCCTTTTATTTTATAAAGGAAATTCCCACTGTTGATAAAGTTTATGCTTCAATAAAACAAGATGGTGGGTTTCCAAATATTGGAAGAACGAAATTGTGGAAAACTTTAAGAGAAATTAATTTTTCTTGGGAAAAACATAACAGAAAGGTTTAGTAGAAAGTGACGAGATAGTTTGCTGGAGAAGAAAATATTTAAGGCAAATTAGGCAATTTCGAAGTGAGGGCAAAAATATATATTTTATTGATGAAACTTGGGTAAATGAAGGTCACACTGTTGGCAAACATTGGCAAGACAAAAATGTGAAAAGTGCCCGACAGGCATTCATGGAAGGTTGGTCGACAGGGATGAAGCCGCCGTCAGGAAAGGGAAAACGTTTGATAATTGTCCATATTGGCAATGAAAAAGGGTTTGTAAAAGGAGGTCTTTTGGTCTTTCCGTCAAACCATACTGGCGATTATCACGAGGACATGAACGGCGATACATTTGAAGAATAC
Source organism: Lochmaea crataegi (assembly GCA_947563755.1). Classification (NCBI taxonomy): domain Eukaryota; kingdom Metazoa; phylum Arthropoda; class Insecta; order Coleoptera; family Chrysomelidae; genus Lochmaea; species Lochmaea crataegi. Next base: position 16,211,678 of record OX387434.1, on the reverse strand, counting down.
TTTCAGCAAATGTTAGACCTAATACCTCCTGGTTCAGTAATAGTAATGGACAACGCCAGTTACCATTCCAGAAACCTTGAAAAAGTACCAACCACAGCATGGAGAAAAGCTGATATTTGTAAGTGGCTTACAGAAAAAAACATAAATTTTGAGGCAGATATGGTAATGAACTACTATCATTGGTAAATAGCCACAAAGAAAAATTCAATGAAAAAGTTGTCGATTATATGGCTGGAAAACGAAACATAACAGTATTAAGTCTGCCGCCTTACCATTGTGAACTTAATCCAATAGGATTAATATGGGCTCAAATGAAAGGGTATGTAGCAAGGAATGGTACTACCTATAAATTAAAGGATGTGGAGGTGCTTTTTCAAGAATCAGTTAAAAAAACTCCAGATAATTGGCATAAATGTGTACAACATGTTTTAAAAATAGAAGAAAAAATGTGGAAACTTGATTGTTTAATCGAAGCAACTGTGGAACCGTTAATTATTTCTTTGGACGAAAATGAGAGTGATGATGAGAGCATTTACTGTTCTTCTGAATCTGAGTAATTTATTCGTATTCTATTTTTGACTGTTTTTAAAGAAACTATAGTGGATAGTCGAAATTCTGTAAAGTGACGTCATCGGTTATCTACCGATTTAAAGTGAACTCCATGAGCGTATCATAGTTTAAGGGTGCGAATACTGAAATATCTGGAATTTCAATTTTTAACATTTGAAATAATAACTTATCACAAGTTGTTCATAAGTAAGTTAAAACAAAATAAAAAAATGTTTAAAAGTCAATTCCAACTTACTACTACTAAAACTAAAATTGAGGTAACATTTTCGTTATTTGCTAACCGGCATTATCATTACGTAAAAGAAAGTTGTTTGTCAAGACCAAAATAAATTACCGATAAGTATAGGTATGTTGCGAGGTCACTTGTAAAATGTCTGACTAACTGGAAGCGGTATCACTCCCTGACGACTCCTATATCGATAATGAGTGGTTCCGTCATTACTTCTACACGTATGTCTAAATCCCAAAACTTTATTTCTTCTTTTAATACGTGTTGAATACATTTACGCCAACTCTCAGCAGTAACGGTATGCAGCGCCTCGTCAAACAGTTTCTCAACGTCAGCCAATTTGAATGTACTGTTTTTTCTCGCAACATAATTTTTCACTTGGGCCCAAACCAGCTCGATGGGGTTTAACTCACAGTGGTAGGGAGGAAGTCTAACAACTGAGACGTTGAAATCTTTCGCCATTTCATCGACAACGTACTTAATATAACTGCTTTTATGTTTCCGTACGAGAGATAATAATTCAACTTTTAGCATTGCCTCGTTGTGCGGAATGCTTTTACTCTCTAACCAATCAATTATAACCCTCTTGCGGCTAGCTGAAGTAGGTATTTGCTCCAGTCGACGAGAGTGGTATGAAGCATTATCCATAACTATCACTGAACCAGGAGTTACCTTTGTTAAAATTGATCTAAACCATGTTTCAAACCGGTTACCATCCATCTCTTCATGGTAATCGAAAGTTTTTTTGGACTGAAAACTTAGTAATCCACCTTCTACAAATCCTTCCTCGCTGCCAATGTGAGTGATAATCAGTCGACGTCCTTTCCCAGAGGGAGCTTTTAAACCGGAAGAGAAACCCTCCATAAAGGCTTGTCGATTGCTTCGTATATTCATGTCTTGCCACACTTTTGACACAGTGTGGCCTTCATTTAACCATGTTTCGTCAAGATAATATATGTGCCGTCCTTCGTTACGAAACTGTCGTATCTGTTTTAAATAATTTCTCCTCCATTCCACAATGTCATTTCGTTCAATTAAGGCACTGTTTCTACTTCTTGTTTGGTAACGAAAATTCATTAATTTTAAAGTTCGTCTCAAAACTTTATCACTGATGTTTGGTAAAGTATCATCAGCTTCTATTACCTTGCTCAATTTAGCTACCGAGGGGATTTCATTCCTAAAATAAAAAGAATGTATTTCCCTACGTATAGCATTCCGTGTTTGGTCGTCCAAAACAATTTTCTTTCTTCCCCTACTTTCCGGTTTACGGTTTTCACCTCGTTCTCTTGTCAAAGATCCGTCCCGCGATTTCTTTAGAATATTGTATATAGTACTCTCAGAAACTTTAGTTAAATAACTGCACTTAATCACAGCGTCACTAACACCCAACTGTTTGTCCATGGCACGCAGTCCTTCGTACACATTTAATATGAGGACTTTTTCTTCCCGAATTAAATTGTTACGACGCCGTTTTTTATCGCCAACACCGCTACACTCCGCCATTATTGTCACTAAATATACCGATATAAATATTACAATAAATACCAATAATAACCGATTTATCACACAAAACCACAACACAAATACTGATGTTACGTTCATGAAGAGAATAAACACCTCACATAACTGTTTACTATCACTGTCTCATTCGCGTAGCTCGATCTATCTATCTCGTTCTCAAAGCCGGAACATTGAAGCGACTCTCCAACATTGTCAAATCGGCGAGTTTTTCACAACAAACTTTGCGTTCAAGAAATATACATAAACACTTTATTTCACATTTCAAGTAAACTAATTATTATTAGTCTGCTTGAAATTTGAAATAAATATATTAAATTGGTATTGACTTAATTACATTGCATCTTTTGTACCTGAAATATTGACACAATGGATTTGAAGTGTATTTATAAAATACAGCATTTCTCTCTAGAATACATATGGCAACTGCGCTTTAACCAAAGTGTTGATTAGATAGCTCTGACTCACTTTACAGAATTTCGACTATCGAGTATATCTACCTCCATTTCATTTGAATTATTTTTGTAGTTGTAATAATTGACAACCGTAACATTTTTTTTACGTACCAACCATTTGTTGAGCCTTAATTTAATTTTTAGGTGTGTTTATTAATTATAGTTAAAACGCCAATACGATTTTTTATATATATAATATAATATTACTTTTATTCCTAAAATGTATTTTTATTATTTAATTTATAAATTATTTGAATAGATGAGGCTTTTACTTGATGAAGATCCATACTACTGATGAAATAAAACAAATTAATTTGTTTAAATCTTCATTATTTATTTTGAACTGACGTTCAAATTAAAATTAGTGACGCGTTTCGCTACCCAGTAGCTTTTTCAAACTAGTGAAGCTACAATGAAAAACTTTTAATTTATATAGTGCCTTAATACGGAATTCTAAGATATTGACAAAAGTATTAAAAATGGGGATAAGTACAAAAAGTGCCTAAATACGGAATTCTAAGATATTGACAAAAGTATTATAATATATTTAAATAGGTATAAGTACAAAAAGTGTCTAAATACGGGATTCTAAGAAAGATACAAAGGTATTGAAAAAAAGGTACCTGGGAAATTGATCAACAACTATCACATTTTCTAGGTAAAAAGGTTTAATAAGGGAGAATGATTGATATCTATTTGGTCGTTAAGCAGATTACCGGAATATTTGTTTTTGTTAATCTCGAGGGCTTCTAAAAGATTTAATTTAAAGGATTTGGGTTCTAAATGCAAAATTTCAAAATTTGAGTCGAAAGTGTGTTGGTTTGTTAATAGATGATTTGAATAGTTGGAATCTAATTTGTTATTGTCATAGCTGCGTTTGTGTTCTGAAATTCTAAGAGAATTCTAAGAGAATTTCAGAACACAAACGCAGCTATGACAATAACAAATTAGATTCCAACTATTCAAATCATCTATTAACAAACCAACACACTTTCGACTCAAATTTTGAAATTTTGCATGTAGAACCCAAATCCTTTAAATTAAATCTTTTAGAAGCCCTCGAGATTAACAAAAACAAATATTCCGGTAATCTGCTTAACGACCAAATAGATATCAATCATTCTCCCTTATTAAACCTTTTTACCTAGAAAATGTGATAGTTGTTGATCAATTTCCCAGGTACCTTTTTTCAATACCTTTGTATCTTTCTTAGAATCCCGTATTTAGACACTTTTTGTACTTATACCTATTTAAATATATTATAATACTTTTGTCAATATCTTAGAATTCCGTATTTAGGCACTTTTTGTACTTATCCCCATTTTTAATACTTTTGTCAATATCTTAGAATTCCGTATTAAGGCACTATATAAATTAAAAGTTTTTCATTGTAGCTTCACTAGTTTGAAAAAGCTACTGTGTAGCGAAACGCGTCACTAATTTTAATTTGAACGTCAGTTCAAAATAAATAATGAAGATTTAAACAAATTAATTTGTTTTATTTCATCAGTATAAATTATTTCTAATAAAGTAATTTGTTTTAATAAATTTCATAGAATTTTTTACATATTTACTATTTTCTTTACTAATACCTACATACCACGTTTCTTAAAAGGTAAGTTTCCCCCAATTGCGGCGCCTATGAGATTAGTTTATCCCTTGCCTTCTATTGTTCTCGGTTTTGGGTTCTATTGTATTCTCCGGTCGAACAGGGTGAGGTATATAAAAATAAAGGATTTTTATCTGAGGTGCATTAGAAAATTTTTAAAAGAGAAGAAAAAGTGATTGATCAGTCAGTACAAAATTTATACAAATTTGCATTTTTATTACTCTCTCTTCTTTATGAATATAGTATAGTTTTGGAATACTGTTTCCTGAAATATGGTTAATGAACTATCCAAACTAGTAACCAGCCTTAAGCCCGGTTCTGACGGCGCAATTCATCAAGGCAATTTAGTTGTAGCAACTTCTCGCCACAACACGTCTCATCTGAGCGTTCACACCATGTTCATACTATTGTAGGAATTTCTTAGGGAAATACCATATTGTTGCTAATATTCAAAATAGTCACCATATTTTTAACATTATAAGATTACCATAAACCAACTTTATAGATGATGAATTTAAATTTTCAAAACAGCGATTTATTGCCCAATTTTTCAACAATCAACAATCTCTAAAAAAGAAACAGTTTTTTTAGGAAAACAAAGAACCTAATAACACAATAATAGATAACCTCGTATCTGTCATTTCAGTTAGTTACACCAACAGAAGTTTTAGGTTTGCATAAAAAAATTCACTAAAAAAGTTACCAAGTTGTGGCATAAAATTGGTGCAACTCGATTGCATTGATCAGTTGCATGGTAGGAACACCTAAACTGCCCAGTTACTTATGGTTTCGACTGTCATCTGCCATGGATAGTTTATGATTTTTATTATTTGTTGATTATTCGACCATCGAAGAGAAAAACAAAACTTATTTTTTGCAAAAACAGGATTTCCTTCCATGTTATTATCAAGAACCAATTTGTCCCTAATTAACGACAGAATATGGTCAAAAGTTAGTCTAGACATTCGAAAATTCTCCATCAGTATACTGGCGACAAAATTCTGAATTTTTGGCCTTAAATCTAAAGAAAAAAAGTAATTATTAAATTGAAAAATTATAGCTAGGTAACTAGCTGCTTACCTTGATTACCCCTTGCAACCCTGTAGTCATCAACTGAAGAATCTTCATCAGAACTTGACAAAAGAAGGTTTGTGAAACACAAAAGCAGCCGATTGTCCGTTTAAAAACAACTCAAAAATTCCAAAAACTGTTTTTTCAAGTAACAAACAACAAAATACAAAATCGGGGGTCGTAGTTACTTTCGGACCATAGCCTTATTTAAACTTTTTAAAACATCGATGTATTTTTCGAAAAAAGCGTTGGCTTTGCAACTGCAATCTAGAGACAATTATTTTGAATAATATGTTTTATCTTCTTTGATTACTGCAAGCGATACAAATGTAAGATACAAAAAGGATAAATTATAATAATACAACTATCTGAATTTACTCTTTTCAATACGACGGCTATGTATAGACTAAACATTCCAGATCATTTCCCTTTTCAGACCCCTTCACCCCTTGGCCATGTGTAGGTATTTATTACAAGAGATGAGATAAATAAAACTCGGTTCAACATTCAAGTGACATCTTTGTTAATGTCTTGTCTAATAAATATAGTTAGGTGACATATTAATGGGTCTTGTCCAATAAATATAATACTCTAGAAATATGTAATATAACACAAATTTGCACACTATATCAACTTATAATCGGATATAATGTTTGAGACAGTTCAAAATGATTCTGATAATTCAAGTTTTAATATCAGTTAGTATTAATTTACGACGTGCCCAAATCTAGTAACTTTTCTTTTCATACATACATTCGCATACAAGGGGGGGGGGTCTTGCTGAGTGGTGTGACAAGATGTGACAAGGCCGTTCATCAAAAAAATTTACTTTAGTATTTCTATTTTGTTTTTAAATTTTTGTCATGATAGAAAGTCGTTCATTTCGTATTAGTAAATATTGTAACGTTTATTCTAATTTATATTTACAATTTATATTTAATACAGTCCTTATTTAATAATTTATCTAATACACTAAACACACTAATTATAATTTATATGAGAGTCACTTAATAAACACTTTATCGAGGCGCGATTACTTTCCTTCGGTATCAACACTGACTAATTGACTAAAATTGCCTGCAGCGATGCTCGTGGCCTATTTATACTCGCGCGCCTTGTTCTAGAAATCTCTCGTCGTTCTGGCGGATGCTCTGGGTATTCTGGATGTTTCGTATTTTGGATGGTTCTCGAAGATTGGGCGGAGGAGCCATAGTCGTCTCATACGGGGATTTCACTGGGGGCCCTAAGTGAGCATATTAATGCAGTAGCTCGCGTAACAATATATAGACTTTTAAACGTATATATTTTTATTAAAATATATTGATATATTTACTTATGTTTATTTTTCTACTTGTGTCGCGGCTTTAGCGTTTTGACTATCAACTGAAATTTATCATGTTCAGGGGGGGGGCTTAATTTTTGTGACTAAATATTTATAGGGGGTCACAGAAAGTGTCACATCGTGACAATAGGGGGAGGGGGCCAAAAAAGCTAATTTTAGCGTGAAGTATTTTATGAATTATTATTATTTCTCCGACTATATAAGCATTGCATGCGCCTGACATGAGAAAGGAAGCTTTAATCCCAATCATTGGGCCTTTGTGCTATTTACTACCAGCCGCCACTGGTATGTATATTCGATTTTCAATGTAAGTCTAACGAAACGGAATTAGAAATAATTCAACTTTTTATTTTTGGAATTTAACATGACATTGGTAGTATTGAAATACATTCAACTTATTAATTTTTATTGAAATAATAAAAAAAAGTAACAAAATTAATATGACTAAGCATAGTTATATACATTTGAATCTTAATATTAATGTTCGAGACTTCAGGTATTACAGAATTATCTGAATACATGAAAAAACGTTACGTATTAATTTCGTCTTAGACCTAAGTTTTCACCCAAATTATTAAAAAATTCAAAATTTATTTAATAAAATTTTCCATGGCGTCACTCGTTACTGTTAACTACTTTTATATTTCCATAGGAAAAACATTTATATACAAAACTCAAGTTTCATTTTTAAATGTTTCTGTGTACTCACGAGAAATATGACAGACACTAGCATTAGCTTCTCTTTAAAATACTTTCTTTCTTCGATATTGGTTAATTTTTATGTTCGAGGAAAAAACATAGAACACAACTCGTTTCTAACTTGTTCTGAACTGTGTGCTGTCAGTTTTCTCGCAATGTAATTTTTTTCGAGTCACATTTTGGCACGTTTTATATGTCGAGATTTATTTTCGTTATCTTGCTGGTTTCAAGATTAATGTCTTCATCTAATTCTTCACATTCGCTGTCTCTTTCATTTTTCCATTCGTGTGGTAACCTCCAACGGACAATTCTTCGGTTTGCTAACGCACTTTTTATACTTTTTCTGAATATTACCAGAACAAAGAAAATTATAACACCTTGTAACGCATTGATGATATCTGTAATTATCCTGTAATCAAAATAGAAACAGTTATTTCTGGAATCTTCAAATAAGTCAAAGTTTGATTATATTTGTTTCAAATAGATTGCGAAGAAGAGATAATTTCAAAAAAATTTGTTCTATAGTAAATTGTAAACACTTTTAAATGAATGAAAAGTTAACGAAGTTTCCGTGATTTTAGCAATCAAAATAGACGAGGATTCAGTGCTTTCAACTATCAAAATTGACGAGGATTAGGTAATTTTAGCGATCAAAATTGATGAGAATTCGGTGATGAGAGCAGCGGTCAAAATTGATGAGAATTCGGTGATTTTGGCGATCAAAATCCACAAGGACTAGGCGATTTTAGCGATCAAAATTGACGAGGATTCGGTGATTTTAGCGATCAAAATTCACAAGGATTAGGCGATTTTTGCGATCAAAATTGACGAGGATTCGATGATTTTATCGATCAAAATTGATGAGAATTCAGTGATTTTGGCGATCAAAATCCACAAGGACTAGGCGATTTTAGCGATCAAAATTGACGAGGATTCGGTGATTTTAGCGATCAAAATCCACAAGGATTAGGCGATGGTATCGATCAAAATTGACGAGGATTAGATGATTTTAGCGATCAAAATCCACAAGGATTAGGCGATTTTAGCAATCAAAATTGACGAGGATTAGATGATTTTAGCTATCAAAATTGATGAGAATTCAGTGATTTTGGTGATCAAAATCTACGAGGAGTCGGTGATTTTAGCAATCGATGTACGAGGATTCGGTGATTTTGGCGATCAAAATCCACAAGGATTAGGCGATTTTAGCGAACAAAATGGACGAGGATTCGGTGATTTTGGCGATCAAAATCGACGAGGATTCGGTGATTTTATTAATCAAAATGAACGAGGATTCTGTGTGTTTTGCGATCACAAACGACGACAATTCGTTTATTTTAGCGATCAAAATTGACGAGGTTTCAGTGATTTTAGCGATCAAAATTGATAGCGAAAACGTTGTAGATAACATTCAACAATTTTCTTAATAACATAGAGCACAAATAAACTAAATTGGTAGTTGTAGATTTACCAGAAAGAAACATTTTAAAAAATGTTCAGCCTAAAAAAAATAAACAAAAAAGACGGGAAAAGTGAAATTTTACAAATATTTTTTGTTGTAGATTAAAAAAAATATGAAAAAATACTTACCATATCGATTTGGGAGTACTATCCTTAAAAACGGTTGATAGAATTTCAAAAATCCATGTAATGCCCATCACAAAGAATAATTTCAAATACATTCTTAATCTGAAAATACAAAAAGTATTTTGTCTTAAAAAACTTCCATCATAAACCAATCATTAAATTAAATATAATGAATTAACAAACATTCTAGCGCAGAATTTTCGGCAAATTTTTTTTAAAACTCACTCTCCACTCTATATATGACAGCTTTCAAAATCACATACATAACTACATTCGAACTTGTTATCAGTAATTATATCCCACTTTTTGACAGGGATGACATCGTCCAACCTATTATGATAGTGTAGAAATAGAACTAGTAGGATAACTCCAGGGAATTCTGTCAGACCCTGCATGAGGTCACGCGCATAGGTAGCCATTTTGAAATGTCCACAACTGCTAAGCAAGATTAGCGGAGTGCACACTAATTTAGTGCTCTTTCAATACACTTATAGTTTTAGTATTTCAAAAGCTCATAATAATTTTATGAGGTGAATAATTTCCCAATTTATAAATTTTGGTCTACCGGCGACACGTTATACGCAGAGAAGGTTATTCGATCCGCCTGAAAAAAGTTCAATATATGTATGTATGTAAATTGGGGTGACATTCACTGAGACCTAAAAGATCTATTGTGCCCCCCTACTTCTACTTATTTCCTGAGGAAAGTCTCGGAGACTAGTAACGCCTTTACTCCTATTTCCTGGAGGAATTTTAAGATACCTGCAGGCTTCAACTTAGGTAAATGTCCATCTTCTATCCAGTAATCTCCTAGGTGTGGTGCCCTAGGATTCTGAAGGGTGTTTCAGTCCCCCTCTTTGCTAATTCATCTGCTATTTCATTTCCCTCTATTCCAGTTCAAAGGAGCCGCTCCTTTAGTTATCCATTGGTTCTATTTCCATACTATGATAAATGACATATGATGTTTTAAAAAAATTTTTAATTGTAAACAATGAACTTTGTTAAATAATATTCTGTAAACTATACCTGTATTTAAAAATTTTTGTTTTCGTACAATGCTTGGAACTCTTCCATAAAACTACTATTGTCGAAACGAAAAAAACAATGTTGATAAATATCAAAACACTAACTGGTCCTATGAAATATATTATGCTTTCTCTGGTACCTAAAAATAAATTTGATATAAATAATATAAAGAGACAAACATTTTTGGGTCATTGCTTTCCAGAGAAAAATGTTTCAATAATAATAAAATATTTTCACATTAACTGTGTGAAAAATTAATCCAGGAATATTGATCCACTCATCAAACTATACTCTATTCAAATTTCATTTAAAACAATATTCCCACCTAACAACAGCTTTAGCGGCAGACGTTTCTTGTTCCTATTGTTGGATTGACTATTAGGCACAGAGCTATTTTTATCAGGGTTGGATTTAGTTTTCGCCAGTTTCCACTGTAATTGGCCTTCTAAGTAAATTTGTAAAACAAGAAGAAGTGAATAATTATCATTATCAAATACACATATTTGTATTGAGATTTGAGCATCTACTGAAAAGGCATTCCGATTTTAAAAGACATTTGGACTTTCTCCTAGTTGTTCACATGGAACTGGTAAGTTGGAGATCAAACTGGTGAACAGTATTCCATCAATGACCTGACTAATGTAAAATACATTGACTTGAGTGCAAAAACGTTCTTAAAGTCCTTAGCAGTTCGCAATACAAATCCCAACATTTTCATTGACTTACTAATGATATGATCATACTGAAGGTGAAAATCAAGTTTAGAATCTAATATCACACCAAGATCCCAAACAGAAAGAACGTTACTCAAATCACAAAGTTTACTACATTTACTAATATTAGTTTCCATTAAATTTAAGTTACACCAGTCATTGAAAGCATTGACATTAAAATTTGTATCGATTTAAATAACTTAAGGTCATCAAAAAAAAGCAAAATTTCCAAGTGCACAATTTTAGACCTAAGATCATTCATAAAAATATTAAATAGCAGAGGTCCCAAGAGACTACCTTGTGGCACCCCAGATGTCACTAATATTTCCCTAGTTGTGTATAAATACGGCCCTGCTCAATTTAACAATCCACGCGCTTTTGTTTACATCTGGCGTAAAAGAAATCTGAATGGAGTATAGGTAGAACGAATATTGTTAATTGTCCAACAAAAATAGCTGACATTGAAAATATAGAGATTAATTAATGAAAATAAATATTTTTATTGTTATTATATAAATAGATTCTTAGAACGTTTCTGATCAATATTTCTTACAAGATGTGATCTTATCTAAAGGATTAAAAAGCAAAATTATCTACAGAGATAAAAAAAAACATTAAACAATTAAATATAATTCAACGTTAGTGATGTGGCCATTGATGCCACATCGGTTGAAATGACAACAAATTTTATGCTGTCCTAAAAAATAGGATGCCTTCGATTTAGAAGACTAGAATTCTATAGGATGACTGGTTCTCTCGCATAACAATTCAATAAACTTTAACGTCGAAAATACATACAGATGAAACGATGAATATAGACAAGCCTTTCAGTATGAAATAGTAATTATTAGAACGATCTTACTCTTTCCTTTGTGGTTTTCAAAGCACTATTCACTTAAATATAACTTTGCTTAGGGTTTGAATCACTATACAAACTTTATAGAAAAGTGCACTTATTATGCAGTTTTATACCGGTAAAGGAGTGGTAGGTCTTAGCTGGGAGACCGATCGGGTTGAAAACTCAACATCGACTGTTACTAGCTGAGCTAGCCTCGTAAAAACCAGGAAGATAATGCATTTAGGCACGAAGTGTGCGTTTGGTCACTGCCGAAAAATAATAGTAAATATTGCAAGACGCCGATCAGCCGCCAGGGAAAAGAAAACAAAACGCTATTTTGAACTAAGGTAGAAGTGTTTTGGAGGCAGTGGCGCGACGATAGGAATTTCGGATGAAAATAAAAGTACTAAAAACTCTACATGAATATACAAAGGAACTAAAATATAAATATACAAATTGTTGAACGTGTGGTTTCAACAGTTAGTCAATAATAAAATTGTTGAAATTAAAATTTAAACTTACTTTTGAACCAACATCTTATTTCTCCAATACCCGGGTGGATGATTTGCAAAGCCGAAAAATTTCCGAATTGTATAAACGACACCCACCAAACGGTCAATAAAGGTGCTCCCATGCCATAAACGTGATATATAATTTTCCAATTTGTAATATTAGATAAGCAATTCGGTTGTCTAAAAATAGAATGATGTTACCCATGTTTACAAGGGATCATTTTTTTTACATCTTAAATGGTATTAAAATTGTTTTAATTTTGTACTTACACCACTTCCCTCCATATATGGAAACACAGTAGATTTAACCAAAAGAAACCGAACATCAAGGAAAAGTATAATGCGCACGCTAAAAATTCGCATGCTCCAGATGGTATATAAGAGCTGAGATTTATTATTGCCAATGTAAGAAAAGCCACTGCTATTCCTGTTATCATATACAATATACATACATTCTAAAACAAAATAAAAATAATTAGATTTTTCAAATTTGCTTTAGTCGTATCCAATTAGTATAAATGGTAAAGTCTGTTCATTTGTGTGAAACAACTAAAACGGATTATTCAATAAACAATCAAATATTATTTATGACCTGGTTTTCGTAGTTTGAAAGCTGGTGAATTACGGTCCGTACTTAATTAACATACGTGTGCCCAGTTCAGTATTGATAAAGGATATAGAAGGCAAAGGATTATCATAATGTCGGATAGTCAAGCAGCCATTAAAGCACTGAGCTCTCGTGTTATCAGTTCCAAAATGGTGTGGGAATGCCTAGGCCAACTCAATGCTCCAAGCAACGTAGTGTTCCGAAACAGTATCATGCATAGTGCACGTGATCTCTTCGACTCTGTACCAAAGTACCAAAGACAATGAATTCTGCCGGCCGATTGCAGTTAAATCCGATTGGCCAGCGTAGGGAAGCATATTTTTTTTAGCCAATAGATGCAAAGGCGCCTGGTCATCATACTTCGATCACGCATCTATCGTTGTTTGGGTCGCTCTGTTTGTTCGATCGATATATTTTAGGCGAGGACAATATAGTCACCTTACTGTGGATTCCAGGACACACTGGAATAAATGGAAATTAACTAGCAAAGAGGGGGACCGAAACACCCTTTTGGGGGCCACGGAACCCTTTTGCGGTATCAGCTCGAATGTAATATTGGAAGAAATAGGCAAAGCCGAAAAAAAGAGAAGATCTGACTAGGTCTGCTATTAAATAACGAGACTACCTACTTATGAAAAAGAGTTTTAATTGAAAAATTATTCTACAATCGAATGCTCCTCTTCAATGTACTCCCCTCGCCATGCCCCTCCATTCGTTTTTTCCATTGGTCAAAGAAATGCTAGAAATCTTCTTTTGTAAGATCATTTAGTAGCTCCACCGATTTTCACTTCAACTCTTCAATCGACTTGAACCGTGTTCCTTTTATAGGAAAAAACGAGGCTAGCGACGAGATTAATTTTACGCAATAAATGGAGCGTCGAGTGTCTCGTTGTAGCATAGATACAAAGCGAGCGACGAGGCTAGATTTAAATTTGTATTTCTTCACCGACAAGTTACAATAGTTAGTCTTTAGTTTGGACTGCAGTGATATAGGTGGCAGAGAAATGAGCAGAATTAACGAAAATTTAATAAACTGTGTTTCCAATAAAGGTCATTACGGAATCAATCGCATCCAGATCACCGTAATAGGTATATTTTAGCTCGGTTGTGGGCTGAGGTGGCCTATGAAAGCAAAAAGACAGGCAAGTGTCGTATTTTTTTGTTAGAAATAGTGGGAATCGCTCTAGTATGTACGAAAATGTAGATAAATTCATTATGACATAATTACAAAACTTTTCAGGATAGCTTTTTAGTTTTCTAAACAAAGTGTAATGAGCTCCACATTCTCTCCTTCGTTTATTAATAGGACGCACAGCATCTTGCTTTTTAAAAGAATTAAAATTCGCAGTGACGCACTAGAGACAAGAATTTCATGTTCACTGTCCGACAACATTTTGGCAACTGATATTTAAGATTTTGTCTTACAAATCGCAAAAAGAATCGATCTACTACTCTTCTGATTTTAGTCTCGTTGCTAATCTCGAACCTCGTCGCTACACTATGTTTTTACCCTAGGCAGACTTGATCTTCGGTAACAGGTTTCAACATCGTATTGGAATATCCAGGTTTCATCGCTAGTGATGAGCAAAGCAAGACCAAGACTTGATCAATCTTGGTATTGGTCTTGATCTTGCTAATCCAGTCTTGGTCTTGCTCAAATATGTCCGGTCTTGGTCGTGATCTTGGTCTTGCTTATTTAGTCTTGATCTTGCGTATCCAGTATTGGCCTGGGTCATTTTATCTGTCTTATTATTTTTTTTAAAGATGGTCATAATTATAAATTTAAAATAATTTACAAGATCTAGCATATCCAATGCATGGATTTCTGCTCAGTTTCAACATCGTATTGGAATACCCAGGTTTCATCGCTAGTGATGAGCAAAGCAAGACCAAGACTTGGTTAAACTCTGTATATTAGTCTTGGTCTTGCTAATCCAGTCTTGGTCTTGGTCTTGCCCAAATATGTCCAGTCTTGGTCTTGGTCTTGCTTATTTAGTCTTGGTCTTGCGTATCCAGTCTTGGTCTGGGTCATTTTTTCTGTCTTATTATTTTTTTTAAAGATGGTCATAATTATAAATTTAAAATAATTTACAAGACCTAGCATATCCAATGCATGGATTTCAGCTCAGTTTCAACATCGTATTGGAATATCCAGGTTTCATCGCTAGTGATGAGCAAAGCAAGACCAAGAGCTTGTCAAACTCTGTATATTGGTCTTGGTCTGGCTAATCCAGTCTTGGTCTGGCTAATCCAGTCTTGGTCTTGGTCTTGCTCAAATATGTCCGGTCTTGGTCTTGGTCTTGCGTATCCAGTCTTGGTCTGGGTCATTTTATCTGTCTTATTATTTTTTGTTTAAAGATGGTCATAATTATAAATTTAAAATAATTTACAAGACCTAGCATATGTTGACGCTGTTACAAATATTTCAACTCATATATCGTCCCTTTTCTATGTAAACCTCGTATCTGAAAAATGGCCATTTTAGGGAAATCATCAAAAACATCTATTAGAAGTGTTGAGGAGTGTATTTCTCTAATAATCTCAATTCGAAAAAAAATGTGTTATGAGGTTTTCGTAGAAAGGGGACTATACGCTCTGAAGTGAGAATTTTCAGTTCGGTCTTGTGTATTTGGTCTTGGTCTTGCATATTCGGTCTTGTGTATTTGGTCTTGGTCTTGCATATTCGGTCTTGGTCTTGGTCTTGTTCTTGTTCATTCGGTCTTGGTCTTGCTAGTCTAATGATAATCTTGGTCTTGCTTTTTCGCAATACCAAGACCGAGACTGCAAGGCCAAGACCAATTTTGCTCATCACTATTCATCGCGATGATAAAATCGAGTGATAATTGCACTTTCTCTGTCTGCTAAGAACATTAAAGATTCTTCTTTGAATTACCATTAGAGAATTATTTGAAGATTGGTTGAAAAAGGAGCTAATTCGAAACATACCTCCAAATAGAGGCAATTATCATGGACAGCGCAAGCTACCAACGTAGGCAGTTGGTCAAAGCTTCAACCTCAAACGAAGGAACAATTAAAAACTACATGTATGATAATGACATGTACCTCCACGAAAAGTTTGAACATAAAAAAGAAATACGTTTGTGATAGGGATGCAAAGGATTTGGGGCATACATTTACAAGGCTTCCTCAATACCATTGTATTGTAGTGCCCTCGTATATTTAAAGTAAATGTAGGTTATCACTTACGAATAACTTTTATAATATTGAATAGATATGTTTATCAATAAACATATAAAAGTATTAGTAAGCATAAAATATATTTAGTTTTGATACTAATGATATTGCATGACAATTATTATGAAAAAGCTAATTATAAAGGGAACTCCAATAAGATCAGCTGAGGTGATCGGAGTTAAATATAATATAAATATATTCATTTTATGTAACATAATATGTATATTTAACCATACCGACCATCAACTATATACAATATGCTAGTCGTCGTACCTAATAATTGTTGGGAGAATTATGTTATATATGTTGAAACAATGATGATAGCGATAGTAATATAGATATAGTAAGTAAATATATAACTAATAAGTTTTGTTATCGTAATCATAATTTGTAATTACGTATTTGAAAATAAATAAAATATTGTTGAAATTCACAGCTTGCACGGGTCTTTCTTAACTGGAGTCTATTTAGTTACTTCACTAAGAGTATGAACAGACTATACCAATATAGTTCGGGACACTTCTTAAGGTACTAGAACCATTGAGATAATAGGTTTGTTCGCGGATTTAATTCCGAACCAGTTCAGAGACTATTCGCATGCGCATTCTGAAAAGTGGCGTTCGCGGTTAATAGGATTCTGAATTTTTAATAATAGTTCGGTGTTCGCGGATCATATAGAATTGGTTCGTTATCGATTCGGAATCAGTCCTAGCAGTTCTCTAATTTTGGTAAGGATTGAAAGTTCAGTTGGAACAGACTAAATCAATATAGTTCGGGACACTTCATAAGGTACTAGAACCATAGAGATAATAGGTTTGTTCGCGGATGTAATTCCGAACCAGTTCAGGGACTATTCGCATGCGCATTCTGAAAAGTGGCGTTCGCGGTTAATAGGATTCTGAATATTTAATAATAGTTCGGTGTTCGCGGATCATATAGAATTGGTTCGTTATCGATTCGGAATCAGTCCTAGCAGTTCTCTAATTTTGGTAAGGATTGAAAGTTCAGTTGGAACAGACTATATCAATATAGTTCGGGACACTTCATAAGGTACTAGAACCATTGAGATAATAGGTTTGTTCGCGGATTTAATTCCGAACCAGTTCAGAGACTATTCGCATGCGCATTCTGAAAAGTGGCGTTCGCGGTTAATAGGATTCTGAATTTTTAATAATAGTTCGGTGTTCGCGGATCATATAGAATTGGTTCGTTATCGATTCGGAATCAGTCCTAGCAGTTCTCTAATTTTGGTAAGGATTGAAAGTTCAGTTGGAACAGACTATATCAATATAGTTCGGGACACTTCATAAGGTACTAGAACCATTGAGATAATAGGTTTGTTCGCGGATTTAATTCCGAACCAGTTCAGAGACTATTCGCATGCGCATTCTGAAAAGTGGCGTTCGCGGTTAATAGGATTCTGAATTTTTAATAATAGTTCGGTGTTCGCGGATCATATAGAATTGGTTCGTTATCGATTCGGAATCAGTCCTAGCAGTTCTCTAATTTTGGTAAGGATTGAAAGTTCAGTTGGAACAGACTATATCAATATAGTTCGGGACACTTCATAAGGTACTAGAACCATAGAGATAATAGGTTTGTTCGCGGATTTAATTCCGAACCAGTTCAGAGACTATTCGCATGCGCATTCTGAAAAGTGGCGTTCGCGGTTAATAGGATTCTGAATTTTTAATAATAGTTCGGTGTTCGCGGATCATATAGAATTGGTTCGTTATCGATTCGGAATCAGTCCTAGCAGTTCTCTAATTTTGGTAAGGATTGAAAGTTCAGTTGGAACAGACTATATCAATATAGTTCGGGACACTTCATAAGGTACTAGAACCATAGAGATAATAGGTTTGTTCGCGGATTTAATTCCGAACCAGTTCAGAGACTATTCACATGCGCATTCTGAAAAGTGGGGTTCGCGGTTAATAGGATTCTGAATTTTTAATAATAGTTCGGTGTTCGCGGATCATATAGAATTGGTTCGTTATCGATTCGGAATCAGTCCTAGCAGTTCTCTAAATTTGGTAAGGACTGAAATTTCAGTTTGGCTGCTTATGCGCAACTGATCGATATGTCAGTTGTTTTCTTCTATCTTATTTATGTTTTTATTTTTATTTTTCATTCTAATATTGTTAGAATGTCAAAACAAAAAATATTTTATCAAGAATATAATCTACTTATAACCTTAAAAATTTGACAACAATTTCTTGCAGTTATAAACTTCAAAATATTATTAATGAATTTTTTCATTAGTGACAGATAAGAACAAAAATTTTATAAAACTCAATTATTCTTGATAACAGTAGCTGAAACGCTATCGAAACGTTGAAATAAAAACATAAAAAAGATTGTGGTTTGATTTCCCAAAATAAATAACAAAAATGATAATTAATATACCACTAAGAAAATACAGAAGTTATTTAAATTATCTATTCAATCTATTTCGGTTTTTAAATTATGTTTTCGGTCAGGTTCTGAGAGGTGATCTGTGGTTCTGAGACCGTTCGCGGTATAATTAAAATTTTTTACTAGGCATGCGCTCTAGACAATTCAGAGCTAATACCGAACTGGTTCGGATTGTAACCCGCGAACATAGCTAATATATAACTTCTTCGCATGAAAGGGAGAGATCGAATCACCTTCTTTTTCTATCTTTATTATCTTTATGGCTAAAACACCGTTTAGGGAAAAAATATAATAGTATATTGTATAACAAGTGCGCAAAAGTGCTAATTTCTCACGAGTTCGACGAAGTCGAGTGCCGCAATTCACACAAGTGAGAAATTAGCATTTGCGCACGTGTTTCACACTGTATTTTTCCTACGACCACCATCCAGAAATCAAATAATTTGCTGTAGGTATTTATTTTGGGTATGCCTAATGTTACTTTGGCTATGCTTTATGTCACTTTGGCTATACTTTATGCCACTTTTCCCACAACTTTTGTTGCAATGAAAAATTGTCAATTTTGCGTATTATAACCAATGTGCAAAATAGTGTTTTGCGGATGGTGGTCGTAGGAAAATGATATTTACCTGCAGATGTAAGGATTTTGGTACTAATAAGTAAACAATGATGGTGAGAATGATGAAAAATATAGAGATCAGTTCCAAAACCGTACAAATATTTCTGGATATATTAACCAAATCGTTATTGGGCTCTGAATCTGGCTCGAAACATACAACGATGATTTCATCATCTTCTGATTCTAAATATTTGCAGTATCTAAAAAAATTAAAAAATAAATTATGCCAAGCTACTGAATACTTTGTAGTATGCAACCAGTCATGAAACCTATGGAAGAATTCAAAAAACTGTCATAATTATATAACCGTTGTTTATTGTTGCTAAGGAAAATTAATTCCAGCGTGTATAAAGTGGTGCGGTCCGAATAGAGCTGGAACTGCTTATGTCTGGTCCAATATAATTAGCGCACATATAAATGTTGGCGGCTGGAACAATTCGGACCTTTCGTAAGTCCCTCTCGTTCGGACTGTCATTTGAAATATTAACATATCCTTTATAGATAACAACAATAAATGAAAATCTGGTGTATCTATTTGATGTCTCTAAAAGAACAGCCATTTTCGATGCTTATAGGCTAGATTATAGGTTATGATTGGAAAACTGCAGTGCTTTTGCAGTAGCGATGAGAAAGTAGAGCATATCCTTTTTGCTTGCTTGGCTCTATCAACCATTCGCGAAGTTCCTCTTGGAAATGTTATCAACTTTGTTAAAACCATAGGTTTGTTGACGTACTGAGAGGGACTTCCAGGAGGATGTACAATTGGTAAATGTGGGGTTGCCCTACCCTCCCAACTTATCAGATCGGAGTAAAAAATTCTTCATGGAAGGCGATGACTTTCAGTTTTTTTTTTTCGAAAAGCCGGCACTGAGCTGTTTATCAGTAATTGCGCGTCCTTGAACATTATAGTAGTTCTTCCGGAGATACGATCGTCGTTTGTTTGTATGTATGACATATTTGGCGGGAAACCACAAAAACACTAAATTAAACGACGCGCTTGTAAACCGCCATCATATCTCAATGACGTAAACATATTACGTTCCAGTCTGCCTCTGCGGTTGGGACAAAAATTTTCAGGAAACTTACAGCTGCTGACATGCAGTTCAGTTTCCACAGATAACGTCATTACGTTCGTTTAGATACATCCGTTTATTTGGTTCAAAAGCTGTGAAAAATATAAAGGCAAATATGAAAAAGAAAATGCTCGAAGAATCTTCCAAGACTTTATTGACAAACTGTGCGCAGCCGCGTGATTGTTCAGTATGTCAACTGACAGAAAAGCGGTTTTTGCTCCCGCTGTTTTTGGTGTTTTACGGTTTTCTGCCTGTGACACTCCTACACCATCTGTTTTATTTCTACGCAACTACTTGCTCTTCTACACTGATCATCAAATACGAAAATCTGATTTAATTTTTTTACAATTATACAATATTTCAATAACTTACTCGTTAGGTGACATTATAGTTCCATCTAAAATAAGATCTTTGTTATCTTCGGAATATTTAACTGCAGGATCATCTTCTCTCAACACGTATTTATTTTCGCAACCTAATTTTTTGTGAATTACAGCGAACGTACAGTTTTCATATGATTCTTCAGCTGTTAATCCCGGACAACAATATGATATTCCTTCTATTAAAACGCTATTTGACAGTATAACAAGTAAGATCGCCTTGAAAATCATCTTTTAATCTGAAAACAAGGAATTAATAATTATTATTACAATTCGAAATTTATACAATAATGAGTTAAATATAAATAACATGGAGAAAATAAAGATAGCTAGTTAAATAGTAGCCCTAACTCTGAATTGGTTTAACTAGATATCAAAAGTTTTATACAGTTTAAAAGAAGAGATTTCTCCAAAATTAATTACAAAAATCTATTTTCAATCAACTTCTATAAAAGGAGGTGGTTCTAAAAATTCGAAGTGGTTAATTTTTTTTACGTATATTCGGGTAGAACTTTTTTATTTATTATATACATATATTATTTGCCATGGTACAGGGTATACTTTTACACTTATTTCAAGTACATTGCATTATGCTTAAGACCTATATCCATTTTTTCATCGATGCTTTGGCGGTCCAGCTACAATCTTATTCATGTACAAATTTAGCCCATTGCTTTCTATCTCTTGCCTCTGGCCATGGTTTTCCTTTTTCTTGCAGTATGCTTACCATAACACCATCCCATGTTTGTTTTGGTCTTCCTTTTTTGTATTTTTGATTGCAATACTTTTTTTAACTGGTCTTGTGTCGTTCATTATGTGTAAATGTCTCTTTTCAATAAATTTAAATGTTGATTCCATGTCTTAATTCGTATTTCTTAATTTATCTTTCTTCGTGACTCCTTTAACTCGTCTGAGATACTTCATCTCAACTGCTTGTATTTTACTCTTTTGCCTTTTTGTTAATACCCAAGTTTCACACCCGAATGTTAATATTGGACGGTAAATTGTTTTAAATACATTTATCTTTGTTTTCTTGAAAATTTCTTTTTTATTTGTAAATGTCGAATTCATCGTGTGGTAAAGTTTCATCGTTTTTTGTACTCTATTGTTAATTTCAATGTCCTGCGTTCCATTTTCTTCTATTTCTACTCCCAAGTATTTATATTTTCTCACTTGTTCAATTTTTAATCCGTCTAATTGTATGTTTAACTGTTTTTGTGTCTGTACTATAACCATAAGTTTGGTTTTACTTCATACCAAATTCTTTAGATACAGTGTTCCAGATTTCCATATTATTTTGTAAATCCTTTTCTTTCCCTGCCATAATTATTAAATCATCTGCAGAAGCTGCTTCTGATATATCCACTCTTATTAAGTGTCTATGTCCCAAGTGTAGTTTTGCCATTTTGGTTGACGATTTTTTAATTATTTCATCAATGAAAATTGTAAATAATAGTGGACTTAGTGCCCCTCCTTGCCTTAATTCTTCTTTTGTTCAAAATCGTTCTGATGTTCTATTTTTGTATATTACACAATTTCTGTTTATTTTTTTTAAATATGTCTATTATTTTGTAGTTGACTCCTCTTCTCCCTTGGAAATTTATGAAAAACTTTTTCTTGTGAGAATTTATTGATTATCTGTTTCACCGTAAATATGTGGTCTTGGATGCTTCGACCTCTTCTAAATCCACTTTGTGATTCTTCAAGAGTATTTTTTATCAGTTGTCTTAACTTACTGTCTGTAATTTTCTCGTAGACTTTCATAGCTGTAGTACTAATTAGATTTATTCCTCGATAGTTATTACAGTCTTGTCTATCTCCTTTTTATATATATATATATATATATATATATATATATATATATATTGGAACTATTAGGTCAGTTTTCCAATCTTCCGGAATCTGTTCTTCACTCCACGCAATATTGTATATTTTCAATAATATTTTTGTTCCTGTTTCCCCTAGATCCTTGAACATCCCTGCTGTTAATTTATCAATTCCTGGAGATTTTCCATTTTATTATTCACCTATTATTTCCTGTAATTCTTTTATAGTTACAAGGTCTTCATTGTCAATTATTGCATTCTTTTTTTTTTGTTTTTGTTGAACTTTTTTTTGTCTGATTCTATAGTTGTTTCGCCATCAGGACAGAGTATTAAAATTATCGGAAACCAGTAAACCATGGGCGTACATTTATAGAATTATATTTATAATGATAGTCTATAAATATTTAATTTAGACCCCATGTCATTGTCATTTTAAAATGAAGTAACTTTAACATTGCAATGTTTTTCAATTGTGCCTGCATTTTACCAATAATTTGGAAATTTTACTGTTCTGACCGGATGTAGGTAGGTATTAAGGGGATTAAACAAAGAGCTATTAGGCTATCCGGCTTTTACCCTACTCATTATGTCATTAGTTAATGAGTTCCTAAATTATTCTTTTAAACCTCCACTATATAAATTATTCTTTGCCTGGATCTTTTAGTAGTCTAAAAAAACATCAAAAGCAGTGTTAGTATTTAGCATTTTATTTCGTTTTTGTTGTGAAAGATCAAATTGGTTGAGAATAAATTTACAGACAGAGGGAGTGAAAATGGAAAATAGTTGGGAGTATAGTCCTGTGAAACGTATAAAAGGTATTCCTTTATCGTTAAATGAGAAAAAGAGAGCTTTCATCTGGAACTGTTGACAGCGTCATCGAATAACAATGACAGGCGTGGGAAAATCAACGATATACAGACTATTTCGTGAACAAAAGTCAGGAGTTCTGAATCCACCAAAACAACATAGCGGCGGTAAAAAAAACAGGTACTTCCAGAAGAAACGAAAACGGCTATTAGACGTAAGGTACACGAATTTTATTTTAAAAAAAGTAATTCCAACATTAGCAAAAGTTTTGAATGCTATAAAAGAAGATTCCGATTTGCCCGATATAAAACAAACCAAACTCTTAAAGAATTAAATTTTACATGTTCGAAAACAGATAGAAAATCGACCCTTATTGATAGGGATGAAATTATTTGTTGGAGAAGAAAATATTTAAGAACCATATTGCAATACCGTTCAGAGGGAAGGCAAATTTTTTTATTTGGATGAAACATGGGTAAACGAGGGACACACG
Organism: Lochmaea crataegi; assembly: GCA_947563755.1. Lineage (NCBI taxonomy): Eukaryota > Metazoa > Arthropoda > Insecta > Coleoptera > Chrysomelidae > Lochmaea > Lochmaea crataegi. The sequence goes on along the minus strand of OX387434.1, from coordinate 16,188,094 downwards.
GTATCCAAAATGTGGCAAGACAAAAATATTCAGACATCACGTCAAGCTTTATGGAAGGATTATCCACTGGATTTAAACCTCCGTCGGGAAAAGGGCGGCGATTAATTGTTGTACACATTGGAAGTAGCAAAGGTTTTTTGAATGAAGGTAGTCTCATATTTGCATAAAAAAAACCTGGTGATTACCATGAGGATATGAATTCAGATGTATTCAGGTTAATTTGATGTCACTATCTGTTGGTTTGATTATGCCAAATAAAGTAATTTGTCAATATAACTACTTAAAAATGTAGTTTTATCTTACCCCTTTTATTAAACCCAGAACCACGCTTATGCAAGGATTATTGATCAGTTTCTCGGCGCTTACAAAAGGGTCGTCTATTGTTATATCAGGTATACTGGTCGGCACCGCTAAACTAAAAGAAATTTGCTAGTGCTTTATGGTAAAAATTTGCAAATATACTGATTTTTTTTGGGCCACCGCTGCTGTAGTTTGCATAGACAATTAGGTTTTATTACTCTCTTCTGATGGCGAAAGAACTATAGTAATTCCTCAAAATACTCATTCCATTTATCAATTACTTTTATTTCTCAGTATGTCTCCTTTTTAATTTTTTATCCAGGTAATTTCTTGTATTTTTTTTCCTTTCTTAATTACTTCAATGTTTTGTAAAACAGCTTTTGATTTGATTGACTATTGCTTTCCATTTTTTCGCCAAATTCTTTTAGCTACTGCTACCATCTTTTTTACATTTTTCCTATTCTCTTTGTACATTTCATAGTTTTCGGTTGTTTTGTTATTTATATTCATTTTCTACGCTTCTTTTTTTATTTTACTTTTATTTTTATTTCGTCCGTCCACCGACCTGTTTGTTTTTTCTTATTAGTTTTCTTGCTACAACCACATATTTCTTTAGCGATCTCCGAAACGTGTCTCTTAAAATAATCCCACATTTCTTCTAAATTACCACTTTTCATTATATCACAATTATTTGGGAATTTATCTGATAATGCTATTTTGTATTTCTCTGCTATTTCTTTATTCTGAAGTATGACAATTGACAATTGCTAAACAAAATTGATACCTTACTATAACTATTATTTAGTGTTTATCAAGAAATTATCAATTTTTTTATAATTTTTTAACTCGGTCGTGCAATTCGTCGGCACTCGTCAATTTTAAATGTAAGCTCGTTGTTTCCAGTTTACTATCATACTCCTTGTAGCAAGTTATATCATTTTTAAGGTGTACTTCTCACCGATTTCAAAATTATAAAAAAATAATTTCATAATAAAATTATTATTAAAGTTCCAAGTTTAGAGACCCGTAACATAAATATTATCAAACCTTTATGCAGTCAAACTTTTTTCGATTAGCTCTGGGTGACACTAACGCCGATACTACCAGTTATAAATAAGTATTTACGATTCATCACACACCATTAAAATATTTCAAGGCGTAAGTAAACATATTCTATAATAAATTAACATTTATCTGCGAAATACAAAGAACTTTGTTTACAAAACCAATTAAATCAATGATAAATATAAACTAAAGAAATTTATTTTATTTATATATTGAAAATAAAATTGAGTTTTTATTAGGACGAATATTGTTATATTGATAAACTTTTGTCTTGAGGTTAATTGTTTTGTTGAAATTAAGATATCAAAAGCTTTGACCCTTACCGACACGTGTTATTAAATACTATTAAATTGATATCCGAGGATTTTGATGAAATTTTTTGTGTGTGTTCAAGTGGATTCGAGAATGGTTTAGATTCACAATTGGTCCCGGTAGGTGGCATTGCAATCGAGTTCATAATGAACAACTCCTAAATGTATAGGCCGATTTTGATGAAATTTTGTGTGTTTGTGTAAGTAACTGGATGGTTTAGATTCACAATTAGTCCCAGTAGGTGGCGCTGTATTTGGGTTCATAATGAACAACTCCTAAACAGTTGGTCCGTTTTTGATGAAATTTTGTGTGTTTGAGTAAGTAACTGGATGGTTTAGATTCACAATTAGTCCCAGTAGGTGGCGATACAATCGTGTTAATACTGAACTTCTCCTAAACGGTCGGTCCGATTTTGTTGACTTTTTGGAAAGGAGTTTTTTTGGTACGATAATTTCAAAAAAACGCGTCAAATTCTCACAAAAAAATATGTTTGCCCGTAAAAATGGAAGAAAAAAATCAGGAAAGTGGAATTTTCAGTTAATATATTCCTTCTAACAAAAAGAAGTTAGCACATGACAACGTTTGTCGGGTCCTCTAGTAACAATATAAAACTGTCGAATCAATAAACGATCAGCTATAATTATTATTTGTGTCCAAAATCTTCTACGTTTTCTACGCAAACGTCTTCTTAAGAGAAGCGTTCGAAGAATTGCCTTCCAACATGACCCTAACATGGAGTCGTGCTACTTTGCAGCTAGAACGTCCACACGAACTGCCAAGTGGTCGACACGGAGTGGCGCCACCGAGTCTGACAATTTTATTACCAGGTTAAGTAATTGTTTTGTGGTCAACGGAGAACAATTTGAACGTTTATTGTAAAATGTCTTTTGATTTTCTTTTGTTAGAGTTTACGTTCATTCTTCATCAATTATTTCGTAAATAATAATTTGCCATAGACAACTTTTGCAATCCCAGTAATAGGCCAGTCATCTTTCACAAAAAAGGCGATTTTGGGAAAGTGAACTAAGACGCCATATTTTTTTTAATCTTGTTGGGGGGTGTCAAAGAGAGTTTATTTCAGAGTTGTATACAAATTAGGGAGGGGTAAGGGAAGGTAATTTTGCGTTTTTTCGCTGTAACTCTGCCAATGTTGGTCGTAATTGAACGTACGGCGTCTCTTTTTGTAGGTATCTTCAAGATCTACAATTCACCATGTGAAGACCCTAACCTAAAATCAATAATTTTTGAGTTAACTTGAAAAAAAGGAGAAATTTTTTTTTTAATTTAGCTCGTTCCGGTTAATAGATAGCAAAATGCCTTCCCTGGCACTGTTGTAGGGCTTGAAAAAACCTACGAAAAGAGCCCTCATTCGTTTGGATTCGATGAGAATTGAGCTCAGGGGAGCCTCCGGAAATCGAGCGCCGGAGGGCGAAGACGGGACGCCTCGAGTTTTTCTTTTCCGATATATTTCCTTTTTATATTCCTTTATGTATAATATTTATCTATTTATATAATATTTACCCTGTACTTGTATATAAATATTTTTACTGTAATACATATTTTCTTTTTAATAATCACATGTGTTTCTCGAGCGTTTCATTCGACGGAACCCATCCTTTTCAGACACATTTTGAACATTACATTATGAAATGTTATTAAGAATAATAATAATATCCAAGAAAAATAATATATCAATCGGAAATATAAGAAAAGGAAAATATATAAACGGAATATAAAGAAAAAGATAAATATAAAAAAATGTAAATAAATAATGAATATATAAAGGAACATAAAGGGAAATATATCGGAAAAGAAAAATATAAGAAACGAAATACGCTCTATTTTAGGCGACACGTGCCGTCCCGCCGCCTTCGTCGAGCCTCCGGCGCTCGACTTCCGGAGGCTCACCTGAGCTCAATTTTTCCAAGCCATACAAAAGTGTCAGTGACGGCATTTTGCTATCTATGAACCGGAACGAGTTAAGAACAAAATTTTTTTTTCGCCTTTTTTTTCAAGTTAACTGGAAAAATATTGATTTTAGGTTAGGGTCTTCGCAAGGTGAATTGTAGGGCTTGAAAATACTTACAAAAAGAGAGGTCGTACTTTCGATTACGACCAAAATTGACAGAGTAACAGCGAAAAAACGCAAAATTACCTTCCCTTACCCCTCCCTAATTTAGCTTAAGGTCTATGAATACAACTCAGAAATAAGCTCTCCTTGGCTCCCTGAACAAGCCTAAAAAAGTTTGTGTCTTCGTTCACTTTCCCACTCAAATGTATAAGATGACTAGCATATAAGGAAAATCCGCAAAATGAAAAAAAGGGAGGTGTCTTATTTAAAAAAAACTGGTACTGGCGTCATAAGTCAAAGGTAATCACTCTGCATAACAAATTATTCTTCAAAAAAATTGATTTGTTTTGGAATTTTTTCATATCCATTTTTATTTTGTTTATTTTGGTAATAATTAATGTATGTGTTACTTTATATGGACGTAATGTATAAATAATATATACCTACTAAATTAAATTACGGAAATATGATTGCTATAATAAGAATTTTATTGAAATGACTTGTTGATTGGCAATAAACTGGTTAAAATCGAAAAAAAAACAGGATATTATAATCTAACCAGTTTGTTTTTCTTTAAAAGTTTAAACAATCAACTTGTGAGTATTATTTACGTAGTTTAATTTTATGTTGCATTTTTGACGCACTGTCATTAACCACCGGTAGTGTCGGTCTCCTTATCGACTAGCCAACTGATATGACGTCAGGCGCAAAAGAGGAATATTCACAAGTAAACTCATTGGGCGCGTTCAGCCACGCTAGCGCTAGGCAAGCGCTAGCTCTAGCGTATGGAGGGTAGAAGGAAGGAGCACCATCTGAATGTATTAAAAAGTGTCCATCGAAAGGGAGCAAATGAAGGTGGCGCCATAGTAGCAAGTGGAAAGATTTTAAAAACTGCGGCATGAATTATAATGTTATTAGAGTAAGAAATACTTCAGGTTTATTACAGCGCGTATTTTTTTATTATTATATCATAGACAAACATACATATGAAATATAATTCTAAATTCACATCATTTCCATTAGCTACACGAGCGCCATTTCGGTGAATCTTCGAATTATAATCTGCTGTTTACAGGTGGACACTTTTTCAACTTGTTCCCCATACAAGATGGTTCTCCTTCCTTCTACCCTCCATACTCTAGCGGTTGCCATTTTTTCCAGCGAATTTATTTTCCTCTAAGTTGGTCAACATCAACAAACAACAATTCTAACCTCTAACTTGAAATTTCTGTGTTATTTAGTTTTTATTAGTGAATTACTTCCTCGAAATAATTTAAATTTCTTACAGGATTTTCTGCTCCTCCTAATGCTAAGATTTTTACATATTCTTCTTGTCTTACAATTACAATATTATTTTCATCCGCAAGTTCTTCCAAGATTAAGTAATTTATAAGGTTTTCCATTGAAGTCGCTTTATATTTAGAAAATAAATTTAAAGGTTATGTTGTTTGTCTCACAGAATCAAAGCATAGACGTTCAGCCACCTTCAAGTGCTTTCACAGAGCGCTTTGCCTTAGTGTAGCTAAACGTGCCCATTGATATTAATTCGAGTGCCATATTATTGTCAAATGTCAATGTAGATAAATTTGTACACATCAATTTAATTAACGAAGTTTGTTTTAAAAGTAGTGTACATCAAAATACCATGAATATTTTTAGTAATATTATCAAATTTTTAGATTAGTTGTTTATTTTGAAATATTACACGTCACTGGAAATACCGAAAAAATTAAGTGCTCCCAGATAAAATTGATTATTTTAATTGTTAAAAAATAGATAAAAATCTTTACTATTCGTTTTATTACGAAAATGCAATAAAAAAATTATTGATATGTTTTAAAATTACTTTTAATTATTTTTTATCCAAAAATTAAACGTAGCATATAGGGTTAGTTAGTTGTCGAGATACAGGGTGTTGAAAGTTGGAAATTGAAAATAGGTAGGCCCGGATTTTAATCCCCACTACTAAGTTCATTTAATTTTACACCACTCTGTAAATTTATTCTCTGATTAAAATTATTGTTTGTAATCTAATTTCCAAAAGAATAAAAATGCATTTGAAAAGCAAACTGAGAAATTATTTACTTGTCTCCATATATAAACGATAGATTATATTTCAAGTCAAGGAGTCTTGTAGAAAATATTCATGACTTTATCTAACTGATATAAAAAACTATCTAAATATTTTATGCAAGGTGGGTCTAGCTATATTGCCAATAAATTTTAACAATGTTTAAATTAGGCTATCCAGAGATACCTCAAAAATGCAAATGAAACTTGTCTATGAAATTAAAAATGCTTTTTATTTAGACAAAACGCAATGAATTTTAATCTCCTGGAAAATAGTAAATAAAAATGTTGGGACAGTACTAAAAAATATTAGTTGTAGGTTATAATTAAAATTTTGTTTTTGTCAGATATATCCACAATCAGTCGGATTATCACAGACTTCTTTGCATCATTGTATTGTTCTTTTGTCTCATTTAACCTACTGTCAATATTTTACGACTGTTGTAGGAATTGTAATCCGGGCTACCCTGTATATGTCTTTAAAATTTTGTGAGAATAATACTTTTTTGTGATTTTTAAAGAAATTAGGCAGAGGTGCGCTAAAAACGTTGATGGCCATCTTGGTCCCCTGTTTTGAACACTGGAACAATTTTTGTTCGAATTCTCTTTTAATTTTTCGTTATAAAAAAAGTAATAACTTTTTATGGGGCGTCGACCCAGTACTGTAGTGGAACGCCTTTGATGCGATAATTACGGCGAAGCAGAGTCGAGCTCGGTTAGTACAGCCTGCAGCGAAACACCTTAGATTACTATGATCAGTAGCATAGGGATGTGAGATTAATGGAAAAGAATCGATTAAATAAAAATCGATTTTTCTTTATACAAAATTGATCAATTTGTTAAAAATCGATTTTAATGAAAAATAAATAGATTTCTGCTAAAAAATCGATTTTTTTTTGTATTATTTTAAAAGTACATGCTTTTCATATTCCGATAATAAATCTATGAGATTCATTCATTAACAATTTATCATTTTTAATCAAATAAAATTATATGAAAATTGTCAAAAATTTTGAAATATGGTCAATAATTGTCAAAAACTGTTAAACATAGGCAATTTTTTTCACAAATTGTTAAAATTTTGAAAAATGGTCGGTAATTGTCAAAAATTTTGAAAAATGGTCGATAATTGTCAAAATCTTTAAAAAAAAATTTGAAAAATGGTCAATCAACAAAAATGGTCAATAATTGTCAAAAACTATAAAAAATTGTCAAAAACTGTCAAAAATAGATAATTATCGTCAAAATTGGTCAATAATTGTCAAAAAATTTTAAAATTTTGAAAAATGGTCGATAATTGTCAAAAACTATAAAAAATGGTCAAAAATTTTGAATAATATTCAAAAACTATCAAAATTGTCAAAAATGGACAATTATTGTTAAAAATTGTCAAAATTTTGAAAAATAGTTGATAATTTTCAAAAATTGTTAGTTTTCGAAAAATTGTCAAAAAATTTGAAATATGGTCAAAAATTTTCAATAATTGTCAAAAATTTGGAAAAATGATGCATAATTGTCAGCAATTTTCCATAATTATCAAAAATGGTCAATAATTCTGAAAAAGGGTCTAAAATTTTGAAAAATTGTCAAAAATTGTCAAAAAACATCAAAAATGGTTAAAAATTGTCAATTATTGTTAAAAACTGTTGAAAATGCACAATTATTGTCAAAAACTGTCAAAAGTGGTTAAAAACTGTCATCATTTCGAAAAATGGTTAAAAATTTGGAGAAATGGTCACTAATTTTGAAAAATGGTCAATAATTGTTAAAATTTTGAAAAATGGTCAATAATTGTCAAAATTTTGAGAAATGGTCAATAATCGTCAAAAGTTGTCAAAAGTTCGAAAAATAGTCAATAAATAATACGAGCCGTTTCCGAAAATCGATTTAAACACGTAATTTATAAAATCGATTTACTAAAAATCGATTAATATTACTATAAAAATCGATAACTAAAAATAGATTATAAGGAAATAATAATCGATTTACATCAAAATCGATTATTTTTTAACATCCCTACAGTAGCATATCACAGCTTGCAGGAATTATACCAATGAGCACGAGGTATACTAGAACTTAATTTACAAATGATGGTTTGTTTTGTAATTTGCGTAAATACTTCAAAAAGAAATGGGTTTAATTTTGAAACCAGTTTGTAAAATTTAATAAAAATGAGCATGGCGCAAAAATTATTAAAATTAAAAAAATATTCCAATCACAAAATTTAAAAAATTCACTCAGTCGCAAATTTTCGATGAATATAAATCGCAAATAGCTTTTTTATTTATTGTCGAATTTAAACGAATTTTGAAGAATATATTAGATAAATGAATGGAGAATCGTTGACATTTTTAAAATTTACTGAAGATATACGTATGTTTTTAATATACAGGTTTAAACAAATAATATGTAAATAAAGTTTTTATTATCAAGTCATATCTATTCTTAAGATTTTTGGTTTACCTCGATAACTTTACCTTTACCAAGTTTTTTTTTTAAATCATCCCTTATTGAAGGGATGCCAAGGCGTGTGGAAACTGTCATTAGAGTACATGGAGGAAACACTCGTTACTGAGTTATTTGTTAGTGTTATTGTTATGTTTTCAGTGTTTTTATTTCGCGCATGTCATTTTTGTGCTTTGAGTTTAAAGTTCTATAATGGTTTGATACAGGGTTAATTAAATTTTGTACTGTTGTATATGTGGCAAAAATAAAAGCTGTCATTAGCATAATCCATAGATTTCTTCGTACAAAAAAAAATTGGAAATTGTAAGGTATTTTTTAAAAATGCCTATTTTCTACAAAAATAAAAATATCGATTAGAACCTAAAACAAATTTGTTAAGAATATAATATGTGAGTTGATAATTAAAACCTAATTTAAAATCATTTATTGTTTTTTTCATTACAGAAAGTGTCTTAACTTATGGAAAAAAACATCTTTTTCCTTAAACCTGTAAAGGTACGTCTATATTTTAGAGAATTTTTAAAACGTGATTAATTTATTCACAATATTCTTCAAAATTCGCTTGAATCTGACGACAAATAAAATAGTTATTGAAATTCATCGAAAATAAAGATTATTTTGCCTGTGAGCATATCAAGGGATTTGGTAGTTGTTCAGAACACGTGCTTCTCGATTTTGACAAAAAAATTTGTGACAATCTATAGGAATTGCTTCTATAAAGTGTATAAAGTTAAATGTGTTGGAAAGGCGTATTTTACGAGGCAGGTAGTGAATAGGGGTGCTGGGTGGGGTAAAAAAAATGAAAAAATTAGTTTTAAAAATCATAGTTTTCCAAAGAAAAATTCCACTCAAAAATGTTATATTTACAGTATTGCCGGATTTCTCTATAATCCTCTAATCCAATGAAATTTTATCTATTCTACGAAAAATGTAAGTTATATGTTTACAAATTCTATACATATCGCTTCCACAGATCAAAGTGTATATCTAACAATATCAGAAAAACTGGAATACCGAACCTAACCTAACCCAACTAAATCTTACCTAACCAAACCTTACCTAATCAAACCTAACCCAACAAAACCAAACTATATCATACCAATTCTAATTGAATACTATAAAAATAGTAAGGAATGAAATTCTCAAAGAAATATTAATAATAAGTTTTAGAACTCTCGATTATACACCAATCAAATATATTGCAAATTATATTACCTATTTACATTTTTCGTAGAATAGCTTTTGCAACTTTTTTTCAAATTTCATTGGATCAGAAATCTGGCAACACTGTAAATATATCATTTTTGGCTGAAATTTTTATTTGGAAAACCATGATTTTGGGCTTTTTAAGACTAATTTTTTCATTTTTTTACTCCACCCAGCACCCCTATCCCGTAAAATACTTCTTTTCAACAAATTTTACTTTATACACATTAATTATAGAAGCAATTCCTATAGATTGTCACAAAAATTTTTGTTAATCGAGAAGCACAATGACCAGGAATTTTTTTGAAATTTCAATTACAATTCAAAATATATATATTTTTATCTAAATGCCATTAAACCATCGTAAAGATATAGGCACATTCGTTCTAATAGGTTTAAGATAAGAACTTCTATTGCATTTCGACACTTCAAATTTTGTAAATTTCCTAACGAAAATAGTACTTAAATTTTTCTATTTTGTTTTTAGTTTTAATAGAATTATTATTAATATAACATACCTTGGATATATCACAAAAATCGCTCGACAACAGTATGTGTTTATTATTATTTTATCACAATCGATATCAGATACGTTTATTACTTTAAACTCAAAGAAAGCTGAGAATAGAATGTGTTGTGAAAATTTAATATAAATACAACTCGACCAAATTCATTTCAACTGTGAGATTCGGATGCGCGTAGAACACGCGTACGACACTGTCGGGAGCTACCAGTCCTAAGCAGAACATTGCACTGTAAAGATCCATTTGAACTCATAGTGGTACAATCCGCGTAGGAATTTTAATATGGAATTTAAGTAGCTTGTAAAACACAAGATTTTGAGTGCACAAAGTCGTGAAATATGCATGATGTTTTTAAATTTATGACATTGGAGGCACAACGTGGTGAGTTATTGGTTCCTTCAGCGAAAATACAGAAAAGGGTTGCACAAGCAGTCGGTATTAGCCTAAGCACTGTAAAATCTATAGTTAAGCAAAGTAAAAATGATAAGGGTGAAGCTTCGTCATTCAGTACAAAACATAATAAAGGTAAAACACCGAAAAAGACAAAAATAGATGATATAGATACAAGAATTTTACAAGGAATTGTCCACAATTGGTATGTGATATTGGTATTAAGTCAAAAAGTAAGTCGGGTGATTTTCATAATGATATGAACTTTACCAACTACAAGAAATGGCTTGAGACTTAACTTATACCAAATTTACCCCCACGTAGTGTGCTGGTTATTGACAATGCACCATATCACAATGTGCAGTGTGAAAAATCGCCTACATCCCCAAGTCGAAAAGATGAAATGAAGCAGTGGTTACGAAGCAGAAACATCACATTTGCAGATGACATGTTGAAAGTTGAATTATATAACATTATAAAAATATATAAGCCAAGATTTAAAACGTACGAAGTTGACAAAATCTTAGAACAACATGGTCATAATACTTTGAGATTGCCACCTTATCACCCTGACCTTAACCCAATTGAACTTGTTTGGGCATCCCTTAAACAATACGTTGGAAGTAAAAACATCACGTTTAAATTGTCAGATGTGGAAAAGCTATGTAATGAATTTTTTGACAATTTTCCACCACTAGAATGGCAAAGTCGCTGCCAACATGCGCTCAAATGTGAAAAAGAGTTTCTCTGCTTGGAACCAGCCCTTGATATAGTAATAGATCAAATTATTATCAATCTTGGAGATGACGATTCCGATGACGATGATGATTATGATATTGTAAGTTCTGAGAGTGAAAACAGTGATAGTGAGTGACAGATTTGTTTTAAACGGTGTCTCCATACTGTAAATAAAGAGAATAGACGTTTAGATTGTGTGTAATTTAAAACTGATGTCGTTAATGTAGTATTGTGAATATTATTTGTTGACTATAGGCTGCTTTCTTTAGTGTATTTCAGTTTCAGAAAGTTCAGACATCTTTTTGTATACAGCTACAATAGCGGAAAATTTCCTAATTGGATTTGATCAGGTAAACAATTTTAAAAATGTCTATGTGGAATAAATTTCGGTTTTATGTGTACCCAGTGTCATTTTAAATATCTACAATATTTAATATTTAGTTTGTATTCCATCGATCCTTTGACAACACTGTGTTGCGAAACAATTGTAATTGTAACAATGTTAGTACAGTAGAAATTAAGTTTATTAAAAATCGAATTCTATTTAGTTGTGTATTTTCCTCAAGTAAAGGCTACTTCGATTCAGAAATATAAATTGAAATCCACATTTTACACAGTTAATAACTAAAATGGAATTTATTACCAAATTCTCAGGATTTTATTTAGGTAATATTTAACTAACTAAACTTTCTCCGCCGAGTGTACATGCGTTTATTTTGCGGCACTGACATAGTTCGGTCTCGCTTCTTTGTTTGCGCATCTCAGAGTTGAAATGAATTTGGTCGAGGTGTATATATATTCATACAACTCTGCCAGGCGGTTGAGTGTATATACCTATACGATTGCGCAATTCAACTGTCAAAACTACACTACACGAAAGTACTTGAAGTACAAGTACGAGCTATTTTTTTATTCAATTGCAATATTCATAAATACGTAACTGTGAGTCTAGTAGAATACTAGACAAAATCGCAAAAAAATATATTCATCAGTTCCAAGTGCAATTACCAATATTATTAAACACTGGCGGCGATAGGGGGCTCGCAGGGTCCGGCGTGCGAGAGAGGCGTCTTCGACTTTTTTACTAAAATTCTGAATTTTCAAAAATAAAAAATAAACTAAACAAATTATAACTAGAAAATAAGCTCCTATATACAGTGTGTCAATTTAAAAAATTACAATGGATTATATCTCGTGATCGAAAAAAACCTAAAACCGTTTCTGAAGTAGTCAGTGGGAACTAAAATCATGTCTTCCTATTTTGTGACTAAACCCTTTTCAGGTAAAAATTTTCCTATTTTGCGACTCGAAAAATTTTTACCTGTAAAAGCCCCAGATAAATTCCTATTTTGTGACTAGCTTGAATTAAATTATAATGGCGTACTAGGATTACAGTGACAGGTTAAAAGGTAAAAAAAGGGATTGCTAATCCTACTCTCGAATTGCCGTTATTTTCTTTAACAGGTATGATAATCCCTTTAATGATATGTCTTTTCTAAGAAAAAAAATAAAATATGTCTTTCTAGTTAAGGGGATAGGTTAGGTTAGGTATAGTGTATTTTTATCATATTGATAGCTGAAGAGCTCATTATAAATTCAAAAACTTGTCTGAAACACTTCAGGGTGATTCAAAGAATTTAACAGAATTGTAAGCGCTTCTTTATGTAAATAAGTGTTCAGTTAGCAACTTTCGCTAAATTCTTCCTGTATAGTGAACCGCAGGAAGCGAGGACGATAGAACCCTAATACCATTACCATTCAAATATATTTAGAAGTGATAAATTTGCCGCGACAGTGCAGTGTAGTTGGGTAAGAATAAGATCCTATTAGGTATTTTATTATAGATGTATTTTATTGTAGATGTATTTTATCATAATATTTATTTCATTTATATAAGTAGCACAGATATTTAATTTATAACTTTCGACGTATTTACGCTATTTAGGTAGTGATAACAATAGAAACGGAAATCCTAGATTATTCAATTTAATTAATTATTTAGTAAGTTCTATTATATACACTTGCAAAATAAACCATCAAATGAAAACGACTTCTATTTATACTAGAAAGTACTATTCTCGGAGCCTCCGCCCATTAAATCAAGTAAGTTGTCACCCAATCAGGGCGCAAGATGCGATTGGGCGGAGCCTATGAGAGTACTATTTTCTAGTATAAGTAGGTAGTATGTGCGCGTAATTTTTATGTTTAGGTTTTAGGTTCCCACGTTTAAATATCCTACTTACTGTCCATATTTATTCGCTTTTGGAGAATTGAGATACAATTGATTTCTTTTATCCTGCCTAAATTCCAATGTCCGCCTATGGTTTATTGCGGTTTTAGGGTCGCTTACCTGAAATCGTGCTATCAATATGATAAAAATATATTATAGGAATTAATATTAATACGCAATAATTTTATTATTGTTATATTTTATGATTATGAAATTGTGGATGTAGTATGTACCTATTTATTATACTTTTTTGCCGAAAACAATAGTTTTTTTATATTGGGAGTTTAATTTAAAAAAATGTTTACACTTATTTTTATGGCGAGTATATCAATCAATATATTTTCCAGTAATTAATATAATAAAAGGGATTCGTAGCGAGAAATTGCAAAAGGATTATAATTTAATTTATGCTAGTCACAAAATGGGAATTTATCTGGAGCCTTTAACAGATAGAAATTTGTCGAGTCTCAAAACCGGAAAAAATTTACCTCTAAGTAGGGATGCGCGATACTATCCGATATTCCAGTGTATCGATACTTTTACTTCCGATACTCGATATTTTGTATCGATACTATGCTTTTCGATGCATTCCAAGTATCGATAAATTTGTATCGATACCTTGCGATACGGGATTTTTAGTAGTAGCGGAAAGTGGCGTTATCTATAGTGATGAGCGATATCGTGATTTTTTAATCACGTTGTGAAATGATGTGCTTTTTTTAACGAAACTAAAAATGTGCAGTTTTTTGCGTTTTTCGAGCTAATTTTGAGGTTATGTGAAAAAGTCACTAATGAAATGAATGTCACGAAAAATCCGATGTTGCCATTTGTATAAGAGTATAATATGGGTTAATTTATCGAGAAGGGCAAGGATAATGATTGAAGAAGCTATGCAGTGTTGAAAAAATGTCTTCTTCAATCATTATCCTTGCCCTTCTCGATAAATTAACCAATGATCTGTGTTAACTAAGAAAATATAAGGTTATTATTTTGAAGAAATTGACAGATTATACTTTTATACAAATGGCAACGTCGGATTTTTCGTGACATTCATCTGCCTTTATGAAAAAGTTGTAGAGTTTCTCAAGATCTACAACTTTTATAATCAACTTTTTATTCTAGGAACTCGACTTTGGACAGAAATCGCAATAATGTCTTTTTCCACCCCGCCAAAAAAAGTGTTTTTCGCCGATTATTTCCTTCCTATTAATTTTGACCAATCGCTCTCAAGAATTGGTATGTCCAGTATAAATTTTCGGTGGAAAAATTACTTAACAACTGTCAACTTAGCTGTCAGCAGTTTTTCCGGAAAAAAAATTTCATGCAAGTTTGACAAGTTGCCTTGTAAAAATGTTGTATTAAAATAAAATGTTTATTTAACTCAGGAAATAATCTTACCAAATATCCCTCGTGCATCTAATTTTTCCTGTGGAAAAATTGGAACACTCGTTTCTAAGTAATCTGTTTTAACAAATTACTTAGAAACTCGTTTTTCCGAATTTTTCCGGAAAAATTAAATGCACTAGTGATATTACCCCCGAAAAAACGTTATACTCGAAAAATTTCCAATATTTCAATTTGAAATTTTTTTCCATGGTTTGTGACTATCAAAGCTACCTTCTACTAAATTTTCATCAAAATCGAACATTTTTTAACGAAACTAAAAATAAAAAATGTAGTTTTTTGCGTTTTTCGAGCTAATTTTGGGGTTATGTGAAAAAGTCACTGATGAAAAAGTTGTAGATTTTCTCAAGATCTACAACTTTTACAATCAAATTTTTATGCTAGGAACTCAACTTTGGACGGAAATCGCAATAATGTCTTTTTCCACCCCCCAAAAAGGTGTTTTTACGGAAAAAACGTCAAAATTAGCAAAATCTCGGATCGTTAACGTATCGATACTTCGAGTATCGATAAATTAATATTCGATATTCTACTGTATCGATACTTTACGTTCCGATCCGTATCGATACCTAATATCGTTACTTTCTAGTGCATCGCGCAAGCCTACCTCTAAGAGATCTAGTCACAAAATAGGAATACACCACTAAAATGACATAATCCTCTATGACCCACATTGAAAAAATTATACATTGTGGCATGTCGTTGAAAAGGCCGTAAAAAATGCTTTCCAACGGTATTAGCAACAATTATACAGGGTGTAACAATAAACTAAAAAGTTAGTTTGAAAACAAAAATATCTATTGTGGAACGATACTTTGAAAAGCTCAAAATAAAGTGCAAATACGGTCCCTATTTAGACAACCTACAAAACGTGTATATTCGCAAAATTTGGAGAAACGAGTATATAATGTTGCAAATAAAATAGGAATGTTCCGTCGAAGTCACTCAAATTGAAGTACTTATAGGCAATTTGGAATAGATGCTACTGTATCAAATAGTCAGGTCTCTTCAATGACGATACTATTACACGAGTCGGTACGGAAAGTACGTATATGAAAATCAAATTCTTCATCAATTGCATGCACGATGACGATCTACTCTGACGAATTCAGTTTTGTGAAATTATGACTGTAAGAATTATTAATGATTTTTTTAAAATATTTGTTTCAGTGATGGCTTTTTTCTTTAATGGTGATGTCAATAAATAAAACTATCCTTATTAGAGTGATGCAAATCCACATCTATTTAGAGAAAACCACAAGAAACTTGAGGTTTGTTCCAACTGGCATTTAGGAACCGTTCTAGAATCGTATCGAATACTGTACAGTGCGCAAACTCGAATTAGGGATGGACACATCAACTTTATCATCCCTTCCAGAAGATAGTTTTTGTACCGTCCTAAGAACGATACTATAATCAGTTGGAACGCGAATGAACTATAGCACTTGCGCGAACGATTCCTAGAACGGTTCTATCGCCAGTTGGAACGAACCTATAAGCAATACCGTAAATGAAGCGTTCTCTATTCTTGACTTTGTGAATGGTTATGTTTTATGTATGTTTGTGAGAAATGGATCGAAACATTATTAATGATGAATTAGTAAATCGAACGAAAAAGTAAAAAATAATTCTTAATTTAAGAATAAAATGATTAACGAGAAAATTAATGTCATTGTGTTAATAGCGTGAGGTGTTATAATTTCTTACTAGTTCTATTCTAGAGATAGTGTATAAATGTAGTACAGAGCACTCCACGCTATTATCATAATGACATTGATTTTCTCGTTAATCATTTTATTCTTGAATTAAGAATTATTTTTTACTTTTTAGTTCGATTACCTATAAAGCGTGTTTTTTAGTTTTTTTTAAACTATAATTTATTAAGTACTTGAGCTTTTACTGCTGTAAATTCAGCACGTAGCCTATACCTATTCCCTCAACCATCGTACATAGACATTCAGCCCTATGCTCTAACTACGCTTGATTTGATGTCAATCTTGAAACCGTTTCAATTAAATATTGACATCCCATCAATATTGGAATCAAATGGTATGCAGTAACCACAATTGATTGTTAATAAAATTGATTGAAATTCATTTCAAGTTTATTGCTGGCAACATTGGATTTTTAACGTTTTATCGAAAAAAAGAAGAGAAAATTAAGCGATACTTTACCTAACTTTAGCCAATAACGTAAATAAATTCAAACTTTGTGTGTGAATTGTGGATTCTGATGCAATCAATCTGCGATTTCTTTTTGGGTTAATCTTTTCTAGTTCCAGTAAAAACGCTGTATTTAATTTGTGTTTTCATTTTCATTTTTGTGATCGTGTCCGTTAGAAGTTTTGTCCATAAAAGTAAGTAATCTTAACAAATAGTTTCCAAAAAAACTTGGGTAGGTACTAAAATACCTATAAAAAAAGCGAGACCGGTGAGTTGCATCCCATTTGAGCAGGCCAAACTTTTGACCGCTGACTTGCATCCGTCCAACCGCTGAGTTGCATCCCGTCAACAAATTTAATATTGTGTCTAAAACTGGTAGATAATTAAATAAAAGCGGGCATTGTTGTCTTGTTTATTCCGATATCGTAATTGATACTAAATTTTATTTCCGAAACTGCGTCTAATACAGTTTTATAACAATATAGTGAATAATATATTAATTTAATTCAAACATTATTCAATTATGTAGGTTAGGTTAGGTATCGGCAACATTGCTGTAAAATTTGACCAGCCTTTGACCATGATAGGCGATTATTAATGAACAGACCTTTTTGGATTACGGATGCAATTCGACGGTTGCCTTTTTTGGGCGCATCCCAACTCGTGCCCACTAATCCCTTAAAAGGTACAAGAGTAAAGGTCTCAATAATCTGTATACCTAACTCGTGCTCGATTGAAAAATTTACCTGTTCAAATTACCATCCCATCTATTATTATTGTTAAATTGGGTTTTCCTGAAGTACACAATTTATTATGAAAAACGTAAAAAGTTTCCAAAACTTCCATCAAATGCCGAAGAGGTGTTTGAAGTTTTAAACAATATCAATACACGCACTTTACAAGATGAGAAGTTTGACCAACCTAACAAAACCTAACCCCAACCCCAGTTAGATTCGACGGCGGACCGAATTACGAAAAATTCGGAGTGCGATTTCGGAATTGGGTCCCATGTACCTACTATTTGTTTAATTTGACCAACCTAACAAAACCTAACCCCAACCCCAGTTAGATTCGACAGCGGACCGAATTACGAAATCAAGTGATATTGGAAAATGGTTGCGTTATTTCAAATAAATGACAACTGTATATGTAGGTCTTGAATATTTAATTATAATAAATAAGAATTAAAAACCGCAGTTCCGATGCACCCGGGCACGAGTTGGTGTATTAATTTTCTACCTGGTTTTTGAACGGGCACGAGTTGGTCAGTGATTTTCGGGGCCAGGTAATAACGGGCACGAGTTGGTCAGTGATTTTCGGGGCCAGGTAATAACGGGCACGAGTTGGGAAACGCCGCCTTTTTTCGTTCGGGTAAAATTTTACTTTTTGGGATGCAACTCGCCGGTCACCAAAAAAGGGAGCAGTTTATTACATTTAGCATAATATTTTGTATTGCATAGGTTTGTAAGCTGATTTCTATTTTAAATTTATAGATGCCTCAAAAAAAAGCTACAGCCGGCCAATACAAAGAATTAATTAATTTAATAAAAAAATCAGATGTTATTAGGTGGGGCAAAGGCACACCTAATATAAAAAGGGAGGCTTGGGAACAAGTTTCTCAAGTCCTAACTTCTATTGGGGGTGCCCAGAAAAATGGAGAAGGGTGGAAAAAGGTCACTTCTATCCCTCAGAAGTCTTCTATTATTATTTAAATTACGCCTAAAAAGGTCAGAAATATAAAATAAATTTTTAATTTGAAACTTGAATAATGATCTCCAATAAATTTAAATTATACATATATACAATGTAGGTACTTGCCTTTGTATTTCAATTTCTAATAATTCTACAAACATATTTATATCCATGTTAAAAACTTATATATAAATACAAAATTATCCAAATTTCTAGGTTATAAAACTTGTTTACGATTAATTTCAAGATTAAGGACCCCAGCGTTTCTACATGCGTTAAAATCTTGACATTTTTCAACCTTGACTTGCAATTTTACATAAATTTTTCGTATAGAGCATAGCAATTATTGAAATTCTTGAAGTTGCTTGACTTCATTTCAAGTTTTGAAGCAAGATTGATTGTAATTTTTTTATGTCATACTAGTTCATTATTGTGTTTTTATTGCTTAGTTGCCAACTATCTAATGTCGTACTTTATGGCCCGTGCGGGCATAAAGAGAAATAATTCTAACTTTGACACATATAAAAATTATTGTGATTTTATAACATTTACGTTTGTCAACATTCACCTAGCAGCGATAGTGTCTACTATGATAAAATGGCACTATTTATACCCTTGGTACATAAATAACTATTACAGCATACCAGTCTCCCATTTTTATTGAAATGTATGTCAAATGTCATTTTTCCGTCAAGATTTCAACTTGAAATCAATTCAATGAAGTTACAGCATAGGGGTGATTGTCTATGTACGGTGCCTCAACGTCGATCTCGTCTGCTGTTCCTTGACGTCTCTCCAATCAAAACGCGTTCGTGAACACACCCGAACATTCGCCACTTTCACTGACGTTTTAGACGTTCATTATTAATATTTTCCAAAAATGTTTCTTTATCCGATATTGTATGATTGAAGAGATTTGAAATTCAATAAGATTAAACTAATGCGTCACTGATGCAAGATGCCTACAACAGGACGACTATGTAAATCTAGCTCTTGATGAAAATTTGTAGCACTTTCAGCAAGACGGAGCACCTTCCCATTATGAAGTAGCAGTTGGATTGGTGGGACAGTAATTATCCAAATAAAAGGATTAGAACGAGATGACCCATTGAGTGGCCACCTAGGTCACCAGACCCACCGCCACCTATTTTTTTCTCAAGTCGGTTGTTTATAAAACGCAACCGATCTCAATTATTGACGATTTACTACAAAGGATAACTCAAGCCTGTCGAGATATTACTAAAAGAACATTTTTATTTTTCTTATTTTATTTCGATATAAACATAAACATTTCTAAATGTTTTATGCTGGTTTCTATTACGTAATATATTGATTGGGTGCTTATTATAAATATGACGATTTTGCTTATTAATAAATATTTTCTTAGATTTAGTTGATCGTTTTAGGTAATTTAACCATAAATAATACATGAGTTTGTCCTCTCTCCGTTTTCCGCACGCTAAGTATTAATTATTGCATTTTGTGATTATTTTTTCATTTTCTTCAAATTTTGTTGATAACTAATGATAATAACTGGAAGGGAACGAATAAACTTGTTTGTATCTTTTATTGGTTTTTGGGGATCAGTCCTCCAACGATTCTTAGGCCCCCCTTTCCTGAGGTCCCAGGTCCAAGCCTCATGGGAATATGCGGTGATCCGCCACTGGGCACAATAGATCTTTTAAGTCATACAACGCAAAAATATAAGTATACTAACAGACGTACATGTTTATAGAGTTCGGTTTTTCCAAAACCTATTTTTAAATCGGAATTTTCAAATTCGACAAACATGTTTTAATAATAAAATTTCTATTCATGTTGTCGAAACAAAAAACAATTTTAGAATTTCAGGGATAGATAAAAGTATAACCCAATGAAATAGAAAGTATTTGCTACATTCAACTGTAAAATAATATACAGGGTGTATAATAAAACTAGTCATATCACATGCGTTATAATTCCTAAATGAGTAGAATGGGAATTAAGAGGAGCATGCATTGCAAGAATGCTTAATATACATTGCAAAAAATATTTTCGAAGTTTGTGAATTCATTTTATGATTAATCAAACATTAAAGAGTCTAAGGAAGGTTTGTTTATAATTTATCACCCATATAATGAACATAATTCATTGAGAAGTTAAATAATTCAGATAACATCTTTATTTTAATTTATTTTCCCGACCTACAACTGAATTCCGAACTAATTATTTCTCTAGATATAAATATGAATTGCATCACTTAGGTACTATTTAATTCCAAAAACAAAGTTTATGAATTGATGTTGTTTACTTATACATTCATTGATTAGTCTGTGAATGTAGGTAATTATTTAGTATGCAATTATTCAGCAAAAAAAGAAGAAATTTTTTCATTTATTATTTACGGAAATATAAACAAAACCATGAACGTAATTACGACTACAGAAAAGAGGAATAAACAAAACCATAGATGGATAGGATCCATGCTTGAGCATTGGAGAATAACGACACATATGCATGACACTACCTACACCGTTAGGGCAACTAAAGGGTTCCTCGAGGTGGAGTACCTTCACCACTTTTGTGGAATATATTTGGGAATCTGTAGGTTAAATGATCAAGGCATATGAACACAGGGCTTTTCGAATGACATAATCATTGAAGACAATTATTAATGTCGTTCAAGAAGCTACGAATAGTGGAAGACTGGTGACTAAAAGAGAACCTGTGGTGCCCTTCGTATAATTTAATTAAATGTAGGTCATTCACGACATAGCGTCAGCAATTAATACTTTCATAATATCGGATAGATAGAAAATATTAGTAAGCATAAATATATTATAGTTTTGATATTGATGACATTATAATAGAAAAGTAACAATTATAACTTGAACTACACTAAGGACAGATGCCTGACCCTAGTTTAAATATAAATGTAGATTGTATGTGAAAATGTTATGAAGATATAATATACGAGTTAATTTCAAGAAGATTTTTTATTAACAACAACTCGACCCTATTACAAACCTTTCAGTTAATCCAGAGTTACGAATAGAAGAGTTCTCCCGCAAGTTCGGAGAAAAACTAGAAATATCTTAAGAAGTTAAATATCTTGGAGTGATACTTCATTCCACACAAAAAATTACTACCAAGGCAACAAGACTTTTCTGGCAATGAAGAAGAGTTCTGGGGAATGCAACCCGAGGTGGTGGTTCACTGGCGCTACACAACTGTGATAAGGCCAGCGATCATCTATGGAACGATAGACCGATGGAGGAAGAAACAAGTGTCTTCTGCAGTGAATATATTAACTGCAATCCAAAGACAAGCTGTCCTCCTCCTCTGGAACTTTTTTAAGGGAAGATTCCCAGACTGAAATCGGGAAGCATATGGCACAATGTCCGAGATTGATATGACTGGGACAATACTAGATAAACCGAACAAAAAATTAAAATATCTACTGACAGCCAGGCTCTGCCTAAAGCTATCAGAAATCCAACCACTAAGTCTAGACTGAAAAAAAAGAACCCCTTGATAGGCTGGCAAGGGACAACACAATATCTAGTATGGGTGTCTATGAAGGGATTGCAGGTGATGAATTGGCGCACCAGTTAGCTAAAGAAGGCTCTAAAGGAGGTCCGAAACCATTATGTGGAATCACAAAGGATTGCATAAGAGGGAGTCACTTTTTACAAAGAGTTTACTGAACAAGATAGACAAGGTACTCTCAATTGGGTTATTGAAACTGAGTAAGAGACATTTGAAGAACTGGATACTGTACCCTGAGGAAATATCTACACAAAATGGGAAAAGTCAGTGAACCTATGTGCAGAAAATGTGAACTGGGAGATGATATTGTTGTATAAATGATTTATTTTTTACTTTTTAGTTAAATGTGTTTGTTGAAGTTATTTATTATTATAAATGTTTTGAGATAGTATGTAGTCGGGCTACATTTAATTTTCAAGTTCCAATCCTTGTATACGTTCACCAAGATATTTAAAATGAGGAACTCTTTTTATTTTTCCATATTAAGTATTCAACATTTTTGGAGTTCATTTAAGACTGGTCATATACCTGTTGTTTTAAATGAAATTTGTAGACCTATTTTTTCTCTTTAAATAGCTCATTTTTGTGTACTACAGTAATAAGCAAATCTCCCTCTCCTCGAATAGCTTCAAACTAACTGGTCTGCTTTTCAATCCTACCTGATGGAAGACAATACTAACCTCAATCTTCGAATTAAATCCTAAGACGAATTGGACACTGCATCCCAATATTTCACTACACTCGTGCAAAAAGCTGCCTGGCAATCTACACCACAAAATAAATATAATCCAACGACTACCGTCAACGTGCCTCTCCACATTCGTCAGCTTATTGCTGAAAAACGCAGGGCAAGAAGAGTCTGGCAAAGATCAAGAAACATTATAGACCAGCATACTCTCAACGGATTAAATAGGCAACTAAAATCAGCAATCAGAGATGTGAACAATGACAGCTTTGAGCAATTCGTCACAAACCTCTCACCAAATGACCATACACTATGGAAGGCAGCAAAGTAACTCAAGCGGCCCTATACTTCCCATTCGTAAACCAAACGGCGAATGGTCTCGCTCTGATACAGAGCTGCACATCTAAGCAGCGTTTTCCAAACAGATCCGGAAGATCCTGACGAAGAAGTTGAAGAACTCATCAACGCACCATGCCAAATGTCTCTTCATATCAAAAGCTTTACTCCTACAGAAGTTAAGAACGAAATATGTAAACTCAATGTAAGAAAGACTCTAGGATACGACCTAATCTCCGGCCAAATATTAAAACAACTCCCACGTAAGGTTGTTACTCTCTTAACTATTATTTTCAATCGAATGTTGAGTTTATCCGACTTCCCCATAGTTTGGAAATTTTCTGTAATTACTATGATCCACAAACCAGGAAAACAACACAACGAAACTACATCCTACCGACCCATCAGCCTGCTTCCAACAATAAGCAAAGTCTTTGAAAGATTACTGCTGCAGAGGATTCACACAGACCATAATCTCCAAACACTATTACCAAAACACCAGTTCGGATTCCGCCATGACCATTCAACCACCCAACAAGTTCATCGAATAGTTAACCTTGAAGAAAAGAAATATTGCAACGCTGTATTTCTATATATCTCCCAAGCGTTTGACAAAGTCTGGCATAGAGGCTTGCTCTGCTAACTAAAAAATGCTCTATCCAGTAACTATTTCCTTCTACTTAAATCCTACCTCGCCAATAGACATTTCCCATAAAATCTGGCGTCCCAAAAGGCAGTGTTCTAGGTCCGCTGCTCTTCCTACTCTATACGTCTGACATACCTGAAACCAACAATACCACAATTGCTTCCTTTGCCGACGATGTGGCGATTCTTTCAGTAGACCCTACAACAGCTTCCCAAAACATGCAAAACCACCTGAATGTACTCAATGTATGGTATACACAATGGCGAACTAAAATAAATAAGGCAAAATCCAGTCCAAGTAACATTTACCACACGTCACAACACATGCCCACCTGTAAGGATGGATAACGTACGTATACCTACAGCAACAGAGACAAAATATCCATCTGAACCAACGTCTTACATGGAAGAAACACATTAAAATTAAAAGACAACAGCTTGACATAAAGTTCCGACAGACGTACTGGCTCAAAACTCTCTCTCCACAATAAAATCCTGCTATAGAAAACGATGCTCAAACCTATCTGGACTTATGGACTCCATCTATGGGGATGTGCAAAACCAACGTCACTGAGCATCATCCAAAGATTTCAGCTGCTAAGATCGATAGTGGATGCACCATGGTATGTTAGCAATCAAACACTGCATGACGGCCTAAAGATTCCTTTCATCAGTAGATATTAAATGACAGAGCATCGGGGGTAAGTACAAAATATATGATGACAGAGCACCAGAGTAACGTTCGAAAGTAACTGACCTACTTTATATAATGCACGGTTAATAACCGCAGCTGGCCTAGTTAGTATGTAGTACACGGAAAATGTTAGTATATGAAACATACATTAAAATAATATACAGAGTGTAGCGAAAGTAAGTTTGCTCCGACATATAATAGGAGGGGGCAAAGAACTTACCATGCACCATACATTGTTTTTGGACCATGAAAGTTATATAAATATAGCAGACAGTATACAATTTATCAATTATCATTTATAGATATATTACAATTTATTTTCATTATTGTAAAGTGTTGTAATATTCTTCATTCATTAACCAGAAGTAATTACATAGAATACATATTTACATTATTCTTCTAATTTCTACAAAGGTAAGCAAGTTACCTGCACGTAGGCTGGTCTTATAAATTATACTAAGTACTAAGTGAATATAATGTAATGTATTAAAATTATTACTATATTACGAGTGAAATTTTATAACGTGGGCGTTTCTGGGAATTCTAATGAAATAATAAAAAAAATATGATTAAATATTTGTACTATAAAAGTTCCAACAGTTCGGTACAGATGTAAACATCACAATTTATAACTGGATAGCGTTTTTACGATTAGGAAAAAAACATTTGTCGGAAAAACTGTAACATCAATACTTTAACAAGGCGATAAAAGAAAGAAAATTTTGGAGTGGAATAAACCAGCTTTCTGAAACTTCTTTGTGAAATTTGTTGGTTTCGGCAACAACAATTATATAAAAATGGAGGTTAGGATTTCACCATTCAAAAATTTACACTAAGGCTAAAAAGACACGAAGCGTTTTCTGTCGAATCGACCACCGTTTCGGCGGAAAAGCGGCGTAAAGCACGCTGCGTCACCGTATATACCGATGGAGAAATTGAAAAAAATTGCTTGTGCAGTTGTCCATGTTATTTTTATTTTATTGGAATAATCCTCTGAACGCATATCCCAAATTGGAGCAAGACGTTGCTCATAACGTATTCGGCCGTAAGGAAGTCTTGTGGCTAACCTTTGCACATTTTCAAGTCTATTCTGATCAGATGTTGAGACAGGACACCATACAGGTCCGCAGTATTCCATAAGAGGACGAACGTAGGTCATGTATAGCTTGATAAATGTTGACGGTGACACTTTACCAAAAGATTTATATATTAAGAATATTTGAGAGTTACTCTTCTTGCACACTGAGAGAATATGCTCAGACCAGGACAAGTCTTTGTTTATAATAACACCGAGGTCACATTGCGATGATACGGACTTAAACACATGATTGTTCAGGTAGTACGACAGATTCGGATTGTTTTCACCTATATATATATATAGGATTTGCATATATTTTTGCATCATCTGAGTAAAAAGAACAGTTATTTTTTATATGCTTAGCCGTATATAACAAAAATGGCAATGGTCCCAGAACAGATCCTTGTGGAACTCCACTTAAAACAGGTTTCAGCGGAGAAAATGTAGTATTGATGCGCACACAAAATTGTCTTGAGGTGAGAAAGTCAGCTATCCAGCTCTTCAAATTTCCTCTGATACCACAAAGTTATCGAACTACTTACTATGTTATTGAATTATTTCCGTATCACCATATAATATTAACCCCTGTGCGCCGCTGTCATTTTCAGGAATTTTTATTGTATTGCATTATTTTTAAATGAATTGATATCCTGATTCATCCCTAATTTGATTGTGTCATTAGGATGATTATTTTTTTATCCACCTTGTCACTACATTCTGAGTAATGTCTAATAATATGTTTTCTATTGTATTATTTGACACACCCGTGGAATGCAGATTACCATAAAATGATTATTCTTCTATTTTTACCATTACCGTATAAGCTAAAAAATATTTTTTTTCTACTCTCTTACTAGTAAATTGCATATTACGTACTATTTGGATGCTAAGTAAATATACAATAACAGATACTGACACGTCATGACTAACACGTAATAAAAAAATTACGCTTCAGTTCTATAAAAATGAGTAATATAGTATATCATGTAAGTCAGTTGGTCGAGTTACCATGGAAACGAATAAATAGACGTTATTTTGACAGATTTAAATTGTTAATAATATCTGTCAGTGTAAATATAGTGAATTTAAATACAAAAAAAATGAGTTTATCGAGTAGTGAAGATGGATTTAGTAGCACACTACCCAATATTATGACGTTTAATTAAAAAATTTACGTGAAACGTCAAAGTACTCAAGTGACAGATGGTGAAAAACTTCCAAAATCGTGGCGTTAAGAATTTTCCGCCCTTGGGCTGTTAAACAATACTTTCCGCCCTATGTTTGGTGTTCATATGATTGGTTTTCCGGTAAGGTAGGCGAAAATAGTATATTGTGTCACAAGGGCAGAAAATGAGGGCGAGCGTAGCGAAGCTGATATTTAGGGGCGGCTAAAGAGTTTCCTGCATGTGTGACACACAACTGTTTTTCGCCTACCAAATAAACCGAAAAATATAGGAATATACAAAAAACTTTGACCTACTCTGACGTTTAATGAAAATATTTATGTGAAACGTCAAAGTAGGTACTCAAGTGACAGATGGTGAAAACCTTCAAAAATCGTGGCGTTAAGAATTTTCCGCCCTTGGGCTGTTAAACAATACTTTTCGCCTTATTTTTGGTGTTCATATGATTGGTTTTCCGGTAAGGTAGGCGAAAATAGTATATTGCGTCACAAGGGCAGAAAATGAGCTTTAGCTGCACGGGCGAGCTTAGCGAAGCTGATAGTTAAGGGCTGCTAAAGAGTTTCCTGCATGTGTGACACACAACTGTTTTTCGCCTACCAAAACCAAAAAATAGGAATATACAAAAAACTTTGACATACACTGAGGTTTAATGGAAATATTTATGTGAAACGTCAAAGTACTCAAGCGACAGATGGTGAAAATTTTCAAAAATCGTGCCGTTAAGAATTTTCCGCCCTTGGGCTTTTAAACAATACTTTCCGCCCTATGTTTGGTGTTCATATGATTGGTTTACCGGTATTGTAGGCGAAAATAGTATATTGTGCCACAAGGGCAGAAAATGAGCTTTAGCTGCACGGGCGAGCGTAGCGAAGCTGATAGTTAAGGGCTGCTAAAGAGTTTCCTGCATGTGTGACACACAACTGTTTTTCGCCTACCAAATACACCAAGAAATAGGAATTTACAACAAACTTTGATATACTTTGATATACACACAGCTTAAATGAAAATATTTATGTGAAATGTTAAAGTACTCAAGTGACAGATGGTGAAAAACTTCAAAAATCGTGGCGTTAAGAATTTTCCGCCCTTGGGCTGATAAACAATACTTTCCGCCTCATTTTTGGTGTTCATATTGTTTTGTGGGTTCTTTATTTAGTAAATGAAGTATTGTAACACTAAACTTGTTTTAGAACTTTTATTGGGTCTTGAAAACTACATACATGTGCTCAACCTATGATTGTGGCATTTGCCAACGATGAGATCGCGCCTTTCTGACATCTGTCAACCATCAAGGTTGCCAACTGTTATAATCATGGCGTGTTCAGTAACTAAGCCAAAGACTACTCATAACATGCTCTCTTTTTATTTTTATTTATTTATTTATTTTTTACTCAGATATACTGACATCTCAAATATAATCACTAAATCTCTTTGGCTTGGTTTCTTTTCGCTTTGCATTTTTGGAACTGGTCGACTGAGATTTTCCACTTTCAGGCGGATCATCAATATTAAAATTATAAACACTTTCATTTCTTCCGGTACCACCAGAGTTTTGAAGCGGTGTACTGGCACATACACTATCATTATCACCTAAACAATTATCAACACTTATATTGGTACTATTGGAAGAATCAGAAGGAATTTGAGACATACTATCGTCAGCGTCAGTATTTATTGAATGATTGAAGCTACTAGAAGGTACTTGCTCAGTATTTTGTCGAAAAATTTCAGAGAAATTGTAATCAAAATCATACAATATACTTTCATTCTGTTTAATTTTAAATGATAGTTTGGGAAGGAAAAAAGTGTCAAATGCTTCCAACAGCTTTTTAAAGGTGGATTTCTTATCATCTTCCAAATTATTATATATGTCCACACCTTGGTCACCCATACAGTTCAACAGTATGGCTATTTTGACATCCTCCGGTGACCTGAACTTCCTACTGGCCTTCAAGAAAATCTCAAATTTCTGCTTATACAGCTTTCAATTTTTCGAGTCATACTCTGACAAAGCCTCTGGTGGCTTAAATAAATCCATTTTTATTTCGTTGGATGTACTAATTAATCCGTACAATTCGAACACTGGGCTGAATAGTAGATATTTACATTCACATATAAACAATCAATTACCCCCAGACGTTTTTGTTTTTTCCGAGATAGTTTTCTCGATGTTTTTGGATATTTCATTTAAATAAATTGTTCAGATATACGATTCATTATTACGTTTTTACCACCTAACGTCAAACTAACAGGAAATTTAATAGTTATTTAATAAACTAGTTTGTTAATGAAGGCGATTAATAAACGAAACTGTTTAAAGCACGAACGAGCGATAGCGAGTGAGTTCCTTTAATAGTTGAGCTTATTAATCGCCCATTAACAAATGAGTTGATTACAATATTTTTTCGTTGACCGTTAAGTTGCTTCTCGTCCACCCCCTTTTTGCGAGATTGGAGACGGCCTTAGCTCGTAACGAATGGTAGTAGTAGTAACCTTGATATTCTCTGTATTTAAACCAGAAGCTTTGGCTTGTAGAACAGTCCATTTGCTTACTGTATTTCGTCCAGCAGGAATATCTTTCTACCATTTTCTGTTCAACTTTCAAGCAGTGAGAAAGAGTCGTTTTGTTTTTATTCAAACCCGCTTTTCTAGGACTTTTTGTACATACGAATTGGACACAAATCATGATTGATTTTATTGTTTATTAGCCATTTCAATGAAGCTCATGACCTCTAAGAAACTCCTCTTTGACGTTTCACGTTTATTATTTTAACGTTGTTTGACAACGGTTGTCATGGCAACGTGGAAATTCCGCTGGGTTGTCATGGCAACGTGGAATTTCCGCTGAATTACCATTTAATATTTTAGCATTCGTTGTATTGATACAACATGTATGAGTGAAATATTCGCTGTAATTTTGCGATAATTGCACTGCATTTACGTGGGATTTTTGACAGGAGGGAAATATTCAGCTCAATCACGACCGAGGTCTGATTTTCACCGAAAATGTAATGAAAAGAGCATTGTAGTATTAACACATTCATGCCCAAAGTTGCGTTTTCGCAACAGGTGTAACTAGTGAACCTTCTTCCATCTGTTGAGCAGAAACTAATAAAATCTATTCAAATTACAAAATTCTGTATTTATATAGTTATCTTTAACTGGTCCTCTCAGTAGGTGATCTTATAACAAACATTCATATTATTATTTTGAGTTGAAATTGTTGTTTGGATTTTGCTGAAAGTGGCAACGTGTTTCTGTCAAGATAAATATACAAACTTTCAAGGTTTCATAAGAAATATAGTGTTTTTTTTTGTGCCATCCGGATCTAAAGGGATTAGTTAACTTCTGTATATTAGGTGAGTGCTTTATTATTTTGTTTATGACTGTGGTGTTTATTTATTGGTATTGCGTTGCAATTACAGTGCATATAAAGCATAATGTGAATTGAAATGTTATAGGATTCTTTTAAGTAAAATAATCAACATATATTGCTTTTTTGTACTTTTTTTTTATCTTTTAGGATTAAATATGCTCCAACTACCTTCGTGTTCCAAATCTATAAGTGGGACAAACCAAAATAAAGCGCCCTCAAAAGTGTCATATATATCCAAGACACACAGGATAATGACTATTCTCGAGGAATCAACAATGTCGCAGTCAGCAAGCAGTGCCAAAGTATATTTAGCCCCTCCTGATTCACACGAATTGACTGATGAAGATAGTGGTGACGAATATTTTGGCGAAACTTTTGATAATTTGAGTAGAGCCCAACTAGATGCTATAAGGATTGACGAAGACAACATAGACTCTACTGAAGATAGTAATCAGGAAATATTGGTAGATGTAACTAACGAAGAAATTAGTAATGATACTCAGTCAAATGTTGAATCCGAAATAGAAGAAGTTCCTCAGAGATTACTTTCAGCAAAAAAATCAGCTAAAAAAATACGCAAACGGATTCAAAGCGATTTACCTGTAGATAACTTACTAAGTTCCCGCCTAAATGAAAAAAGGGCAGAGTGGAATACTTTTCGGCTGTCATTTTATTCACGCCCGCTTACCCGCTTCAAATATTTCAAATTTTTTGTAGCGATATACTAAACTAACACACATTGTAAAAGAAACAGTGCGTTATGCTCACCAAAAAGGCATAGAATTGAACTGGGTGTGGATGACCTGAGAGTCTTCATAGGCATATATTATAAGTTAGTGGATATAACGTGAATCCAAGAAGACGTATGTACTGGGAGGAATCAGAGGTTGTCAAAAATCTTATGGTGTCAAATAGTATGAGAAGTAGCAGATCAACCGGATATATATTTACTAGAATTTAGAAGAAATATTGCTGAGGCACTGCTCACTCGTTTTGGTACCCCACCAAGTAGACAGTCGGTTCGAAATAGAACCACAATAGATGCTCGTTATGTCGGTCATCTTATTGGTTCACAAGAAAAAAGGACACTATGTGCTATGTGTCGTTCTACAACAATTTAAAAATGTATAAAATGTAATATAGCCCTTCATGAAAAATGTTTCGTTAAATTTCATACACGATAAGTTGCAGTGGCGGCTCCTCGAAGGAGGCTAAGGAGGCTTGGCCTCCTCACCAATTTATCCAGCAAATAGCAATTACTGATCAATTTTGAAAATTATTGACCATTTTTGACAATTATTGATCAATTTTGAGAATTTTTGACAATTTTCCCAAAATTATTGACAATATTTGACCAGTTTTCAAAATAATTACAATTTTTAATCATTTTTGGACAGTTTTTGACAATAAATGTCCATTTTTGACAGTTTTTAACAATAATTGACAATTTTTAACAATTTTTGACCATTTTTTCAAAAATTTTTGACAATTTTTGACAATTATCAACTATTTTTCAGAATTTTGAGAATTTTTGACAATTTTTCAAATATTTTGACAGTTTTTAACGACTTTTGTCAATTATTGACCATTTTTCGACAATTATTGACCATTTTTGACAATTATTAATCAATTTTGAGAATTTTTGACAATTTTTCAAATATTTTGACCGTTTTTAACGATTTTTGACAATTATTGACCATTTTTCGAAATTTTTGACAATTTGTCTAAAAGTTTTGACAATTATTGATCATTTTTTGACAATTATTGATCAATTTTGAGAATTTTTGACAATTTTTCAAATATTTTGACAATTTTTGACAATTTTTCTAGAAGTTTTGACAATGATTGACAATTTTTTGACAATGATTGACAATTATTGACCATTTTTGACAATTATTGATCAATTTTGAGAATTTTTGACCATTTATGACAAGTTTTCAAATATTTCGACAGTTTTTAACGATTTTCAAAAATTGTTGACCATTTTTAACCATTTTCCAAAATTTTAACAATTATTGACCATTTTGACTGTTTTTCAAAATTAGTGACAATTTTTAACCCTTTTTGGACAGTTTTTGACAATAAATTTCTACTTTTGACAGTTTTTTACAATCATTGACAATTTCTAACAATTTATGATAATTTATGACCATTTTTTCAAAATTTTTGACAATTGTTGACAATTATAGACCATTTTTCCAAATTTTTGAATATTTTTTCAAAATTTTTGCAATTTTTCAAAAAACTTAACAATTTTCGACAATTATCAACTATTTTTCAGAATTTTGACAATAATTGTCCATTTTTGAAAGTTTTTGACAATTGACCATTTTTACAAAAATTGGACAATTCTTTACCATTTTTCAAAAATTTTGACAATTTTTGACCATTTTTTCAAAATTCTGACAATTTTTCAAATATTTTGACAGTTTTTGAAAATATTTAACAATTATTAACCATTTTTTCAAAATTTTGACAGTTTTTAACAATAATTATTAACCATATTTCAAAATTTTAATAATTTTTAACAATTATTGACCATTTTTGACAATCATTGACTAATTTTTAATAATTTTTGACATTTTTCTAAAAGTTTTGACAATTATTGACCATTTTTGACAATTATTAATCATTTTTAACAAAAGTTTTCGACAATTTTTGATAATTATTGACCATTTTTGACAATTTTCTAAAACTTTTGAGTTTTTGACAATTTTTCAAAAATTTTGGCAATTTTCAACAATTATTGACCATTGTTGACAGTTTTTTTATAATTATAATTTTCAACAATTTTTATGTCCCGCCTCCTCTCTTAAAATGTTCACGAGCCGCCATTGATAAGTTGTATTACAGGATTATTTGAATGAATAAAAATTTATTTAATTTTGTCAACTTATTTGTCCGGTGTTGCGTTTTTGCAACAGCAATTTTTTTTTAAGAAAATGTAACGGGGTATTCAAAAAAACTACATAATTCTTTAATTTATGTCATTACCTTAAATATTTGGTAAAAATTCATCAACATTTATAAAAAAAAATGTTCTGGGCATTATTGGGTTAAGTTAAATATGATTCTTCCTTCTGCGAATCAACTACATCTGTACACCAGTGCAGTACGCAAGAGTAAAAAAAGGAATAGAAAAAAATATGATTTTAAGTGATATAGACAAAATAATACTTACATAAGATTAATCTGTTATAGATATCCAAAGTATTTATAATATCACTCACAAAATCGCAAAAGCACGTGTATATCTTATTGAACCACCTGCCGAACAACAAAAACATCTGTCACTAAGTAGTGTTTGTTGATATGCTTATCGAAAGTTTACAAAGATTGATATTTATACTAGTTCACATTCTTGAGGTTTACCTAGGAGGTAAAACCTAAATAATCCAATCGCAACCATGACGTCAAAAAGTTAGTCACACGGAAGTATAATAACGATTATAAGGAAAGTTAATATTTATCTTTAAATCGAATTGATTTTGCCATTTTTCCATGATATTTGTGATTTATTTTTTCCTAATAATCGATTCTAGAGACACCGTAATGGTGGATTTACGTTGGAATATTTAGTAATCATTAACTATTAGCAATAACGAATTGAGCTTCTCGTTTTCAATGAATATCGTTAAGCGGACAAGACTGGTTCAAAGATTCATAAGGTTTGTTTCCGAAATGAGTTCCAAACATGTTATTAACATTATCTGATGCGCATACATGACTAGAATAATGTACCAAGTAGGTTCCAAACAAATGTGTGCTACAACAGTTCTGAAAAGTAATATTTGCTGAAAATTTTGATAAGAAAGAAAAGAACAATCGATCTACAAACTGTCAAAGTGCTATTTATATTAGGAAATGGGGTAAATAATACACACAGAGTTTATCTATATTTTAAAATCGTCACGAGTAAGCTTGATCTTTTCTATGTGAGAACTAAACTAAGACTACTGTAAAAAAATATCAAAGGGCAATTAAAAATACATAATATCCACACAAAGGTTGTTTACAAAACTATTTTATCTTAACACATGTTTATATTGTTGCGAGGTCGCCAACTCAAAGCCGGTCCTGTCCCTCGATTATACATTTTGGTGAATGCGCTTTCTAGAAGCTTCTGGTCTATTGCAGTATTCACACATATGAGGAGCGTCATAAAATACTAGAACTTTCCAGAACCGATAAGGACTATATATACGCGGGTTTTTGAGTGCGTATACAGTTAGTTAGCTAGTTCGAAACAATTAGTGAAACGAAGTCAAACAGTTAGTTCGAGAGAATTAGTGAATAAAATAGTTAATGTAAATAGTGCAATATTCGAGAGGTGAAAATAAATTAGAACTATTATACCGAGTGTAAAATAAATTAGTAGACATTAAATAGAGCGTGTATATAAATTAAGTTTAATACAGTGTGTGTGTTTCTTTAAATAAATAGATAGTAATTAGCCACAGTGTGAATACTTTTATCCCATAAGTAAAAACTATTTAAATAAATAACGAAAAACATTACAATATTTTACCCATAGCTGATAGCACTTGAAGCCATAAACCTTTATATTTTATTCTTATTAGGGTGACAAGTATTATTAAGATATTTATGGCAGAGTACCCGGAAATTGATAGATTATTTTTGTACACAATCCAGCAATTTACACATTCTTTGCGAATTCTATGTTCAACAAATTCAGTGTCATTATATTACTGTATCGTTTCTCCAATATAGTTCTCATTTTCAGGGCGTTGTCGATCTTGTAATAATTCCTCTTCTAATTCTATCATCTTCGGACATATCCGAAAATTCAACTTCTGATTCACACTCAATAAAAAAAGCATCCATTCTGATTACAATAACATATACGTACTCAAAAATCAATATTAAATAAATATAACATAAGCAAAAAGGAGAGTTATTAAAAGATAAAAGTACTAAAAGAAGAAGAGTCATTTTATATGAAAACGCATGCGCGAAATTAAAAGTTCTCTTTTTATTTTGGAACCAAGAGAACGAGTAACGATCTCGTTTTGAACTTGAAGTTACTAGTCTTGCAACAATTATAATTTACTCTGAACTCTGCTCTTCTGGGACGCTTATTTTATACTGCGCAGACTCAATATGTCCATAATAGTTAGGAACTTGCTTCGGAAAGAAACCTATAGATAGTGCATGAAATCGATTCGAATTTATTTGACAGAAACTGACTGTCTCATATAATTCACTGTGTGTCTGCATTACGAACTTTGTAATCAACTCGGACCGATAAATGCATATTCATCGAATAACTGTCAAATGCGTGGTGTAGTGGACGCAAATGCAGCCAACCTAACGAATTGAAAATGATAGAGATAAAGGTGGGGCACATAAAGAATTTTTAGTATTTCTTATATATTTTAAGAAACTTTACCACCCATGATCTACCCGAAAAGTATAAAAGTCTGTTTGTAGTAGCAGTTATCAAAAAGTGTCCGTTATTAATATTAATTTTATTTTCGGTATCAACTACTTAGGTATATCTAAACCAAAAACTAACTTCTATACTTATAATAATAATAAATTTATTCATCCCTTCAGATCAAAGTGTACATGATATAGGACAAGTTTATTGTAAAATCCCAACAAATTTAAACATAAAATGGAATGCTAACACTAAAATACAAAACAACAAGTGATAGAAAAAACACATTGAACATAGAACATAATCCATACAGTTGACAAATAATGAAGTGAAAAAAAAATCATTTGTAACATACACACACTGGTCAATAAGATATTTTTTAAAATGGGTTTTGAAATGGCTAAAATTGACTATGTTTTTGATGAAAGACGGAAGATGATTGTAAAATCTTGTTCCAGAATAGTAGGGACTAAGTTCATAAAGGTTTGTTGAATGACTAGAAATACAGAACTTATCACCAAATCTGGTAGAGTAGTTATGGAAATCATAGCTCTTAGGAAACTCCGAAATATTACCCCTGACATATTAAATACATTTATATACAATACATGGCTCTGTAGCAGAATAGCGTAAGTCAAAATAGCGCTGGATAAAATAGCGCAGCACAAAAATAATGCAGACAAAATCGCTTATTCCCTTCCCCTTTTTGGAACACTTCGTGTAGAATACAGATTCTTTGAAATATTTCCGAGAAGGGGAAGGGAATAAGCTAATTTGTCTGCCGCATAGCTTATTCCCTTCCCCTTTTTGGAAAACTTCATGTAGAATACAAATTATTTGAAATATTTCCGAGAAAGGGAAGGGAATAAGCTATTTTGTCTGTCGCCTAGCTTATTTAGGGAATAAGCTATTTTGTCTGCCGCCTAGCTTATTTCCTTCCCCGTTTTGGAAAACTCCATGTGGAATACAAATTCTTTGATATTTTTTCGATAAGGGGAAGGGAATAAACTATTTTGTCTGCCGCTGTTTTTGTTCTGCGTTATTTTGTCCGCCATTGTTTTTGTTCTACGTTATTTTTGTGCTGCTCTATTTTGACTGACGCTATTCTGCTACAGGGCCAAAATACATACAATGAAAGTAGCGTTAAAATATTATATGTTTTGAAAGTTTTTTTGCAAGACTTTCCGTAATTCAAATGATTAATCAATCTGATAATTTTTTTTTGTTTTATGAAAACCACCCCATAGATAAGATATGGTTGAGTACACCAGAGCATAATACACTTGCATGAATTGCTCGTGAGTAAAAATGCTACGGAGTTGTAATATAGCATAATATGCGCTATTCAACTATTGTTTTTAAAGTACTGAAACAAAATTAACTCTCGGCGTTGGGCGTTTATGAATGAAAATTTTAAAAATGGAATTGCGAAGGTTCTTGCGTAATTGATATCAAAATTTGGAGATTACAAAGCCAGTTCTCAGGACTTTGTTACCTGTGGAATTTAGATATTAATGATATTAATATATAAAAAAAGGGCGCCACTAATTTATTTAAAAAAATTCAAATTAAAACTCAGCTAACCTTTAACTATTGTCATCTGCCAATGAATTTAAAAAAAGATACTAGGGTACACTGATCTGAAGGTAATTTTAGTTCCTATGTGATAAATAAAAAATATATATATAATGTTAAAAAATGATAAAAAAGCATTTAAATTTACAAATTTAACTAAATAGGTTGGTATAGTAAAATTAATACCTATTTAGAGGTACCAGCCGTTTTAGTAACTTAACGTATGCGGCTTCTTGAACCATCTGAACCCGCATGAAAAAAATTAGGTTATGACCTTTGTCATGTCAAATGCTTGACATATTTCTTATTGCATTGGCGTAGTGACTTGAAATTTCATATTATCAGTGGCGGCTAGTAATAATACAAATTAATTTTATGAAATTCATAAAATTCCAAAGATGTTGACATAATAAAAGAATATAAAAGAAGCGCACTAATTTTAAAAACATTGTTTTATTAACTAGATACATAGTTTTCTTAAAAAAATATGGCAATTCAGAGTTCGATTAAGTACAAATTCTAGATTTTAAAAAAATGACAACGTGATCTTCAAGGCAAAGTTTAATTAGTTTCTAAATCAGAATAACTTTCGGAAAGTGATAGTTCATCATCGGATTCATTGGATACAGAGATCACCATAGGTTCGATGTTTAGTAGGTCCAGTTTGTTTTCTACTTCCCATGCTTCAGAAATAATTTTCTCTGTATGATTTATGTAATTCTGCCAGTGTTGCTCCGGTACATTTTTTACAACGTCATTCCATACTTTTAAGACTTCAGTAGGTGACCTTGCAGTTTTCGTAATAGCTTGGTCATAATGCCTTTTAGTTTCTGACCATACCATTTCGATGGCATTAAAATGGCAATGATAGGGTGGTAGCCTGAGAACACAATGACCATGCTCGGCAGCGTATTTGTCTAAATGATAATTTTTTTCTGGCAAAACTTGCTTTTCAATTATATTCCAAACAGCATCCTTTAAAATGTGATCTGGAAAAGGAATATTCTTTTTTTTGGGCCATTCTAACATGCGTGTTTTACTCCAACTTTTTCTTGGGATTTCTTCATCCAGGCGTCTGTGATACGTTGCGTTATCCATTATAATTAACGATGGTTCTTCCAAGTTTACAATTAGTTGCTGTTTAAACCAATTTTAAAAATTTTCGGTGTTCATGTTATCATGATAATCGCCTGTTTTTTTATTGCATTTAAAAATAAGCGATGCATTTGCCACAAAACCTTTTTTATTACCGGCATGAACAATTACATATCGTGTCCCACTTCCAGTTATTTTTAAATCACTGTGTTTAGTACCATCTTGCCACATTCTTCTGTCCCCGCTTTTACTAAAAACCCATGTCTCATCCAGAAAAACAGGTGTAAAGAGCTTTTCGCTTTTAGCAGCATGGTATTTGTTCAAAAATAATATTCTTTTTAATCTGACTGCAGGCATTTCCAATAAATGTTTTCTTCCATCCTGTTTTTTGAAATTAAAACCCATTTTTTTAATTCCCAAATATAACGAACCTTTGGAAATCTTAGTTTCTGGAGACTCTTCGATAAATTGCCGTAAAATAGTTTCTACTGTGATTTTATCCTTTCGCGCATACATTTTATAAATTACTTCCCTCAAACAATGCAGGGTATTTTTTGTAATTCGGGTTTTGCTCCGGGAAACGCTTGCAGACATATTTCTTCTAAATTCGAAATCTGTAGCTCTGTTTGGTTTTTCAAGATTATATAATGTGCTTTCTGGAACTTTTAGTGCTTCGGACGCTTTTTGAATTGCCTTAAATCGAGATCCTAAATCGTTTTGAAAATAGTTTACTACATTAAGCATAAGTTTTTTGGATTCATCAGAATATCGCATTTTTATATCTTATTTTGCGTTATGACATTAACATGAAATCAAAATTTGACGTAACTTCAAAAACGTGACATCTAATAAATTAGTTACGACGTTCATTTTTGTTGGTAATTTTTTGTTTCAACTGATTTATTAATAATAAATAAGGATGGTCTTATTCTAAATGGGTATAAAATTTACTATAAATTAGAGTAGACAAATAAAATTACAACATTAAAAAAAACATAGATGAAGCCTTTCAATTTCAACAAATTACTTTCCTGATTTAAAGTTCTTCTAACTTACACTCCGAGATTTAATCTAGGGAAAATTTACTTCAGGTAGCTGTTCATTCCAGAAAGGTGAATTGCAGGAACTTGTCAACTTTTATTTTTAAAGAAAATTCCACGACCTATTTGTATTACTGCACAGTTCCGTATTACTAATGGGATTCAAAGATAATGATGAACAGGAAGACAGAAACCTCTCTCTTCCTATTTATGTAAAATTTAAATATTTTAAATTTCGCGGTTAATTTAAAAAACGGTAACTATAATTTTTGATTTTTAATCCGAATACACGTATTGTCTATTGCACCAAAAGATAAATTATTGGAAATTTTTAAATATTTTTATGTTTGAAATGTTATCGGCAAAGATAGCGAGAAATGCATTTTGTATCCTTTGGAACCCATTCTGGAAGCAGTTATTGTTGGTACATTCAAAATAGAGTTTTTGAAGGCGTTGACTGCATTTTCTGGGGACTAGAACCTTTGACCACGCAGTTCATTCTTTATTTTTGGAAAAGTAAAAAAGTCGTACTGTATGGAGGATGGTCCAACAATTCGATGTTTCCTTGCTTTAAAAACTTTGTTTTTCGAGCTGTGTGGGAACTTGCATTCTCTTGGTGGAGGAACATGCGTCGTTGGGGGGTTGGTTTGTAACGCCTTACAAAGTTATAATAGTATTAAACTATTATCTTTGACATCTATTGATAACACGCTTTACAAAAATATGACAATTTTTACAGGAAACTGTAATTAAGTAAATTTAAAAATTCTGTTTAGGTAGAGCTTTAAACGAAGCGATCTGAAACTTTGGCATTAAGTTAACTAAACATGTCAGTTAATTTTGATATTTATATTTGCTGACATGCTCCAACTATGTTGTTATATGCAACACTTAAAAGACAACCCTTGCATAACCAAATAGGTAAACTTTAATAGCTACGTGAGTAAACTCACCTTATTTCCTAAAGGATTCGAAGTACTAAAATCGACCAAAATACACACAAATATGCGTAATATTATTTTCAAATAATCTTCGTCAAATGTAGGGAACAACTGACTTATTCAATGGTCCCTTGCAGGGCTCGCTTCTTGGAAACCTATTAATGTTGTTAATGTGAGCATAGACTGTGAGTATTTTGTTTTGGTGATTCTTTCATGCTATTGAACGCAAAATATATTTTTTCCTTTACGTTCTACAATTATTAAGTTTTATACATTACATATACTAGACTTTTCTAATACTTGAGATAAAAACTAAATTGTTTTATTTCAAATACAACAGGTGTGATTTCTTTTGATCGGCATTAGACATCCTATATAATATATATACGTTAATATATATACGTATATAAAAATGTACCCACAAACCACCTAAGTCTGGGTGATCTGTGAATGTACCTATTTACTTGTGAAATATACTTTGTATTACTGGTATTACAATATAAAGTAGACACATCATTATTTATTGTAATTTTTTTGCTGTTTCAGCTTTTGGAGATGCTGAAATTCTATTCCCGATTTGAAATAAGTGATGAATCAGGCGATCCACTTACAGATCATGACATGACCCAGATCCATTATTCTAAAATAACCAGCTTGCAGGTAATTCTTGTTTATGCGATAAACGTACCATAATATCAGCCGGATGGTTTTCGCATCAAAAACCAAGGTCGATTTTAACAAAAAAATACCGTCTCAAAATTGTTTTTGTCAACTTTCCAGTTGTTTTAAAAACCTATTTTTGAGAATTTTATTAATAAAGGGACTGTTAATAGTATTTTTGAAGTCATTAGGAATTATGTTGTCTTTCCTATAGGAGTAAAATAAAAACCACTGAAGTCTACAGTAAGATTCAAAAAGGATAAAGTTATAATAAAACTCGGTACTAATACAACTATCTGAATTTACTCTTTTCAATACAACGGCTATGTATAGACTAAACATTCCAAAAAGATCCCATTCAAACCACTTCCCTTTTCAGAACCCTTAACTTGTCCTGTCTGCGTTTTAACCTTGGCCATGTGTATATGTTACGAGGGATGAGATAAACATAACTAGGTTACATAGTTGTTAATAGGTCTTGTCTAATAAATATAATACGCTAGAAATATGAAATATAACAATAGTCGAGGAAATAGGGCGTAAACGAAAACGTACTTGTTATATTATTTCGGTTTTAAACTGTCAGTGGTTGTCAAATTTGTTACTATGAAGGATCAAATACTCGGAGTTTACACTTTATAGACAACAACCATTGGGCGCTTTTACCAGCTGGTTCACCAATGATCAGTGGCTGGATGTGAGTGAAAGCGATAATTCGCTAATCTCTTATAAACTGAATATTCCGAACATTGAAAAAGCGAAACCACCAGGACTCGAACCCGGGACCCCTCGGCTAGAAAGCCCTCTGCGCTACGGACGGTTCCTACCTATCATTATCAATGTTCTGTTCTGTATTATAAGCTATCATTAACCGTGACTGTGTCTTATATTCGGCCATCCTGCTTCGCTCCTTGTCCTAGAGTGCTGGACCTGGCAGTTTTGTGCGTACACCTATCTCACCGCTCGTTCGT
This sequence comes from Lochmaea crataegi, assembly GCA_947563755.1. NCBI lineage: Eukaryota > Metazoa > Arthropoda > Insecta > Coleoptera > Chrysomelidae > Lochmaea > Lochmaea crataegi. Next base: position 16,146,255 of record OX387434.1, on the reverse strand, counting down.
GAGCCTGATGCCTTGCCTTCCTACGCCTATCTCGCTCTACTGGTGCCTGCACGCCCACTCCAGTCACCCCCTTTCATTATCACATCACATTATGGCCTCATGTAGATATTGCGTTGATCAAATCCCACTTCTAATATATAAGCTGACTATTCCGATCATTGAAAAAGCGAAACCATCGGGACTTGAACCCGGGACCCCTCGGTTAGAAAGCCCTTACGTAACCCTTTGCGCTACAGACGGTTCCTACCTATCAATGCTCTGTTCGGTATTATAAGCTACCATTAACCGCGACTGCGTCTTACACTCTAGACAAGGATAGCCTCCCAGCTGCTAAGTAATGGTGCACATACAAAACTTGAAAAAATGGTAATTTGTTATATTTCATATTTCTAGAGTATTATATTTATTGGACAAGACCCATTAATATGTCACCTAACTTTATTTATTAGACAAGACCCATTAACCCTCCAGTAGTCGCACTCAAAATCTTCACACGAGTAGTCGCACTGTATCTCACAGATCAAATATCTAATCTCTTCCGCTGCGCAGAAAAAACTGAGAAGTCCTGTTAGCTATGCGATGAAAAGGCGCTTCCCGAGAGGTACTGAACATTTCCGATGTTTAACATGCCGCTGACATACATTACAACAATATTTGTATTGGCTTGATCCAACAGATCGGCTGCGACTACTGTAGGGTTAACAAAGATGACACTTGAATGTTGAACCGAGTTTTGTTTATCTCATCTCTTGTAACATATACACATGGCCAAGGATCGAAGGGGTCTGAAAAGGGAAGTGACATATTATCTGTGGTCTATACATAGCCGTCGTATTGAAAAGAGTAAATTCAGATAGTTGTATTATCATCGAGTTTTATTATACATACTTTAACCTTTTTCAGTCTTACAAATTCAATGTTTAAAATATTTCAGAGACCCAAGGATAAATTATGATTGAATTTTGTACCAAAAAGCTTTGATTCCAATAACTCAACGTAAATGATTATATTTTATTATATATAATATTCAAACTCAAGTTTGTTGATATATATGTCAAATATATGTCACAAACAATTACATTATATAAAAATAATCCAAGAAATAATATCAGTTGTCTTCATCATCTAAAAAAATTTCTTTAATACAACATTATCTTTCCATGTTTTTCTCATCTGACCTTTGCTAAAAATCATGAGAAGAGGTGTGCATCAAGTTTTTAGTTCAGTAAATTTCTCAGAGAGAGCTCTTTTGAATTCGTCATCATTGAGAGTCTTCATTTTTTTGTTATCCATGCAGTTTTTGGTGATATCCCCAACGCCTCCCTCTGCAGTTAGTAAATATTAATAATTACCTAATTAATTTACATTGTCCGGATCCTAGGAATTAGGCAAAATAATTTGAAAATTCGGTCACGAAAGTTTGCTTCTACTTATATTTCGTATATTTGCATCTTCTTCTATGGCTTATAACTTTATCTAAGAAATCGTGAATTATGATCTTCAAGCCAAATATTAATTTTCCTATTTTAAATAATTATTTTGCACGTACGCTCATAAACCAAACCCAATAAACGAAAATATGACAGTTTCATTATATCAGTTTTAAAAGAATTATTCGGGTAATTTTCTTTTTTAAAAGAATGCAGCAGAAGTATGCAATTTTCCGTTAGAACGATCTGACTCAATTCACGTAGCTTATTTTACAAAAAAATTTAAACCTCACGGGATTTCTACTTTTTATGCAAATAAATTCACTTGAAATTTAAATATAATCTGATAAATGTAACCATACAAAGGCATAGCTACCATACTACCATAGCTGCAGTTTCCAGAGCTACAATTGCCATTTGGATCGCCAACCTTCGGCAGGAGAGGGCGTGATAAGAAGAAGAATACCCAAACTTAAGCGTTTTTGTAATTGTTTGTGGAAATTGGTGCTATTACAAAGTGACAGAAATAGCTCGTTTGCAATTAAACAATGAAGATTACGTAAATTTACTTTTAATTCATGGTGAATGTCACAGAGTTATTACTATAACATGTGCTTTATTTGCTACAAAATATCCAGATAGACCACGATCCACTAGTGATTTCATGTTAAAAATGTAACTCAATTTGTTTGTTTTCAACCAAAAGTTGAGAAAATGAAGCCTATTGTTGATAATAATGATCACTACAAAGTTCTTGGTTACTATGATGCTTATCCAGAAGCGTCATTACGTTGTAGTGAGAGAGATTTAGATATACAAATGAAATCTATTCAGAGAATTTAAAAAAAAACATAAGTCATATTTATTCTTTCAACCCAGTTCAAAGTTTACAGGAAACAGACTGTAATAAAAGAATATAATTTGTATCGATCAAATATCGAAAGGAGATAAGATAGAGCTAGAAAAAAACAGTAGATTACTTTCAAACACTATTATTTTTCAAAGTATTCTCCATGAAGAGAAATGCATGTTTGCATCTTTTTGAACCAATTCTGGAAGCAGTTATTCCACTCGCTTGTTGGTGCATTCAAAATAGGGTTCTTGAAGGCGTTGACTGCATCTTCTGGGGACTGGAAACTTTTACATCGCAAATTGAATAGATGAGGCTTTTACTTGATGAAGATCCATACTACTGATGAAATAAAACAAATTAATTTGTTTAAATATTCATTATTTATTTTGAACTGACGTTCCAATTAAAATTGGTGACGCGTTTCGCTACACAGTAGCTTTTTCAAACTAGTGAAGTTACAATGAAAAACTTTTAATTTATATAGTGCCTTAATACGGAATTCTAAGATATTGACAAAAGTATTATAATATGTTTAAATGGAAATAAAGTACAAAAAGTGCCTAAATACGGAATTCTACGAATATTACGAAGTAATTGAAAAAGTTAATCTGGAAATGTATTCACAACTATCACATCTTCTAGGTAAAAAGGTTTAATAAGGGAGAATGATTGATATCTATTTGGTCGTTAAGAAGATTACCCGAATATTTGTTTTTGTTAATCTCAGGGGCTTCTAAAAGATTTAATTTAAAGGATTTGGGTTCTAAATGCAAAATTTCAAAATTTGAGTCGAAAGTGTGTTGGTTTGTTAATAGATGATTTGAATAGTAATATTCGTAGAATTCCGTATTTAGGCTCTTTCTGTACTTTATTTCCATTTAAACATATTATAATACTTTTGTCAATATCTTAGAATTCCGTATTTAGGCACTTTTTGTACTTATCCCCATTTTTAATACTTTTGTCAATATCTTAGAATTCCGTATTAAGGCACAATATAAATTAAAAGTTTTTCATTGTAACTTCACTAGTTTGAAAAAGCTACTGTGTAGCGAAACGCGTCACTAATTTTAATTTGAACGTCAGTTCAAAATAAATAATGAAGATTTAAACAAATTAATTTGACATCGCAGTTTATGTCTTTGTAATTTCGCCAATACTTGTGACCCATATATATATATATATACCAATTTTCATAAAAATCGTGTAGGTAGTTTCCAATATATTGACAGTCTAAGCTCGTCGTGAGACACCCTGTATAGCTTATTAATTATTGATATGATTTATTTTGCAGCAAGCAGCTTTTGTCAAATTTCCGGATTTAAGAAATTTTGCTTTGGCAAATGTTGCCAGCGTCGATACAAGGAAGAATTTGGTTAAACATTTTGGGCCGTTAAGGTAAGCCTTTAAAAACCCATTGGAAATCCGTGGAAAGTTTTGAAAAATATATTTCGGTTACATAATAATTTTTACATTTACAGCAAAGAGAAACTTAGAGCCATAGCTGTATATTTGAACCTGGTTCCCTCGACCGAATTGGAAGAACAATATAAATGGTGTAGAACTGACGAAGTATTTTTAAAAGAACTACTGGTAAGTAAAAAACAACAAATGTTGAACCCTACTCAAGATAGACATTTTTTTGTTCATCAATTTTCGTTTGATTTAAATTATTTTAAAAATCTATTAACTTTTTATTCAATTTCATTTCAACGAAATAACGAGTAAGAGTAACCAAAAAATACAGATGCATTTTTAACTCCTAAAATCGACCAGATATCTTTTGTGTTGATATTTTTTCTGTGATATCCTTAAAAAATGTTATGATTGAAATTGCACACCATTTTAGGACTACCACTCATTCACTTTTCTCACTATTTTATAAAGTAGGTCACCTTTTATATGCTTTAGTCACTTTTTTACTAATACAATAGTAGTAACATAACTCAACTCAATCTAAGTCAGGTATTTGCAAACATGCTTAGGAAGAGGGGCATCATATTCAATGGGACTCGGCGCACATAGTATTACTAATATTACAATAAAATAATACAACTAAACGCGGATAAAAGTGTTGCTAACATTTCAGTCGTCGAATGTAGTCAAATTTGGTTACCAATGTTAAATAGAGAAATTTCCAATAATCAATTAGGTATCTTCATTATCAGGATAGTATCAATAAGTTTCTATCCTGGCTTTCTCTTGATTTATTGTTGGAATTGTTGTTAACCAATACACACTTTAATACACAAAACTGATTTAGACATATTTTAAAACAAAAATAATCATATTTCACAAAAAAGGAACAACTTGATCCCATTCTTAGTAGACTATAATACTATTAGAATGTCATTACAAAAAATATTCCAATAATCACATTGTCATAAAAAATATAATCTATTATGAATGGACTTAAATTTGACATTTTTTCCATGAGTAAATTAATTTTGATAACGGTAGGTGGAACGCTACCGAAACATTGAAATAAAAACATAATAAAAGATGATAGTTTGATATTCCAAAAACATAAAAAGAATAATGAATATACCACAAGAAACATACAAAAGATATCAAATATATTAAACAAAACTATTATAACAATCGCATATATAGAGCTAAAAAGTCCTCCAGAGAAACTTGGTCTGTTATCAATGAATTAAGGAACAAAATTCGTTCATCAAATTTTGTTGATCTCGACCCAGACGAACTTAACAATTTTTTCTTAAATGTTAGCAAGAATATTAGCTCTGATCTCAAAGTCGTCCGTCTTTTAATGTTGGGCTCTTTCAATATTATGATCACTGAAAAAAGTGTTGTCTATTTTTCCAAAAAGAATAATGAATATACCACAAGGAACCTACGAAGATATTTAGTCTTTTGAGTTACGGTATTGTATCAAATCCTTGTAATATTTGTTTTTTCATTATTTATGTATTAGTAGTTAGCATTTTTTTTGAATTTTGTTGTGGATTTCTTATTTTTTTTATATTTCAAGTTGTATCGCTTTGTCTATAAAGTTTTTGTAAATTTTTCATGACAATGAAGCATATTTCTCTCTCAACATATTAAACATAGAAAAAACGAAATTAAAATTAGGAAAGAAAACAAGAAAATATTAAAGCAAAGGAAAATATAGCAAAATTGTTTTCTGAAACAAAAACCATAGAAAAATTGGAAATCAAACTTAAAGTACTGAAGAATAAGAAAAATGTCACATTTAAAGTCAATCAAAAAAGGAGTTCTCGTAGAAATACAACTGTTGGAAGTAACCAAAAATTTTCAAGAATATGAAAAGAAAAAAAGCGAAAAGACAAACAAAAGAATTAAAGAAATCGTCAAAAGAAATACTGAATTGATTTTTGTTAATAATAATAATAAACAAAATGATTAGTATTGTTTACCATGTACCAGCTTAGAATATATGGTTAGGTACCTACTTTTCTTTCATTTTCATATTTTATGCCGTATTCAACTGTATTTTATATTGTTATTGGTTAACATTTATATCGGTTTTTGTTCTAGTTTTTCAAAATTTATTGGAGAAGTAGTCACTTTTTTTGTCAAAATTAGTCACCTTTCTCACTTACTTAACCTACCATTTGCATCCAGCTGAATTTATGTTAGACTCGTACAATTAAAAACACAAAATAATATCATTACCTCGAGAATATTATTCAAAAATCATTAACTACATCAAAAAACTGAAAAGTGTTCTTATCATTCTCCACGATCTCACTATTCATACTCGTAGATATACCACCTTTTTTGCACCAAACAAACTAAACATTCATTCAATTAATTTATTCTATGAATATGGCCTTGTTCTGCAAGACATCTTGCAAATTCATCTGACATTTACACACCTTTTTATTCAGATTTTATTATTTATCGGTAATACGCAAAAAAAATAAACTATCAAAATAAATAGATTTATAACTGTATAATACACAAAAGTTTAGAAGGTCCATGTAAAAACCAGTATTTATATTTGTTCATAAAGAAGAAAAAGTTAACTGAAAACAATCCAATCTCCTTTTGGTAGCAGAAAAGTTAAGGTCACTCCAATAATAATAATCTTATTTCAGAATATGCCTACAGATATACGATATTATAACTAACCGCATTATAATGAAATGACGTGTACAGTATTCATACAATTTTTAAGATAATTATGTTATAACCAAGAACTATTTATTTTTATTTTTTAATATTTCAATCGAGTATGAATTTTTGATATACTTCGTTCCAAGATATTTCGTTTTGACTTATGCCAACATGATTGATGTAAGACCAAAACCCACAGCAGGTAGTCGTTAATTCGATAACAATAGGACAGTATCGTCTCGTGCCTAATAATATGATTATTTTACAACTGAAATATTTGGCTCTAAATTTTACCGACTACGGATCTGTTACTGTTTACTATACAAAGAGGGATTTATACAGTTTTATTATTAAATCCTTAAGACCAGATGCCGAGTCAACGAAATATTGTGAAAAGTTCTTTAACCATAATTTATTACAGACTTTCACTGCAATGCATTAAGGAGATTTTTCGGTGACCGTGACAAGTCGAAAAGTTCATCAAAACACCATCTCCAAAATTCAGGGAGTACCTTCTAAGCAAAAGTAGGCTTGGTTGGGCTCCTGACAGATCACTGTAGACTCAACAAACACAACAACATCGGATTGGCAGACACAACCATATGCAGGTTTTGTCAAGTAGAAGAGGAAACCTCAGCATACAATAAGTGCTACTGTCAAGGTTTGACTAGACTAAGGTTGTCGACGGTAGGAAAACCCGCAACCCTCCTCATATATGGACCTGCGGTCTGGTCCACGGAGTCTAGTAAAAAGGACGGTTCTCGCCAAGGAGCTATAGTATATCGTGAAGGCACTCACAATAGATCTGAAAAGGCTCTTAGAAACTCATAAGCTTTATATGAATCGAATCTAATACATCCCTAATTGAATTACCTAAACTTCACCCACAACACCAATTAAGTTAAAAAGTTACTTAAATATTTTATGTTAATACTAACATTTACTTTGTTTTAGATTTCACGGCACGAAAGAAGAGCCTCCCAACTAGAAGCTCTAAACGAAATGCCACTCTATCCAACCGAAGATATTATATGGGATGAAAATATCGTACCCACTGCATATTTTTCCGGAGAAGGTTGTTTAGCGTTACCGAAACTTAATCTACAATTTTTAACTTTGCACGACTATCTGTTGAGGAATTTTAATTTGTTTAGGCTGGAATCCACATGTAAGTCCTGATAATAATAATAATTAAATTTTTTCGTCCATTTTGGACAGATATATTCTAAAACCATTCCATTTGTATAAGTTTTTTTTTGATTAACGTACACTGAGACCTAAAATATCTATTGTGCCTCTCTCTTTTAGTCTCTTCCTGAGGGAACCTCCAGACCAGTTCCTTCAGTCCTATCTCTTGTAGGAATTTTATAATAATCACAGGCTCAAGTTTAGGCAAGTTTTTCTCTTCTAATCAGTAGTCTCCCAGGAGTTGGATACTTGACTGTGGAAGTAGTATTGTTTCGCAACTGTCCTGGTGAGATTACCCAGTATTCTAGAAATTTCTGTGCCACCCACACCCTTGTGGCCATATTTATTGTCGATTTTGCGACGTCACAGAAGGGTTCCGATCCAATGAATAGCACTTAAGAGGTAGGTCTGGACGTTTCATCCGAAGGTTCGTTGCCCTAATGACGCTCGTGTCCTTGTACCCAGGCTATCGTAACCTTCTAATTGTTTCCAAGTGCGTTTATGCAATCTCGTACTAGATTATTGTTGACGTCTATGAAATCGAGTGCCTTTAGTGCAGCTTGTCCGTCTGTGAAGATGGCAACTGTTGTTTCCTGCTTTTTAATTTCTTCAACGTATTGTTGAATCGCCGACACTTCCGCTTGGTAAGTTGTGACGTCCTTATTGGAATAGCTATTCCTTGTTTTATCCATACAAAACACTTCTACATCTACCTCTGCCTTGGAGTCGTCCGTATACCAAGTTGCCTCAGCCTATATGGGCGCACCTTTTTGGAGAAATTCATAAGACTTCATTTCTCCAGGTGATTCAGTTCCCCACTCTAGCTTCTAATATGCGCTACGCTATTCACTCCCACTTTTGACCACCTCCCCAAAATGAGTATAATTCGATACTCCGAAGTACCTAGACCGTGTTCGGGAACTATCGCAAACCGCAAACGCTGGTCAAACCAACCGACCATTATTTCCGGTCTTTTTGCTGTAATATAACCCCCTTAACTCATGTAAGTCGCGAGGAAGCTAAGTTCAATTGTACTTTTATAGCTATATTATTGTAAAACTGTGCCGGGAGTAAAGTGAATTAACCGCCATATTAGTGGGAAAAGTGGTTCAGCTTGACAGAGAGATTAATTAACGTATTTATTTGTAACCTGTGTATCTGCGCATTTTTAAATGAATAAATACCCGATTATCTATCTAGTAACATCAATATGTGTTCCTTATTTCATTCTCGGGTTACCGAGTGGTCCTTCACCCGCTACTATCGAAGCGCAATGGAAGAATAAGGGACGCTCTAACATCTACGCACCAGCAACATTATAAATGTCAACTGCTATTTTGCTTCCACCTTATTCCATCCACCTTTCTTCCAGTCTTCCCTACTTTACCCCTACTAAATCTTATCGTTTTACTCTGTTACCTATTTCTTCAAATATCCGATCCCCAAAAGGTTGTTTTAGCCTCTCTTTTTGCTAGTTAATCTGCGTTTTCTTTTATTGTAATATGTCCGAGAACTCACAGTTGGGTTTAATGGTCTAGCGTTAGCCTTGTATTTTGCTTAAGCCCCTACAGATGTAATGAAAAATGTAATAAATTTAATTTTATGTATTTTAGATGAAATAAGGCAAGATATTGAAGATGCTGTTAGTAGATTAAGCCCTTGGTGAGTGTTTCGTATTTAAAATTTTTTTTTTATTTTTTATAACGGATTTTTATTCAGGAAAGCAGAAGATGGCGGCATTTATTGGGGCGGTTGGGCTAGAATGGCTCAACCAATCATCAATTTTGCAGTAGTCGAAGTGGCCAAACCTAACATTGGAGAAAAAAGACCTAGTAGAGTAAGAGCGGACGTTTCCGTCAACCTAGCAGTAAGACCTGAAATAAAGGCAGAATGGGAAAACTTGAGAAAACACGACGTCTGCTTTTTAGTTTCCGTTAAACCGCCAAATCATATCGGTAAGATCTTTTTACATGAAAATTTTTCGTTTTTAATTAACCTCACTTTCCAGGAACAAAATATAACTACAAAGAACCGTTTTTACCACAAGTTGGTTTGACTTATATTAGAGGATGTGAAGTAGAAGGTATGCTAGATTCGAACGGTAGAGTAATCGAAGACGGTCCGGAACCTAGACCGGTTCTACCGGGTGATCAAAGAATCTATCGAGTTTGGTTAGATTGCAATCAGTACAGAGATGATATGAACAATACTAATCAGGGTAAAGAAGACGTATACGAAGGTACGTAACGGAAAATTTCTCTACTGTATACTTTTTCAGCCAAACCGTATTAATTGTATTTATTTTTCCTAACACTTGTTTCTAACTCCTTCTAATCTTAGTTTACCAACAGTTTATCGTCAGAAAACCGTTTTTATAGCCAAAAGCCGTCGTTTTAGAGCTTTCTTTATTTGTTAATTACCAGGTCCATCTTCAAAGATCGCACTACTTATTTGGAAAATGGCTGTGTTCAATATTATTATGTCAAGGAAGGTTCTGACCTATCAGGTTCGCTGACGCAAGTCCATTCATTAATAATGAAAAACGGCACTTATATTCATACGTTTCATGTTTTGCTTTATTAAGTTGATCCAAATCTGTGGTATTTGCATGTCGTTGCAAAGCTGAAAATAGACATTCGGATGAAGAAAGTCTATGATTACTGTATATTGTTATGAAATGAAAAACGTAAACCTAGATATTGGGATCACTGAGTTCTTGTATAATCAGTTCTAAAATGGTATGGGAATGACTAGGTAAACTCAATGAAAAAGGCGAGAACAACATCGTCACCGTTCTGTGGATTCCAGGACACACTTGAATAGAAGGACATGAAATAGCGAATTAAGTAGAAAAAAGAAAGGCTGAAATACCCTTTTGCGGTATCAGCCCCAATGTAGTATCGGAAGAAATAGGTAACGCCGAAAAGAAGAGAAGATCTGACCATTGGAAAGATCTAGTGGGGCTTAGACAATCAAAGATACTCATGGGAGACCACAGCCAGGTAAGAACAAATGAATGTCTAAGCCAGAGTAAAACTGCACTGAGTTTTTACAGGTGTCTTGACGGGACTCTGTCGCCTGAATGGGCACCTTAAAATGCTCAAAATAGTGGAACAAGAAGAATGTAGATTTTGTCAAATGAAAGAAGAAACCCGTATTCACAAACGTGCGGATTGCATAGCAATACAAAATCCTAGGACACCTAGGAGAATACTGGATAGAAGAGGTACCTTTATATAAAATAAAGTCTATGGATATCCTAAAATTCCTTCGGGAAATAGGTTTAAAGGAAATACTGCTCTATGGGACTTTCCTCAAGAACTATAAGTAGAAGAAAGGGGGACCAGTATATCTTTTAGGTCTCAGTGAATGTCACCCCAATATACGTACAAACATATTGGGAGCACGATATTAATTTAAAAAGGAAAATGTACGGGGAATTCTTCGTTGATAGCAGCCATTTTCATGAAACGTACACGACTGATTATTTGACACTGACATCCTGAATCAACAAACTTCACAAAGTGTCTGTGCCGTGCCGATCCGAAACAATACGCGCGTACCAATCATTTTTATTTTTGTAGGAATCAAAAAGTTTTATTGGGCCGTGTCGATTAATTGCGTGTCCTGCTTAAATCGTTGCTGATTTTATTCCTTAAAGTTACGATGCCCTGTTTTCCACTGTCCAAATAATATTTACCACGAAGTTGGACCTGCAGGATGTCCCACCGCAGAATTCACGAATTGTGGACTTTAACAACTTTGCTATAACGTCCCCTCTTAGTCTACTGAATCTATGTCAAATTTTACGTATAATATATCTAAAAATATTAATAGTACGTTGTTTGTGGTTGCCTTTGCGTTTACATTACTCATTTAATGACAAACGATGGTTTTATGGTAAAGCGTTAACGCAGTCAGATAAATTTCGTTATATATAGGTTGACTAAATTTAATCTGAAGATAATTGGAAATTTTCAATATTTTAAAGTTTTTGGGAGCATATAGAAGTTGTAAAAACGCAAGATAAATTATCGAATATTCCAAACCCTTACTACGTGGAATCTTTACATACTTATCATATAAAATCAATAAATCACAAATTCCACAACAGAAATATGATATAATATATTACTCAAACAGTTTCACAACTTACAAGATCCGCATCACCAGGAGAGTAAATTATAAAAATTGATATAAATGAACAAGTAACCGAGATACCTTATTATTATTAAAATACAATCTTACAATGGAGAATGAATATTTTCATTTATAAGAGTATAATGAGCATCTTTTTTATATCTTAGAATTTCTAATGATTTTAAAAAATGTTGACAATGACAACTATGTAAAAGTTCAAAATTACATTAGAAATAGGAGAAAGTAAATCAATAAACTTTTTAAACTTAATAATCACTAGAAGAAGCCTTCACTAAAAAAAAAAGAAAAAAAAAGGAATATGCTATCTAAATAGACGATACACCATAAGTCCTACAAGGCAGAGTTGTTATGGTTCTAGGATAGATTAGTACATTGGACATCAAAAATAAGATTGGTTACTCTCTTTTTTTAATACTGAAATGGGCAATTCTTTTAATTCGTCCGGTAGATGGTTATAATATTTGGAGATCTGATAAGTGAAAGAATTTTGAAACTGAACTGTTCCATGCTTAGGATTACTTTACATTTCCTTTATTTGAGGATATGTATTGATTGTGATTTCAGTAACATCTTTAGTCTGTGATTAAGCTCACACAGCTCTCGGACAGAGAATATCTACCTTGTATTGATGAGGCGCAAATAACCCGAAACCAGTCTGCAAGTGATGTTGTCCCTTCTAATTGCAAACTAGAATGGTTGGTTAAATCTTGTAGGTCATACCGACTCCGTTTAACTTAGAAGTGTCATTTAATATCTGTCGGGGCATATAGCCCGAGAAGAAGTTGTTTCTTTTAAGTGAAAACTTTGTAAGGCGTTAATAGTATAAATCTATTATTCGATATCTTCTAATAAAATTAGTAAATGCGGCACCGTCCTAAAATGATAGTTTGACAGAATCAGGTACGTCAATTGCTGATGAAACACGTAGAATCGAATCAAAGATTTCTTGTATGACAAATTTTAATTTCCAATTTCAATCTTTCAACGCAATGTATCTCGGTAGCTGAAAAAATCACAAATATTTGGTGACGAAAGTTTTTTGTTATTTACGTAACAATAATTGTATTTTTACAATACGTTATTTACTATCTCTATTAGGAAGTAAGTAATATTAAAATGAGGTTTCCACTTGATGAGTGAGCATAATGTGTGTATAATTTACCACATCCGGAAAAGACTAATAAGTAACTCATGTAATTAAACGTAAACAAATAATATAAATGCGTAAAACAGCGGAATTAAGAACTACTTAAAAGCAATGCGCGAACCTATAGTTCCAGAATCTACTTCACTTTGTTGGAACGACTTGGGAACTGACAGAATTTTATATGTTTGACCGGTTTGTTTATCTCTACATTCCTAACCTATAAAATCAAAATCACAAAATAAAAAAATATAGATCTGTTGAAAAATATGGAAGATAAGTTATTTATTAAAATATAATAGAGGTTGAGTGAATAATGCTCGATTGCACCATTTACTTTAAGACAGTCTTAAAATAAAGTAATCTTAAAAAGACTAGTTTGCGTTGCACCGCTCTCTAAGTATTCCTTAAACTAGTTAAGAAGGACTTAATATTAAGTTCCCCATTGGGTCGACTTAAGTTCGACTTAGTTTGAAATTGCAGTTGACAGCTGATTTTACCTGAAAAACTTTTCTTTATGAATGACGTTTTCGAAGTTGATTCTGATATCCTCGAGATAATAGACTTCCCGAGATGCTTTACACTCGATCCAATCATTTCCATGATATAAGGAATTTGCATCGTATCAAATATTTCGAGTGACAAAGCAATGCTGTTTACGGGTTTTAGGATTGATAGAGGAAGCTCTGAAATTTCGAAATTATTTTTAAGTAAAATATTACCTAATAAGGAAACCTACAAGCCCAAATGATCAACTATTATTACAGAAACAGGAGCGTGTCTCCCATGAATCAGTTAGCAGCACTTCGGTTTTATGCCTGCACTGGGCATTTGATAACCATATGGATGATGTCTGAAGTTTGTTGTTTTCTTTGTATTTATAGGTTAACCGTTCACATTTGACGCGGGCGAAAGCTAACTGTCACTCGATACAAAGCCAAATCTGAAAAGTCACTAATAAGTTTTCTCAGTGTTGGTCGCAATGCGTTAAGCGGTTCTTTACTAAGTAATGCTTAAGCTGCAGCGATGCAACAAGCGAGTGCTTCCTAAAGTTAAGAACACCTTACGAAAGGCATGCTCAAATTCTAAGCGGTACAAACGGGCATTAGTTAAATAATTTTATATTTAGAATTATAAACGGAATAAGTTCGGAACGCAATTCAATTTGAACACTGCACTATAAGTTAATAATAGGACATGTCCACCAACTGACAAGTAGATACTAATGACAGTCGCCCTGAGGATAAACAATTATTTGGTTCGATTCTAGATTTAATTTGATTGTTTTGTATTGTTTTAAATATCCTTTTATTATAAATAGTCGGGTATAGCTTTTTAAAATGCATAGATTTTGTTCAGTTTGCGGTAGTACCCAATAATGAAAGAGACAAAATATCCTTTCATACATTTTCATAAATATTTCACAACAAAGCCAATGGGAGAGGAAGGTTGATGATTTGGCCAAAGAAAGGAGGGAACATCAATTTACAGATATCTAGTAAATAATCACTTGATAATGAAATATTAAAGTGCCGAGAGAGTTCGTGCTTATAGGGAACGGAAAAAGGCTCTTTATTTTTACGTTTTATTTAACTCGCTTTCTTTTATGTTCGGGCTTTCTTGTATGGAGAATTATTGATAAAACGTCACTTTTTTAGTTTTGACCTACATCATATGGTCTATATACAACATAAAAATATTATGTCTTCGTAGCCGAGCGGTATAGAGATTTGGATGCCGAAAATTATGAATTGTAGGCGTAGGATTCGAATCCTGGACACGGTGATGTTTTTTTAAATTTGTTATATTGTGACATTTGTATATGAATAACCTTCAATATAGTTCCTATTAATCCGTAAACACACCTTAGTAAATGGAACTAAAAAGTAAAAAATAAATGAATTTAAAAATGTATATACCACGTTTTTAAAACGGACTAAAAAGTAAATAATAATAATAATAGTAATAAACGTGGGGCGCATGCGACACAGCTACTTTCTACATTTTTAAGGAACTGTCCAATTATTAAGTTGAGATTAAGAACTAGATAGAATAATTTTCCGAAAATTTTCAGTTAATTGCCTTCAATCCGAAAAAAAGTTTCACTTGCATCGTGGTTCTGTAAAACCACACAATGATTTTTTATGTAGAGAAAAGCTGCAAAAAAAAGCACGTCTTATCAGCAGTATAAAATATACAAGTTTCTTTTTGGCTGAGACCACAAAGAACGTTGGCACACTTTTTATAAAAGCGAGGAAGCTCAAAGTAATTAAAACAACGTAAAAAAGCACTAAATTAAAACCAAATTTACTCAAACAGGATCAGAATAACTATTGATAACCACGTGTAGTGCACAAAACGGTTATTTACCTCAGGGCGACTGTCATATGACGTCACGTGGACTTGCCCTATTTTCAATTCTACTTGCCTAATTTTCAATTCTACTTGCCTAAATAGCAAAATAGCTTAGGGCAAACTTCTAAACGGTTCTAACTTGGAACAAATTTTATATTATTCTTATTTGCCAGTTTGCCATAAAAAAACGGCCTCCTCACTTGACTAAGTTTGTACTAATGTATGATGTATACTTTTAAGGTTTCAACATCCTAATGAGAAGAAAACCAAAAGAAAACAACTTCAAGGCAGTATTGGAAACAATTCGAGAACTCATGAATACGGAATGCGTAGTGCCAGAATGGCTGCACGATATTATTTTAGGTTACGGTGATCCCAGCGCTGCAAATTATAAAAAAATGTCCAATCAAATATCCACGATGGATTTCAACGATACTTTCATCGATATGGATCATCTAAGATCATGTTTCCCCGAATACGAGATCAAAGTTAAAACCGATGACCCCCAAAAGTTGGTGCGTCCATTTAAACTTACATTTCAAGATCTTGGCGAAGAAGAAGAAGAGGAAAATAAGGAAGTTCGAAACGTTATCGTTGTGGAACCTCACATAGTTCCCCGAAGAGGACCATATTTGTTTAACGAACCAAAAAGGTAAGAAAATATCGAATATTTCCGTAAACTTGAAATAAAATATTTTTTCAATTCTCACAGAAATATGATACCGTTTACACCGACCCAAGTAGAAGCGATCAAATCTGGCATGCAACCCGGTTTAACCCTGGTCGTAGGACCTCCTGGTACGGGAAAAACAGATGTTGCCGTTCAAATTATCTCGAACATCTACCACAACTTTCCTAATCAAAGAACTCTCATCGTTACTCACTCCAATCAAGCGTTGAATCAACTCTTCGATAAAATCGTAGCTCTAGACATTGATGAACGGCATTTACTACGTTTAGGACATGGAGAAGAAGCTTTGGAAACTGAAAAAGACTTCAGTAGGTACGGTAGAGTTAACTACGTGTTGGCTAAAAGACTGGATTTACTTATGGAAGTGGAAAAGCTACAGAAATCTTTAAAAGTTGACGGCGATGTTGCTTACACTTGCGAAACTGCCGGTCACTTTTATTTATACCAAGTGTTGTCGAGATGGGAACACTTTTTAAGCATCGTTAAACCAAAAACTAAAAAGGTATATGTCTCTATTACACTATATATAATATTCATTAAATTTCATTATTCTCGATAGATTTTAGCTCCAACGGTCGTTTCAAAGGAATTCCCATTCCACGATTTCTTCGCCAATGCACCTCAACCTCTTTTCAAACAACAATCTCACGAAGAAGATTTAGAAGTAGCAGAAAGTTGCTTTAGATACATCGATCATATATTTAAGGAACTCGAAGAATTTCGAGCCTTCGAATTATTGAGATCCGGTTTGGATAGATCAAAATATTTGTTGGTTAAAGAAGCGAAAATAATTGCTATGACTTGCACTCATGCTGCTTTGAAGAGGAAAGAGCTGGTGGAAATTGGTAAGTAACAATTTTGCATTTTTATATTCGAGCTGTTCGATTTTTGAATCAATTTGGCCCAATTCTCTGTTGACGACTGAACATGTAGTTCGAAAAGTAGTTCAAATGTACCATATTCGTCTTGAGTGCATTTTTAAGTTTATAGCAGTTGTGGCTGTATTGTATTCGTTATCAAGCATCTGTGGTGTCAAAATATTCACCCTCCGTGTATTTTAGGCTTTAGATACGATAACATTCTGATGGAAGAATCTGCTCAAATTTTGGAAATAGAAACATTTATTCCGCTTCTACTACAAAACCCTCACGATGGTTTCAATAGATTGAAAAGGTGGATTATGATCGGTGATCACCATCAGTTACCTCCAGTTATAAAAAATATGGCATTCCAAAAATATTCAAATATGGAACAAAGTTTATTTACAAGATTGGTCAGATTAGGAGTTCCTACTATTGAACTTGACGGTCAAGGTCGTGCCAGGCCAAAGTAAGTAACAACTTGTGAATTTTATGTAAAATTGTTTTATTAAGGCAGTTCTGTTCCGTTACTGGTTAGTGTGCTCGAACCTTTATGTGAACAATGTCAACAAATTTATTATGTTTTTTGCAGCATTTGTAATTTGTATAAATGGAGATACAAGAATTTAGGTAACTTAAAACACGTAGAAAACTGGAAAGAATATCAACTTGCTAACCCAGGATTCGTATTTGATTTTCAACTGATAGACGTTCAAGATTTTAATGGTAATGGAGAATCCGAACCGAGTCCGTATTTCTATCAGGTACGACAAAAATGAGTCTGTCTTTTGGTGTGCACTATTCCGTTTTTTTTACATTTCTTAATAATTTATTTTATGGATTTTAGAACCTTGCCGAAGCCGAATATTGTGTAGCCACTTTTATGTTTATGAGACTCATAGGCTATCCCGCAAATAAAATAACTATACTGACTACATATAATGGACAAAAACATCTAATAAGAGACGTAATCAACACCAGATGTGCCAATAATCCATTGATAGGTAGACCGCATAAAGTATGTTTTAAAAAAAATAACATGTAGAATTTCTATTAATCCTTCCATTATAGATTACTACGGTGGATAAATACCAAGGACAACAAAACGATTACATTATTCTGTCATTGGTGAGAACTAAAGCTGTTGGACATTTAAGGGACGTCAGAAGACTTGTAGTAGCCATGTCCCGTGCTAGATTAGGTTTATACATATTCGCCAGAGTGTCCTTATTTAGGAATTGTTTCGAACTTACACCCGCTTTTGAACAGGTAATAGTAACACTTTAAATATATAATTCTCTTTTTATTTCATGTATAATATTCAAACTAGACCGTATCCAGAACTTGCGCTTTTTGTTTTTTATTATCGATAATTGTTTTTGAAACCATAAAACCTAATAGAATGTGATCGTCGTCAAATTTTCTCGACAAGAATCAGTCAGTTTGGTGTAGTCGAATTTAATTCCGCGACAAAGCCGTGTTTTATTCCGGTAGCAATGCCGCTAGTGCCGCCGGCCTACTTAGTTTGGTGAAGCCCAGCTTTAATAACTAGTTTTATTGTTTCAGCTAACTTCACGACCTACAAAGTTACACGTAGCATTAAATGAATATTATCCGTCGACGCGCTTTAACAGTCAAAAAGCCCCAGGTAAACCAATGGTAGTTCAAGATATGACCCATATGGCCAACTTTGTGTACGACTTTTATATTCAAAGAGTTAAACAGTTGAAACAGTATTATAAGGTAATTGTAAAGATATGAAACTATTCCACTTAATATTTTGTTTTGATGAAAAAATATCTGTTTTAGTCTGATGAGAAATGGGAAAAACCGGGTGACGTACCTACACAACCTCACGAAGGGTTGATTTCTTCCCATCCTGGTGAAGATAGAGACACAGATAGTGAAGACGAAGACTCTGGGAAACAATTGCCAGTGCCTATTCAAGATGAACCAGTTGAAGGATCACAAGAAGTTTCCCAAATTGAAGGATCTCAAGAAGCTTCCCAAATTGAAGGATCTCGAAAAGTTTCCCAAATTGGGGGATCTCAAGAAGTTTCCCAAATTGAAGGATGTCAAGAAGTTTCCCAAATTGAAGGATCTCAAGAAGTTTCCCAAGTTGAGATAGAAACGCCACAAAGTGAACAAATTGATGATAATGATGAACAACCTACAATAAGAGATGAAGAAATGGAAGAAAATAGCACAATAGATACTGGAGAGGCAGAAAATGATGAATAATATGTATTAATGTTAATTTTTTATGATTAAAGCAGTTTTAAGTACAATACGTGAATAAAACAATTGAATATGTTATAATTAATAATATTTCAACACTTCTACATTTTTAACCTTTTTTTGTTTATTGCCCTCTATGGCAATAGTTTGATTACTATCTTCTGAGGTACTTTGATGTGAAGGGGAGACAGCTTCAGTATCACTTCCATCTGAACTAAGCTCTTCATCTAATTCATCATCTACCCTAAAAATTGTATAGATTGCCCAATTTGTACTTAACATTTAAATTAAAATGGGTGATTGTTAAGAACACAACCTTGTCCTATTTTGAAGCAATTTTTGGAGAGAACTGTTTAAAATCACCGTAAAATGATTTTTTTGTGAGTTTTAGTCAGCGCACAAAAATGCAGCTTGTTATTTTGTATCCAATTTTATATTATTTTTTAACAAAAAAATAATAATAAAAAGCTAGTCGCATAACCCCAAAATACCAAGAGAAACATATTAAAAATAAAATTATCCTGACAATAAATTATCAAGAAGGGCAAGGAAATGGCCACATAAATTGAAAAACTGCAGCTTTAAGCTGTATCTATAAACTATGTTGTTTGTTGTTCGTAAAATTTGGTAATTTGAGAGCAACGTCGAACGACGTGGAAATGACGAACAACGCGACAAGAACGGTTTATAAACCTATCAATGTTTTATTTTCGAGCAGTAGGAATCACGAACAATAGAATTTATAAATCCAGCTTTAAACATCGATATCACATACATGCATTTAGAAACCGTTGTTCGTCGTTGCTCTCAAATAACCAAATTTTAATGTTAATGGTGATTCGCAGTTCCACCAATGAAAACTGAGGTTAGTGCCACGTGACTTGATATCTGCCAATCGTGTCAAACTCCACTTATTTTGATAATAAATTTGCTGTTGAAGAACTCATTACTATCTTACTTTCTTGATATATTGATACAAAAACGAGAAACAATAACAAAACATGTGTCAATTGTCACGTCGCATCAATTTTTCTGTGGCATGACATGCATCACCAATCAAATTTCAACGTCGCCAACAATGAAAAACCAATATAAATTAGTGGAAAACACGGCGTGCAACAAACAACGGGAATAACAGAGTGTATAAATCCAGCTTTAAATACCAAAAGCAAAGTAACAACAATGGACTTATGTTTAGCAATCTTGAGGGTATAACTAAGTACAAATGTTTTTCGCTAAATCGAAAAAGTTGTGTTCTTAACAATAGCCTTAAAATTAACATACCATAATTTTCGTTTCTTGATTACAAAAGAAGCATCCTGCACAACTTTACGTTTTGTAGTCACTGCACCACTACTTGAGGCTTGAAGTCCTTGAAGCAGTGCATCTTCAACGGCTTCTGGAAGTTCTGACCTTTCTTTGTCATATTCTGGATCCTTGAATTCATGTTTTGGTAGTTCACATTGTTTTTCCAACTTTTTCTTCCTTCTTTCTTTTGCTTCTTTCTCTCTTTCTGCCTGCTGATTGATCCACGTTTTTAACCTTTTTTCTTCATTAATATCTCTTAGTCTCCTTCCGCTTAAATCTCTGCATGCTTCTCTATTTGTAGTTTTTTCTATTTGAGCTCCTATGGCACGTAGCATTGAACCAAAACCTCCTTTTCCCCCCAAAACTCTAGGTACAATATGGACACTAGGAAAATCTTCATTTTCGATAATAGCGTCACACTGAACAATTCTTCCATTAAGTACAAGATAATAGGCATCCGAGGATAGGCCCTACAATAAATTACAAATGTCAAGAGAAACTTCATTACTTTAACCAATACTTACAAAATTTATTTTTATTTTATTGTATAATTCTTTAACACCTATACACTCTGTATTAATTCGTGGTTTGCCATTTCTCTCCATTTTTCTTTATTAACTTGTAAATAAAAAACGAACTGAATTCTCTCTGTTTTCGTGTTTACCTCAATCCCATTAAATTCAAACGTCAAACAAGCAGGGATACCAATAAATATCAATGTAGAACCACAGAATACACCAACTAAAAAAGGAAATACGTTCGTCAACGTATTAACATGCATGGTGTAAAATAATTTACACCATGGTATGAGATGTGTTTCCACCTTATACCATGGTTCCCCTCGATGGTTGGTCTACCTATCGAGCGCGTCCCCAGGTGGTGAATAGGGGAATGGCCATGGGGCTTGGGGTCCCTGGACCCCTTGGTTAGTGGCAGAAGTAGTAGGGCGAGGGGAACTAAACATCCCCAAAAGCCTTTGCGAAACATGCCACCGTGGACCAGCCTACCCAAGCTAAGGTGTAAGGAATCGTGCCGACAGCTGAGTGGCCGCAGGGTATTAAGCGGTTACGAACGATCCGCTTGGGGAACCGGGCGAAACCACATTGTAATCAGTCCTCCTCTGGTAATGCGGGGCTCTGCCAGAGGAGACCAACTCTTTCCTTGCTACTCGTGGGTACACAATGAACTCGAAACAAAAAACAAAAACCAATCCCGAGGCTAGACAGAAGTGCTCACCTCAATCAAAGGCAATAGCTGGGAAAGTACAGAAATGCCCACCCCAAGCTACTGCTCAGAATGAGGCTGGACATGGAAGATCACCTCGTGAAGATACACAAAGGCAAAGGCGCATTTGCGGTGCCGAGGCCCAAAGGAGGAAGAGAGCGAAAGAGACGGGGGCTGCAGCAACTACAAGTGCACCCCCCTCCTCCAACACTCCGCCTCCAACAGCAAGGGCACCTTCTGCGGCAGGCGCCAAGGGCTCCGCCTTGAACAAAGGCAAGGAACCGGCTGCCCCTGCAGGAAAGCGCCCTCACTTGAGCACCTCTACGGAGGGAACCCCAAAAAGGTTGAAGAAGCTGCGCACCGACAGAAATGTCGCTGCACCTTCCAAAACCTTCGCCGATGCCGCCTTGAGACACCTCAAAGTAGCAATAATAGACGAGACTAGCCCGCACGGTAAAATTACCGCAGAACGGAAGAGTCTCGTCAAAAACCAACTGTTGGAGGAGCTGGACAAGATCATCTTCTCCACCTCCAGCAGCAACAGTAAAGCGCCCACGTTCAAGTCGTGGACACACTCCGGTGAAATCATCAGAGTGGTCTGCGATGACGACGCTAGAGTGGCTGAAAAAAACCTTAAGCCGTGGGAGGAGGCATCATTGGCGGTCGTAAGTGTAGATAAGCTGCCAAGCTTACCAAAGCCTCTCTTTGGATCCCGGAGGACGTCCAGAAGACGACTTCCGGTGAAGAGGAGAGGGTGCTTGCTCGGCTGAAGGCGCACTTTCCACCATGAGGCAAAGGAAAGCCCACAAGGACACTTCTTCGTCTTCTGGATCGGAGACGAGGATATGGCTGTCCTCAAGAAGAAATCGATGAGAATAAGCTTTCTCCACCTCCAGCAGCAACAGTAAAGCGCCCAAGTTCAAGTCGTGGACACACTCCGGTGAAATCATGAGAGTGGTCTGCGATGACGACGCGACGCTAGAGTGGCTGAAAAAGCCACAAAAAACCTTAAGCAGTGGGAGGAGGCATCATTGGCGGTCGTAAGTGTGGATAAGCTGCCAAGCTTGCCAAAGCCTCTTTCTGGATCCCGGAGGACGACCAGAAGACGACTTCCGGTGAAAACGAGAGGGTGCTTGCTCGGCTGAAGGCGCACTTTCCACCATGAGGCAAAGGAAAGCCCACAAGGGCACCTCTTCGTCTTCTGGATCGGAGGCGAGGTTATGGCTGTCCTCAAGAAGAAATCAATGAGGATAAGCTTATCCTCATCGATTTCTTCTTTACGCGTTTACCTCATTGACAATAAGGGCAACGAAAAAAGAAGCAGAGGGTATTAAGCATTTGATTTCGCGCATTATTTTCTGATTGGCTGATTTTTTAATATGGCGGCGTTTTGGAAGTTTTTTTGATTGGTCGTGCTCGGTAACACACCTTATACTATATTTACATCATGTTAACATGTATGGTGTAAATAATGTTAACATGGAGGAGGCATGTAATTAGCATGAAATCTGCTTTGTTGAAATTCCAAACTTCGCCACCAGATGATATATTGCTTTGTTTGAATCGCGAATCTTACCTGCGTTAGCTAACTACCCCAAGGGGTGGAGAAGAAATGTATTTTGCGATGGAAGATATCGTTGCGCGATCTAGCAGTGAGTGTCAAGAGTAGGTTCAAATATGGCACCCTCGAACTAATTGTAGAAAACTCTGGATGATTATCCTCAGCTTAAAATATCAGAAGAACATTGAAAACTTCTTTTAAGCGCATTAAAAATGTTTTTGTACGTTCATGCAAAAAACAAAACTTTATTGAACTCTATTTAGTGGAAAAACTAGTTTTTTATTGCTCTAGTGCAATAAAAATTTTATTGCACTCATCTGTCATTTTACTTAGCGTTTTGTAATCACGACAATCATGTACATTCAAATCGACGCCATTTTTAGCCAATTTAGAGCAACCTAAATAAGACATTTTTTGGTTTTTGCATGCACGTAGAAAAAAATATTGTATGCAGCTCGTGTAAAAAGTGTTTATTGCACCCAACGTGTTGACAATTTCACGTCGCGTGCAATAAACACTTACTTTTTACCTTATTTTTTACCATCGAGCTGTTATGAATTGTAGAAATAAGAGAGACATCCTTTTTATGCTTCCACTTCATTACACATACTTTTCCTCTCTGAAAAGCAATTATTTCTCCCTTTTTCAACTTTTTATTTTTAACTTCTCCAGGTACTTCTTTCCTCGAAAATCGCAACGTTCCATATACATCAGTCCTATTTTGAATTACGAGATCTGCCATTTGTAGGGTCTTATAGAAATTGTCCATTGTGAGACAATAACCCTTGTTCAATAATGGTTTCATCAACGTCATGACTATTTGGGAGGATGCAGGGAGATCTTCAAATTCTCGATTTAAGACAGTACCTTTTCCTGTATAAATTATAAAACTATATAGGTACATAACCACTTTTTGATTCGCATAGCAAATTATGTTTTTAGCCCAGATCTCGCTCGTTTGAGAGGAATGTACTGCGCCCATCCCAAACGGCCTTTATAAAGTGAATGATCAATCGTCACTAATTGTTCCGGCTTAATTAGGTTTTTACATTTATTGTTTATATTTTCATAAACTTCCCAGATTTTGTTTAGTTTTGGGCAAGGATAGTTATCTGGATCAAAGTCGTTGTTATTTGAAAAATGTAAGTATTGTTTTATATTTTCAAATCGTTTTCCAGTCGTACAGTTTAGAAAAAAAGGCGTATGCAGTAGTGGATTTTTTGTCCAATATTGCCGGTATTCGGGGTTTCTTGCAATGCGTTGCAACAGAATAACAGCTAGGAACACTCTAATCTCATTCGGATTTGTTTCATGCCACACAATATTTGCTCTCACCTGTATTTTGCTGGCCGCATATCTGCTAGTCTCGCTTGTTATATGCTGAACTAAAAAATCTCCAGAGAAGAGCTCAAAGAAATCCAAACAATTACTATTTTGATCAATATTAGCAGGTATACTAGGAGTTCCCGTAAACGGAAATCTAGGAGATGGCTGATAATTTCCAGGAAGCTGAAACCGTTGTCGAGCAGCTGCAAGATTATTGTCGTCACTACTTTCGTAATCGGAAAAATTTTCAAGTTCGGAATCGCTCTCACTATTTTCCAAGCTTTGCATCCCATTCGGCGTCACTTTTGAAATAATGATTTCGGTATAAGCAAACTAAACATACCTTAAAACTTGTATGTATAATGCTGTTGAAATGAGCTAATTTTCACTGAGATACCCTGTTTTGTAGCTAGTGTATTAAAAGCCACGAAATTTACAATCCCACCAAAATATTTACTGTAGATCACATAATATGTTATTTAATTTATTCCAACCAAATTCCACATGTAACGAATTGAAACAATGTAGTCTTGTTTAGGTATACCCTAACAATATACTAGAAATCAAACACAAAATAGTTTTTCCTGTAATCTTTATACCTTAAAATTTGTTAGTTTTTACAATTGTTCGAAAAGATATAGACAGATTGGGATGGTTTTTGACAACAATAATTACTACCATATAAAAATAATGTTGCTGGTAAAGGATACAATCACAGAAATATAAACCTTTGCTGTGTACAATGATAAAAATATCCAAAAAATAAATGTGTACTTGTTAGAAAGAGCAAGATCCGAAGATTTTAATGAATTAACTAAAGCCGTTAATAATTTTATTGATGGTGTATTTAAAAATATTGTATTATCAACTTTATGATTATTGCAGCCAAAAAATAAATTTCAAAAATATTAATTTCCAATAAAATATTCGATACTAATAGTAATTATTAAATTATCAAAAACCATATCAATACTTGAATGTTCTACGCATTCCCGGCTTAGGTATTATTTACTGCGATCATCATCTCACTCTTTTTATTATCTGGATTCTGGAAATCCCCAGGAACTGTTTCTTTTTCATATTCACTTACATGTGGTGATTGGATCTCTATCGGATCATGCTGAGCCGATTGCACTAATCGTCCAATAAGCGAAGGCCTTTCCTTGCGCACTCTTAACCACTCATGTTGTACTACTCTATCCAGAGTTAACCGTTGGGTCAAATCTGGCTCTAAAAGATGTCTAACTAATGATTTAGCTATCGTAGATAGCGTGTCTCTTACACGTGATCGAAATACCCAATTTTTGGTCATTTGGTCCTTTAATAGTTTTCTTAAATTTGAATCGTCGAATGGCATGGACGCATTCAGCATGATAAACAATATGATTCCCAATGACCAAACGTCGGATAGTTTTGGGTTGTAAGGCGTTCCGTTTACTACTTCGGGCGCTGCATAAGCTGCTGAACCACAGTAAGTTTGACTAAGAATTCGCCTATTATCAGAATCTACGCAGAATCTAGCAAAACCAAAATCTGCTAATTTTACATTGAATCTTCGAGATAAAAGTATATTCTCGCATTTTAAGTCTCTGTGCGCAATATTTTTTCCGTGAAGATAGTGAAGTCCACTTGCCATTTGTCGAAACCAAATTTTGGCTTGTTGCTCAGGTACCACACCATTTTTCTTGATAAAGTCCAACAGGTCCCCATTGTCAGCGTACCTTAAAAAAGAAACTAAAAATCATGAGATGGAAATTTGTTTTATTTGTTTTGTTCAAGAGATGGGATGAAATCAAGTGATGCAATCTTGCCAGGATCACCCTGGGTGACCCTGGGAAGTTGGCGTCGAAGAAATATTTGGCGATCGAGGACCGGGAAAAACCTACGTTTAACAGTAGGATTTCCGACTGGCCACTGTCAGCTAAGGAAACACCTCCATACAATGGGTCTAGTGGACATACACCTCTATGCAGGATGTGTGAACAGGAAGACGAAACTGTCAGGCATGTCTTATTCAAGTGCCCGGAGTTATCGTCAATGAGAGAGTGTGTGTTCGGTGAGTCTTGGCCTACGCCTGCCGATATAAGGGAGATGTCTCCTTGTGACCTGTCCACCTTCCTGGAAAGGACAGGATGGTCGATAACCTAGGAGGGAGAACGTACAATGGGTTACATGTGGCCTGCCTTCCCTACGATACAGATATTTGTTTTGTTTTAACTAAATATTTTTATTCTCAACGTTTCGGTAGTGCTGCAATACTAGACTGCAAAAAACTGTTGTCAAATTTTCTTAAGGCCCATTCACAGTAAACTATTGTTTATTGGAAATTTCTCTCTTTAACAGTGGTAACTGAATTTGGGAACATTCTGCCATTAAATATGATGAATCTCTTTCCAAGCATGTTAGCAAATACTCCACATTCTACTTTTTGTGTTTATTTACTCTGATTTTTAATGGAATAGATGTTTCACCTAAATAAACTTTGTCGATTTCAATGGATGTTCATATGTGTAGTTTTTGAAACATTGCTCTTCATTTTTTTATTTAGTTTTTATCAGGAAAAAATTTTACTTTCTTGTCTATAGACAAACTGAAGTTGGTACTTCTGATATTCAAAATTTAAACAAACATTTATTTTTAATCTCAAATTAAATAAAAGTTATTAAAATTAAAAAGCTTACCGCATAAAAATAAACACTCGTGGTCCTCTTTGTAAAATGCTGTGTACCTGAATTATATGTTGATATTCTATCTTGGTGAGAATTTCGAGTTCCCGTGGAAAAAACTTCTCCAAGAAATCTTTAGGAGCTTTTTCTTTGTCAAAAATTTTACAAGCTAAGCGCATTTTCTTCGGCCCGGTGCTGTCGACATAGTCGGCTAAATGTACAGTAGCATACGAACCTTGACCAATCTTCTTCCCAATTAGATATCCCCTTTGTTCCAGAGCATTTACTTCAGAATTTCGTGGACTCAAACGAGTCGCCATATATTATATTTGTTAATAAGGAGTTTCTTCTTTACCCTTGATTTTCTAAAAATATCCATTCAGACAAGTCTTTAGCGCACATACCTCTATTCAAATTTGCTCTCAATCGTTTTGGTTTTTCTAGACATGGAATTTAAAATACAAAAATTTGTATAAAATGACATGTATGTTTGACAGGACAAAAGTTATTTGTCTCTATGTTACTTGATACGTTTAATTTTATAGGTAATTGATTCAAGTACTGGTATAATAGACCTAAATAGCTAACATTTATCTTTATAGGTCACATTATTTTATCTGAAACTCAGATATATTTACAAGAACCCAAAGCATAGTTTTATTTTGTAGTAGATTTTAGGAAAAACGGATTGGAAGGTGTGACCATTAAACTTGATGGAATATTAGTAGACCTTGTGGAATAATTACTATATCTAATTCTAATTAATAAGTTAAAAAATTTGGGTTAATAAGTAACTGATTCATAATAGGAGAGAGTGTAATAATATTTGGAATGGAGTTAGACATAAAATTAGTGGTTATAGAACCACGGGAAGAAGAAGGCTGCTTCTACCCTCCGAACAAAGAACATACTAGAAGACTAAGCATACGTATTATCTGATGCGAACATAAATGATGTCAAAGTTTATTAATTTATTTTATTGGAACCCATAGATGCTGCCATGTCGTATTATTTGAAATTAATAATCATCCAATGACTTATGACGTTAGCAACTGTCAGAGAAAGGTAGAAGTGTGGTGGTAGGAAGATGGATCCGTGGATTATGAACATTTTGTTAGATCATGAAATTAATGAAATACACAATGAGCATGTATAAAAATATACATACTAAAAATTGTAAATATACCTAGTATAAAATCTTATATTTTCCTAGTGATCCAGTCAGAATTATTCAGAGAAATTTAAGGGATCAGAGCAATCCATTTCACATGGGTGAAGGTCAATTTAAAATTTTTTTTACATTTTATATGACAAAAAAAACATCAAAGTACCTATAACAACATATTAATAATAAAATGCACAGAATTAACATTATTTATCTCTTAAAGGTTCTGCTGTAGAAAACTTTGCCAGCCTAATTATGGTAACAGCAAGGTTATCAATGCTATTCGAAAAAGTTTCTGTTGAAGAAGAATACTCCTTCAAAGCATCTGTAATTCCCCCTTTCATTCTAAAACACTTTCTAGTCTTAGTTTTTATATTAGAGTGGGTTAGGATATATTTCTGGACTGGTATTGGTTTGTCCTTTTGGGGCTTTTTTGCAGTTGCAGTCGCAGGTTTTCAACATCAGTATTTATAATATATATCATTTCTTCAAGGGGACTGCCAAAAATTTCCTCCTCTACCCTCATTTCTTTATTTTCAAGAGACTGGAGAGGCTGAGAAGTTTCTGTTTCTAGTTCTAATAAGCCTCTTCTTCTGGAGTATCACTATCACCTAAAACTGATACCTTTTACATGCTCCTATAAGTCAGTGGAAAAGTAAGGTCGATTTACACTATACAAGTGACTAATCATTCTTCTTAACCACTAGTAGTCACCAGAATAGCAATTTTATTGAAAGTGGTTAAAAAGTTACTATCTAGAGTTGCTTGTCAGTCAGTTGCATAGTAAATATTGAATAATAAAAACTAGAAAGATTAAAAATTGAAAATGGGCAAGTTGTGTGTTTAATTAAAAATTTAAATATTGGTTGTGTGTGTGTGTGTGTGTGATTTGGTTTCCCTTGGCTGTCGATACTAAGTCCATTCGCCAGGTTAATGAAATATTGGATGGTAGTGCAGCTTCATTTAAAACTGAGACGTGAGTTGACTTTAAGAAAACGAGGAATTTTTCAGTTCCTACCAAAGGTAATTTAAAATATTCTAGGATAAAGTAGGAATAAAAATTTCATATAGGATGAAATTACATTACTTGTGAGAAGCACAAGTACAGGTTTAAGAAAACTGAGAATTCGGAGAGAACTAACATCTTAATAATAATGATTAAATTTGTCTATAATTTATTACAGATTTATGTGCTCGATACTACTGATCTATTTTCTGTTATCTCTCAAGTAACAGTTTGATTCAGAACAGAACAAAAAAGGCAAATAGAAACAACAATTATATTAGCTACGGTAAAAGTCGAGTTAAATATTTAACAATAATACACAAAATTTCATATACAACAACCGAAGCAATACAAAACAATGAAATTAAATACTTAATAAGCAATCGTTGCCCATCATGGCTGGAAATTATTCCCTTTATCGGTAGAAAATGTAATCAACCGGTTAAAATATTCACAACCGATGGAAAATATTCCCCACCGGTGGAGGAAATCACAGACAAAACTAGAAAATGCGCCCCCCCTGAAAGCTGGATGTTCTTTACCGGCTGCACTAAGCCAGAGTTTATCTTTACTCTAGCAAAGTGCAGATATATACATTTACAATCAAGATAAAATAAATGCAAACTTATAAAATTATAAAAAAAGATATGTTTAATATCAATAAAATGTTAACATAAAACTTGAAAATATAGAGAAACGACGATAATGATTGAAATATTATTTTAATTTCAAAATTAACCTATAAGTAGTGAAAAAATTAAAGAAGAAAAGAGAATCCTATAGGTAAAATAAACATACTAGCTGTTGAGTAAAAATAGCAAATAGGTGAATGAAATCATAATTTATAATTGTGATTGAAAATAACAATATTTGCTGGCAGAAATTGTGTTTGTTTGAAACTAAAACATCGAAACAGCTGATCCGGAGAGAAGTTTGTTTGAATCGTCAAGAGCATAGATATAGTATATTACACACCGAGGTGGGAAGAATTTCATTACTGTCGAGAGGTTAGCTTTGATCTTGAGACAGGAATGAAACTTCCTACCGAGGTTTGTATACTATTTTATTTACAACCATCATATTTCGATCAAAATTAATAAATCTTTGTTTCGTTCTGAACATACCTAAAATATTACATTTAACAAAAAATTACCAGGCATTTTTCTCAGAATAATCAAGCAGGTACCTATATTGTTACTGTTGCTATGTGGTAAAACTGTCACCAATGTAAATAAATGTCAGATAAAGTCGGATGGATATTAAGTTCGCAAATAATAAATTGAGAAAAATGTCCTCCGATGAAGAATTGATGGATTGTACCCCTCCAGAAATACGACAGGCTGCTGACGCAGCAGCAAACGGGTTGGTGCCAGAAAAAAGTAAGCATCGCTACCTAAAAGCTATTGAATAATACCAGTTCTCTACATATCCTTAGTACAGGATGATTATTCAGTCAATTAAACCCTTCCTCGCGTAGCACGGCACTGTTGTTGGAGGCTGTTACCTTCGCTTTGTGTATTACTATCCTTGTTTTGGTATGAAATCATCGATTTAGATGTTGGTTACAAACAAAGTAGTCTGTTTAATGATCGAAAATTCTACCTAAAGTCCTGTAAATGAGATTATCTACACCTCTTCTAATTTCTTGTATTATATTAGTCTTAAACGGTTGAACTTTAACGCTCAATATTCGTTAGCTTAATGACAAAATAAAAAATATTGAAAACAGTTTGGAAACTATCTTTTATTCACTAAATCATTTAACATAAGAATCCATCCAATTTTGTTTTGTCGCATTATAACCCAAGACGCCAAAAAACTAGTTTACAAAATACACCTATTGAACGGTTTATATTCTTTCATTGGTATTTTCAGCATCATGCACTCCCTCGCCATCTTCAGAGCAATTAAAAACATAATAGTGCTTTTCAGTATATCCCAATAATACCTATTTGTGGTGAAAAAGTTCGTAATACACTGCAAAAATGTTTCGCATTTCCTTCGACAAATCACGGTTGATCCACTTCTTACTTTTACTCCTAATTTTGCAGGACAATCCTCTGGTCCTTTGCATTCCTCTACTTTTTCTTGAGAGGAAGAAGTTGATGTGTCCGGAGCACTGGTTTCAGTGGGCTCTGCTTCTTCTTGCACTTCTTCGTCGGACATTTTGTTCGAAGCTGTTTATCAATAATAAATTCAGAGGAGAACACAAAGATTTTGAAATTAAATAATTAATGTGACATACATCCAAACTGTCATTATATTATTATGACGCGTTCATTTATTACTGTTGCATCAACCAAAATTGCAAAACCACCGCTGTTTCGAGGTGGTGGATAAATTTGGTGGTTTACAAAATGACAGCTTAACCTCAAAAAAGTAAAGATTTGAAGCGGTTATTAAAGAAATGGACGAATAAATAGAAATCAATTTGGAATGAGATAATAAAGTAGTGACTGCACTATAACAGCGTCAGATATTGAAGAAATTTCAAGTGGTATCGATTC
The DNA here is from genome assembly GCA_947563755.1 of Lochmaea crataegi. Classification (NCBI taxonomy): domain Eukaryota; kingdom Metazoa; phylum Arthropoda; class Insecta; order Coleoptera; family Chrysomelidae; genus Lochmaea; species Lochmaea crataegi. The sequence continues at coordinate 16,114,468 of OX387434.1, read as the reverse complement.
TCAGTTTGTCAATTGCCAGATATACTGATGAATGATGTAGACAACAGCAACTGCGTTTTATTATGTGCCACTGGTGACTCTAACATGTCGGTGCAGCGGACACCGACGTCAGTCAACCAATGTTAAATCAATTATGTAAAAAAACCGTGCCTAATAGGTTTTTTCCAACTGGCATTTATGAACCGTACTGGAATCGTTTCGAGTACTGTATAGTGCGCAAACTCGAATTTAGGATGGACACATCAACTTTATCTCCCCTTCCGGAAGGTACAGTTAGTATACCGTCCCAAGCAGTCCCAAGAACAATACTTTAATCAGTTGGAAAGTGAAATAAATACAGCACTTGCGCGAACGATACCAAAAACGGTTCTAACGCCAGTTGGAACGAAGCTAGTATGACATGAGGACCCAGAACAATATGGCCGACCTGTCAGTGACGTCATTCTGGAATGGTCTATTATTGTAAGGCAGATCGTGTCTTGAAGTTTAAACAGTGGAGTAGCGTAGGCTTTGCCGCCCCCTCTTATTTCAATTACACCGGTCAACAAAAAAAAATTGTTTTTTTTGGGGGTTTCTGTTCTCATGCTTCAATTCTGATGTTAGACATTAAAAAACACTTGAATTTTTATTTATAGTTGTTAAAGTTTACTTTTGTCTGATTTACGTCGATACGTTTATTTTGCGAGGGACCGCAAAAGGGTAGTGATTCCTAGGCAGGGGTAACGGCGAGTTTGAGGTGGGTTTGGTTGGTAGGCATTCCCTTGGGGATGAGTACAGCACTGTTTGAGTCCTGTACCCATTCGAACATGAGTTTCCCATCTCGGCCCGAAAAAAAAACCATGTAATCGTCGATCTGGTTAAAATGCTGAAAAGTCTTTTATCCTGATCTTCCTTCAACGTCTTCTCCGATACATCATGAAGAAAATTTGCCTGTGCCATCGCGTTCAGGATTAGATAGCTTTGAAGTTCAAGCGTCACAAAGTTAACACAGAATCCAGTACACCACTAACCAATAATACTGATGGCAGTGAATTCATGATAAAATCGCAAAGTTTTGGGCTACATTTCATTATCTCAACTGAATTTGATGATTTAGTACGAGATCTGAACCTACCCAAGAATAAAGCGGAAATTCTAGGTTTACGACTAAAGCAATGGAACTTGCTTTAGTATCTGATCAAAGAGAACGTCATAAACCTTTTTCATGTTTTTTCACGAAAGAAGCCGATATTTGTTACTGTAATAGCGTGACTGATTTGTTCGAAGAAATTGGAATACCATTCGTAGCATCAACTGGCGGCTTTTTATCGATAGCTGTTCCAAAAATTTAAAAGCAGTTCTTCACAACGGAAACGTATTGCCTAGTCTTCCTCTAGCACATTCTGTATTGTTGAAAGAAAGCTATGATAGTGTGAAAATAATACTGGAAAATTTAAAATACACAGAATACCAATGGCCAGTAATAGATGATTTTATAATGGTTGGTGTGCAAGGTGGATATACTAAATACCCTTTGTCACCTTTGCTTATGGGATAGCAGAGCAGATTCAGTACATTATCAGCAGCGCATATGGCCTAACCGAGTCGAATTTCAGATTGGAAAATATAACTTTAAGTCGGAACCAATTGTAAAGCCTCAAAATATACTGATACCGCCGCTACATATACAATTAGGCTCAATGAAGCAATTCCTGAAAGCTCTAGCTGAATCCAAATTCTAAGGCTTTCGAATATTTAAGGGGATTTTTCCCCAATTTATCTGAAGCTAAAGTTAAAGGAGGCATTTTCGTTGGACCGCAAATAAAACAAAAATGAAGAATGATGACCTCACGAAGCTCGTGAAAAACGAGCCTGGCAGAGTCTTAAAGCAGTAGTTGATGGTTTTCTTGGAAATAATAGAGCTGACAACTAGAGAGAATTGATTGAAAACATGCTTAGAGGCTTCAAAATTATGGGCTGCGGGATGTCTCATAAACTTCATATGCTACATTCTCATCTGGTGGAATTTAAAGATAACATGGGTGCGTTTTCACCAAGATGTGATGGACTTATTTGAACAGGTGATCTGTGTTTTGAACGGCGTTTTCAAGGCAGTACAAGGAGAATATGATGGGAGATTACATTTGGGGTTAAATACGAGAGAGCTCAAACAAACATAAAAAATATTCACTTTTAGACATTAATTATTTCTTGTTATTTTACATTTATATGTTATTTTTTATTACAAATATTAAATAAAAAAGACTCTGATATCCAGCAAAAACTTTTCAAATCCTAATTTAGAATAATTTTTCCCCTTTTTTAGCGTAGGAGAAACAAAAATTTAACGTTTAGAAGTCAGAACCAAAAATCGTGTTGACGGGTGTTATTAGTTTAAAGTTTCAATATTGAACGGACTTAATGTATACATCGTACAAGTTATTGAAAGTCAAGATAAACTACCACTTCTTTAGAAAGAACATACATCTATGAAAAGTGCGTAAGGAACCCACAGGAAGTTGAGAAAATAAGAAGTGTCATTATTTTGTTTAAGTGAATAACTGAGTACTCGCTTGTTAGTTCGTTCGCGTTCAGTAAAACTCGGTGCCGCCGCACCGGCCGACCGGGCGCTAGGCAGTTGTCACTAGTCACTATGTGGTCACTGTAGCACTTCGACAGCACGACTCCTCTCTTTCCCACCCTTGCGGTTTCGCTTCGCAAATAACATTACGGGAGTGATAAGAAGAATTTTCAATTTAAAAAATCATGGCGTTGCCGCCGCCCCTTTTTGTATGCCGCCCGGGGCCATGCCCCTACCAACCTACGCTACTGCGTTTAAAATGAACACCAAAAATATGGCGTTTCTTGATAAAAAAAAATACGTGTCTGAATAATATTCTCTAAATATGGTTTATTACCTCTTCACGAAATCTTTGCATTTTAATTTCTACCCTCACGATTTTGTAATTAATTTTTGTTGTAGTAAAGATTATGAATTTTCACGTTTCCAATTAACTGATATCCATGCTTAGGTATAAATACCAAACACTTTTCCAAATTACTTAAAAATGAATTCGTTTTTGGTATTATCAACTTTATTAACATGTTATGTTTCGGGTAAGTTTCAACTTGAGCTTTTAAAATTTTCGTGTTATATTTGTTTATATGTTGCAATGGGTATAAATAATACTTTCCCAGATGATATAAGTTCAGGTAACTTCACTTTAGCCCATTCTTAGTCGAAAATTTCAAAGTTCTAACATAAGAACTTCTCACTGGTCACTGTCCAATGAGAGAACACCTGCTGCACAGCAGAGAACTTTTCTACAGACAATGAGGTAAAGGGACAGAAACGGCCAAGCTTATATATTGTGTTGCGAAGCAATATGCGAGTGGGGAGGGTGAGTTTAGGCCCACGGCACTTGGGCCACATGTGACCCATTGTGTACGTCCTCCCAATGAGTTGTCCTCCTAGGTCTCGTCCATTGTCCTTTCCAGGAAGGTTGACAGGTCACTAGGAAACATCTCCTTTATATCGGCAGGAGTAAGCCAAGACTCACCGAACACACACTCTCTTATTGACGATAACTCCGGGCATTCGCAGACATGCCTGACAGTTTCGTCTTCCTGTTCACACATCCTGCATAGAGGTCCACTAGCCCCATTGTATGGAGGTGTTTCCTTAGCTGACAGTGGCCAGTCAGAAATCCTACTGTTAAACGTAGGTTTTTCCTGGTCATCGCCCAATATTTCTTCGACGCCAGCTTCCCAGGGTCGCCCAGGGTGATCCTGGCAAGACTGCATCCCTTGATTTCATCCCATCTCCTTAGGGATTGAGCATGGGTGTAACGTTTAGCTAGTTCCGCAATTACCGAAGTCGTTAGGCCGTAGGTGTCGCTGGGTCCTAAGAGTCTTAGTCCAGCCGCTTCCCTGGCTAAAGAATCGGAAATGCGGTTACCTTTACTCCTGTCGTGTCCTTTAATCCACCTCAGGATAATATTGTTATCTACCGAGGCGTTAGCTAAATCTTGTTGGCACTCTAATACTAGCCCTGATGTAACACGTTGTCTGTTCAAGGCTAATAGGGATTGTTTTCTGTCAGTGCAGATTATTATGTTTTTGCCAGGTATTCCTTTTCTGGTTAGTTCTTTTGTGGCAATTGAGATACCAGCCAGTTCTGTTTGAACCACGCTGATATTTTTTCCCATTTCCTATACAGGCTGATCATTTTAAATGGTACCAGAATAGGGCATGTCCTCTAACTAACATGTTGACTAATGACAGTCGTCCTGAGGAAAACTAATTATTTGGTTAGATTTCATATTTGTAATTTGGTTGGTTTGTATTATTTTAATTATCCTTTTTATTATAAACAGTCAAATAAAGCTTTTTAAAATGCCTAGATCTTGTTCAGTAGTTGGTTGTGGTTATAATAATGAAAGGGATGAAATATCCTTTCATGAATTTTCATAATATTTTACAGCAATATTGGGAAAGAAGGATTGATGTTTTGGCTCCAAAAATAAGGGAACATCAATTCACAGGTAGTAAAAGCAGCCAAAAAATCACGTCTTGGCATCAATATAAAATATACAAGTTTCGTTTTGGCTGAGACCACAAAGCACTTTGGCACACTATTTACAAAAGCAAGGAAGCTCAAAGCAATTAAAACAACGTCGAAAAAGACAAAGACTCAAACTCGATCAAAATAACTATTAAGAACCACGTCTTCTGCAACGAACCTTTGTTTATCCTCAGGGCGACTGTCACGTGGACTTGCCCTATTGCAGTTTTGGAAAGCATAAAAGAGATTGGTTAAATGAGAGTAAAGTTGCCTTTTTACAGGACCAATGTAATGGTACCAAATCATATCTGAAATGTGTGTTATTTTCAGTTAAAATATCACAAGAGCTTCGAAGCCTAGCTCGAGTGGTTTTTTAAGGATTACGTCGAGTGCTCGAGTGGTATTCGTCACGATTATATAATGAATAGCTGAATAGGTTTCCAGCGACTTGCCTCTAGCCGGAGTGTTTTTAACCATTCCATTCACCCTTTCCCTTCGGTATAGCTTCTTCAATGATTTTCCTTGCCCATCCCGATAAATTAGGAGGCAAACTGATCATAAAATGCGCATGCGTGCCTGTGGGTTCCAAAATCAAACGCTCCAGCTAGACGCAAGTGTTTTCAGCGTGTTCAGAGGTGTTAAAGATCCAATTGCTTGGCTTATTTCTTGAAGCTATTCGGAAGCGATTCATTACGATTTTAAGAAGTTTTATGACTTTTTGAGAAATTACTAAAGGTGGTTACTATCGCAACACACATTGTTGGACCCACCGAAAAACCGAAGTGATTAAACCACGTCGTCAAGCGTATAATCGGTTATCTATAATAGGCCGTAATAACGATGATCAATTCGTAATTTCTATTGGCTAATTTTATCATGAATTGATCAGAGTTATACGAGGGATAGAAAAAATTATTGGCTGCAACACGTTAAAATCAATAATTTAACATAAATAGTAGTCAAATTTTTATTCTTTACATTTTATTTAAAAAAAATTATCTTGTTTAGCGTCCGTATTCAGAAATGAGATTATGAATCACGAAAATTGGAATCTAATTCCTTCAACGAAATGCGGAATGAAGAAACACCCAGATCGGATAATAAGAGGGGATGTCGCCAAATACGGACAGTTTCCATGGATTGCTCAAATATTCGAAACCAAAAAAGTAGACCGATTTTTATGTGGAGGAGCTTTAATAAACAATCGTTATGTAGTTACAGCAGCACATTGCGTTGAAGGAAAAGAAAAAAAAATGTAAGATTTCTTTTAAAATAGCTGATTGCGCCTCACAATATTTTAAATATGTCATATATAGTATTATAACCACCCCTATTTGCTTTAAAGTTCAGTTAATTTGGGGATTCTCTCTTTGTTTTTGTAAATCCTACGGAAGCATAGAAGGGCCACATGAATTTAAATAAAAATTTTATCATAAATTACGACTTACTGCTCACTAGAAAGTGTAAGCTCTTGTATTGCAGGAAGACAAACCATTTTCTCCAACATTTTTCTGTCCACCTCAAGTAAACAATTTCTTAAACAACCTCGTTGTTCAAATTTCTTAATTATATTATGCACAGTAGGTTTATCGACAAATTTTGCCGAAAAAAGTTCGCGAATTTGTCTGACGCTATTATTGATGTGACATCATTTTATATTTGTTTTTTTTCTTCTATATTGTACATAATAATGAACAGATCGTATTAAGTTTCTAAGCGCTAATTAAACCGAAATGAAAGTGTCGCTTCATGCTTGTCTATGTACGGTGAATTTGATTTAGTAATAGTGAGGAACGGTAGCATTATCAATTGCCCCTATTTTTAAGGACGCGTTCGCACTAGACTGGTTTGGTATGTACCTATATAGTTACTAAAATCACAAAAACTTAATCAATTTTATGCCATGTTATATAAATTTTCAGTAAAAGAGTTCGTCTTGGAGATCATGTAGCTAAATTCGAACGATCTATCTGTTTAGGGTGTGAGCCAAAAACTTATAAGGTAGAAAATATTACAGTTCATCCAGAATACTCGGAAGACCACTATATTAATGATATAGCTCTGATTAGATTGGATGAACCCGTGGAGTATAACCGTAAGTAAAATATATGTACAGAATTGTCCAAAAGTATGGAACCAAGTAAATATCTTTTTCGTCGATCTTTACAAAAAATGACATTTTACGTTCTAATTACTGAAAGAAAAATCGATTATTTTTGAAGGAGTGTTTTTCGTCTGCTAAAACGTTAACATATCCAAATTTCTGAAACTTATTGTATTTTTGAAAAAACAAGGCGTTGGGTAGAAAGCGAAAAAATCTAGAGTATTTTGTCGAGATAAAATAAACAGATTTCTTCTTGATGCCCCAGATGAAACTTATCTTTTGCACAGCGGACGAAAAGCACTTGCCTTCAAAAATAGTCGATTTTTCATTCGGAAATTTTTTGTAAAGGTCGACGAAAAATGTAATATGAACCTCGGCGAAAAACTGTCTAAGTGTCCCGCCTGCTTCCTAGCCTCAGCTATCAATTTGCAGGCTCGACTATAATAGACAGTTTTTCGTCCTTGGTACATAAATATCTATTAAAACGAAAAATATGATATTTATGAAACATTGTACCTACAATATCGCATAACGTATCTCATGTCAAATATTTTTCATTTAAAGAGAAGCGGTACGCACTCTGGTGGCTCTAATATAAACTAGTTTCTGCCACATCGTTTTCTAACCACACTTTCGTATCGTTTGTTTACCATTGATTTTTATTATAATATAGTGCCTTTCTTTCAACCGTTTTTATTTGATCTTCTTTTAGCATTTATTGTTATATTTTACTTGTTCGTTATAATTTAGTGTTAAGAAATTGCCTGAGCCTTTTGTCGATATGACCAGGCACATTTCAACTCAGTTTTGGAAACATGTTCCAACTCTGACCAACTTTTTTCTAAAATTATTTTAAAAATTGTATAAATTTAATTAGTAAATTCACAATAACCTACCTGGTTAAAAGGATTAGAAAAGCTGAACTGTGTTTACATCGGCCACCAGCTCCTGCTTTGCAAGAACCAAACATTTGCATAATCCACTCCACTCACTTGATGAGGCTCGGATTGCACAGCGCTTTTCTGGAGACAGAGAGCACACACTTTTGTCACTGAAGATGAGTTCCATTCAGTTTTTCCATTTATACCTATGGTCTGCATTGAGGACCTCTTCACCTCCTACTACACACCGAGAACTTCGGTCCCTTCAACATACCTCAGAAATTCCAATAAACTTCATTTTAAAAAGTAAGGTTCTAAAACAATGTGGTAGAAAGTACTTCACCTATCCTCCGCGGGTAGCGCTACAATCTTACTTTGAAATCCCAATAACATACTGCCGTTTTATCCGGAAATGCCCTCAACTTTAATTATGTAAATACTTCAACCATTTCGTTTTAAAGATATTTATTCGATTAGATACTTTTGAACAACTCTGTACATTAATTTTTGTTAGGTGTATATAAGAAACATAAAAATTTTAGTGGTTATCCGACCAATTTGTCTACCAATGAATGACGTTCTCGACGAAACATTCGTCGGTGAAAAAGTTGATATCGCCGGATGGGGAAGGGAGTCCTCAGAAGACTACCCAAGTCTGTTAAAATATGTTACCTTACCAATAAGAGACAAATGTGTCTGCAGCGAAGAATACGAATGGCAGCTCCACGAGGGTCAACTTTGTGCTGGAGTTATGAGCGGAGCAGATAGTTGTGACGGCGATTCTGGTGGACCGATGGTGTGGAACCGTAGAGAAGCATTTATTAGCAGGAACTACATTGTAGGTGAGTAGATATTTACTTGGTTCTAGAGGATAAACGAAACGACTTTCTAGGTATTTATATTATTATTTTTTTACATTCCAGGTATTGTTTCTTTTGGAAAAGACCCTTGCGGTGAAGGACCAGCAATTTATACAAACGTAATTCATTATATAGAATGGATTTTAGATAATATTTACGATGAACATGATTCTTCAGAGACGGAACCCAACGATACCGAAGAAAAGTGGTTGATTTGAAATTTTTCTGATAATTAAAAACTTTAATTTGTTGCATAAAACAATAAATATCTATTAGAGCATTGCATTTTGTCGTTTTCAATGTAATATGTAATGTAACGCTTGTGATGGACGGTATTTGCCAGAAAGGAAATTAGACAAGAATTAAACTAACTTCCTTTTTAAGCAACTCTGTCCATTTTATTTGTCACAACGAGTTTTTAAGTACCTGGAAAATTAAATCTTTATACTCAAAACCGGATACTATTCCGATTAGAACATAATATAGGACTGCAAGTGCCAAAAGGACCGCTTCAAGAATAATGCAAACTAGAATAACAAGTAACTAACTAACGTGCGTTCACGTGGCTTTTCGAATATTCGAGAGTGATCGAGCAAGATCGGTTCGATTTCCATGAACTTCTATCCGTCTCCAGTGGCGTCATACGTTATTTTATTTGTGTAAGATAAGATAAATATGGGGCTTATGTGCTTCTAATAGCCTCTCCACTACGACCTATTGTGTATGCCCTCATGTTATTCTAGAGTTCCTTGTCTATACCCGTCCTTATTACTAATAGACTTCGAATGCCAAACCCTCCATATATTGGGAGGGTCGTGGTTTTTCCTCCCCTTTCGTCGAAAACACCCTATAGTTAGGCCTTCGCAGTAGGACAGTCTGTATGTGTGCTGAGGTTTCCTCCTCTTCTTGGCATAACCTGCATATGGTTGTGTGTTGTGTTAAAAGTCTATAACATTGATTCCCAAAATGGTCCAGGAGGACCCCCAGGGGTCCACGGGAGACTCGACGGGGGTCTACGTTGGCATGACAAAAAAAATGGGGATTCACAATTCGCAAGCGGGGGTCCACGAAAATTCCTTTGAGTAACAACACTGAACAAAGACGTATTTATGAAATGAGCCCTGATACATTGAATATATTTCAACAATTATTATAGGAGAAACTATTGATGCAAATATTGAGAACAAATATGCAAACAGTAAAATAATTACCCTTAAAAATATCTTGTGAAAAATATGTTAAATAATTATAGACAAATTTGTAATGGTATTATTTTATTTACAATTTCTACAAAGGATGTTAACCAGCTGGGCTATTTTGCTGTTGATACGCCAAAGACCAATAATAACCACCCAATTTTTTCAGTTGTTCATGCGTTCCCATCTGAAATTCAAACATTAAAAAAATACATTAAAAACATCAACTTTAACCTATTAATAGGACAATTTTGTATCAGGTTAACAAAGACCTTAATATGACTATTGGAGTATATTTTGATCAAAGGCTTTCATGGAACACTCACTTCCAGAAGAGCGTGCAGAAAGCTACCACCATTGCCCCCTGCAGATGCAGAAGAATGTGTGGAAAAAACTGGGGTCTCAACCCAAAAAGGACTCATTAACACTGCAAATGGGAGCTATAAGGCTGTTAAGACGCACAAAAAGGCTTGCTTGTCTACGCATTATGGGGACAATAAAAATCATTCCCACAATTATTCTGTTGAATCTACCACCACTACACATTTTTATTCAAGGCGAAGCTAGATATGTAATACTCAGACTACTTCAAAGTCAACAACACATGAGTCAATCGCACAGTGCTGACTATCGAAAGATTATTGAGGAGCTTAAAGCGGATTACTTAACTGTAGCGCGCACTGGGACCCTAACTGGGTACCCGGAGAATATGGAACAAGGGGCTTAGCGACTAACCCCAGGTTTTCTTGAACTCGAAGGAGGGGTTAGCGATAGGTTTTTTTGAACTCGGGAGAGGGGGTTAGCAGCTAACCCCATATTTTCTTGGACTCGGACAAGGGGGGTTAGTGCATATTGTAAATAAATTCGAGGAAAAATCAAAGAATTTAAATAATACTAATGTTAATATGCAAACCCATTTTTCGATTTCCATTTTTCTTTAAATCTTCAATGAAACAATATTTTAATCCGAATACCTACGTGTACACAAAATCTAGATATTACAGTTCGTACAATTTCTAATTGTATTTATTTGTTCACTGGACGTAGGTATGTCTAGGGCAAATATACTTTTCGCAACTAGGCTCGGTCAGCCGACCTTGGACAAATAAAACATCTTCCTTTTTTGAGAATCTTCTGCACAGCAGACCGCGTAGCTATTCCGGTTGTCTCTTGACGAACCAAATCTCTTGTCGTGGGAATAACGCTCTGTTGAGATTCGAACCCAAAAATTTTCAAAGCAGCAATATATTTATTTTGAAGTCCCCTATACTTTGAACGATTACTCATGTTAATTTGACATAACTCTTTGCCTAAGCATTTTAGAAAAACTTTCCTCCCGGATTTTCCCATCCCATCCAAACCGTGAAACATTAAAAATTGTAAAAATATTTTCGTTGTTTTGAAATCTGATATTTGAATATTATGTTACTCACTAGATGCTATATTTTCTGTTTTTTGGAAAGAGAGACCACGCTGTTCAATCTGATCGACATCGGACTCTTCATCTGAGCTTTGCAAGTCTGGATCTATGTAGTCCATATGCATATCATCATCGTCATCAAGAAGAGCTGCTTCCAATTCGCGATCACTCAAAAATCTGCCAGTCATTTTAAAATGTAAATAACAGTCAGAATTTCAAAATATAACCTCTCTCGACACTGAACTGACCAACAACTATAATAGTGCTTGTCAAAAATCAGGTATGGTATGGAGCGCGGCGTATGCGCGGTGTCATACTATCCATTCTAAAATATGGTCAAATATTTCACCAAGTGCAACAAATTATATGCCTACTGGTTGAAAAAATACTTAAAATAAATGTCTTAAGCGCCATTAAAGTAAAAATAGATAAGTAGTAATAAAAAAAGTGATCTGGGGTCAGTGTCTAACCCCCCGTTCCAGGTGCGACTGAAAATATGGTAGGTAGGGAAGTCTGGAAAAAAAGTGTACCCATACAGGCTGAGACAAAGTGGCTCCATCTTCACACACAGCCAAGCTACATTAAAAGCACTCGATTCCATACAGATCATTTCTAAGCTAGTATGGGATTGTGTATATGTATCTTAGAAGCACTCCAGAGACCGTTGAAATGAGAGCAACGAAAAGGCGGATGAAATGGCCAGACAAGGTCAATGCTATTTGTTGGACTGGAACCCTTCAGTGGCGTCGGAATATTGAAAATAAACATAGTCACCAGATAGTGAACTGGCACAGAAATCTCTAAAAAGGTGGGAAATTTCACTACATAAAATATACACCCTCGAGGCTGATTGGCTACATAAAAAAAATCTGGCTGGAGAATATTATCTAGATTTAGAGGATGACAATAGATCTGGAAAGGCTGACTATAACACTACTTAAAAAATACTTTTGTAGAATAACTAAAATGAAAATTTTTATATGGAACTTCTAAAATAAATTTTACTTTACCTCAACTATTTTCCCTTTATTCAAAACGACAATAAGATCTGCATTTTGTATCGTCGATAGTCTATGAGCGATTACAATGACAGTCCTGCCCTTTCGAGCTCTTTCCAATGCAAACTGTACGATTTTTTCCGATTCTGTATCCAACGCACTAAAATAAAACATATACTCAACAGTAAAGCGAAAAGTACGATCACTAGAAAAGTCAAGAAATCTACCTGGTTGCCTCATCTAACAATAGAACCACTGGATTTTTTAAAAGCGCCCGTGCAATGGCAATTCTTTGCTTCTGACCGCCTGATAGGGTCACACCTCTTTCCCCAACAGGTGTATTATAACCTAATGGAAAATTTGTTATAAAATCATCTGCATTCGCCAAAAGCGCTGCTTCTCTGACCTGAAAAATAATGTTCTCAATTATACTTTGTTGAAATCAAAATTCTGCCAAACAGCAAACTGGTTTGTATTCACCTCTTCGTCGGTAGCTTCTGGTTTGCCATAACGGATATTCTCCATAATTGAAGTACCAAAGAGAATTGGTTCTTGACTGATTAAACCTAATATTTGTCCTCGCAACCAAGAAGGATCCAAAGTTCTAATATCGTGACCATCTATTGTTATAGAACCATCTTTTACGTCATAAAATCTAAAATAAAAATAATTCAAGTAGCTTGTGTTGATTATAACTGAAACAGTGGAAAAAAAAACCTTTCTAGAAGTGATACTACTGTAGATTTTCCATTCCCAGATGCTCCAACAATAGCAACAGTTTTACCCGCAGGTACATTGAGATTAAAGTCTTGTAGAATCATCTGAAAAAGTATTTAGTTAACAATTTATATGAAAAAAATTACTTAATTTACCTGCTGACTTCTAGTAGGATATGCAAAATAAACATTCTTAAATTCTATATCCCCTCTAATAGAATCATATGGAAGTATTTCTCCTCCCTTCAGAGTCATTTTTGGCGTTTTGTTAATAAACTATTGCAAAATTATGTATAAGTGACAATTTTCTATCAGACATGTCTGTTGCAAACTAATAATTGTACTCACCTCAAAAACCCTGGAACCGGCTGCTACACCTCGTATCACTGAACCAAATAACAAAGATATTTGGCCCAAAGAACGTTGAATTGTTTGAGAAGCCATCAAATATGCCATAACCTCTCCTGCTGATAACTGATTAGTTGATAATAAATAACCACCCATGTATAAAGTTGATAATACCATACTAAAAGGAAGAGTTGATTCAAGAAAAATGATTAAAATACATATTTGAGAAATGTGTTACCCATTAATAAACATATTAGTTCCTGCTTGAAATAAACCAATACCCAAGCCTAAATCTATATTCAATGATTTTGCCAGATCAGCTTCACTATTAAAAAGTTCTATTTCTTGATCTTCCATAGCAAATGCACGAACAGTTCTTATATTACTAACTGCCTCATCTGCTACAGCTGTAGTCTTTTCCACCTTAATCAAAATAACATCAATACATGAATAAAATTTCAATATTTACTCTGTTCACAAAATAGTTGTAGATTTATTGTTCAATAAATTGAAAAGTTAGCAATAAAGAGTTACCTGAGCTTGTGCTTTTCTTGAAACAGTCCTTAGAAGAGCACCAAAAATTGTTCCTACAGCTATTACCGATGGTATGCACAGTAAAGAAACTAAAGTCATTTGTGGTGATATCATAACTAAAGAAACTGAACAACCAATAATTTGTGTAGCTGCTCGTAATCCTCCAGACACAGACTGTTTAAAACTACTTTTAAAATCTTGCACATCTGTTGTTAATCTAAAATTATTTTTTATAAGAAAAAGAAGCACATTTAAAAATTAACACCTATAGGTGAATATTTATATATAAATACCTGTTAATAATTTCACCTGTTCTTTGCTGGTCAAAAAAGGCTATATCTTGTTTAATTATTGACTCGAATAGATCATTTTTCATTTTATACGCCATTTTCTCTCCTAAATTAGAGAGCATAAAAATGTAGAAAAATGTACATGCACTCTGAAAGTAAAAAATTACATCCAAGTAATTTGCTAAAGGCAAAAAAGTATAATCAACAATGTTTTTCACTTACCTGTGCTATATACATGGAAATTAACTTAAAAGCAGGCTTTTTCATATCATCAATAAATAACTGAGTATCTTTGCTTTCATTGAATTTTGATAAAACATTTACTACACTACCCAAAACTTGAGGAATTTGTATATTTAATAAAGCCACTGCCAAAGCTCCCTAAAACAAAATTGAATCTAAAAATTATTATTATAAAAAAATTATATCATACCATTATGGCAGCTATAAAATACCATATATGAGGTCTTAGGTATGTCCATAACCTAATCCAATCAAACTTTGAATTCTTCTCAGATTGATTCTCATAACCCACCATTCTAGTTTTTTTTGTTTCACATAAGACTGCATTACGAGAAATATATAGTTTAATTATTAAGCCACCAGTTAATGTTACTCCAAATGTTGTTAAATAGAATGGTGTTGATAAAGTTGGTCGTGTATTTTTACAAGGAGGTTTAAATGTAGCATTTTTAATATTACCTTGTTTGCTTAGAAATCTAGCGATAACATTTTTTTGAGAAAATAGCCTGAAACAATTACAATGTATCAGTATCTATATATTTAGTGATATTTTAGTGAATAAATCCTTATAAAGATCGATTATTATGATTAATAAAGTATTTTCAGTAATATTTGATCAGCGTACTTGTTATGTAAATTATGCTGAAGTAGTTTCCACATTATTAACTAAAAAGATATTGGATGCAACACATTTAACAAAATTAGTTGAAAGCCAAAAATAACGAAGTTTCAATCACGCTTTAAGTATTTTTACATGTTTATTTAAAATTAAATTCTGTAAAATTATTCAAATTTCTTCCGTCATTTTAAATTTAAAAATTTTTGGGTTACTTTCCTCTTCTAATTTTATTTGTTTTCAGCTGAGTGTACACCATAAAGCTACATCTTGTGACTGCCTTACTCACAGAAGTATACTGTTTATTTCTGTGGATCTACAAAAGCAAACCAAAAGTAAAAGGGGAAATTTGAGCGTTTAATCACACTAATAATATATGTAATAGGACTATTATAGGTTTCCTAAAAATATTTACCCTTAAAGAGGATGAAAGACAAAACTCTATGCACAGATCTAAATTTATTTACATCTGTCACAGAAAATGAAAAATTAAAGTTCTGTGGAAAATAATTGACCACCAACTGTGAGTTGTCATGTCTGTTGTCATTCCAAAATTAGTTGTTTCAACTTTTCAAGGGGTCAATTGTATTGTAATATTGTAAATCCTAAATCGTAATAAAGAGTAATTAACTAAATCATGTCAGAATTAAAAAATCGGAAAAGATTTCAAAAAAAAGAACACTCCACAGAAGGTAAAGAAATAAAGGGTTATTACAAAAAAATTAAGAATCCAGAATCAAGACTTGTTTTGTGGTTAAAAACGTTGAACAATGAACTGGCAAAATTTAGAATTTTTAAGTGTTTCATTCACGTTAATAAAATCAACTATTATCTACATATTAACAAAAGTACCTTATATATTTGTCAAATCGTGACACTACCTTTTTTTAATTCCAGATGAATTTGAATATGAAGATACTATGACAAAACCACATGCAGTTCCAATAGTTGTGGCAGATGAAAATCATTCCTTCAAATTAGATGAGGAAGCACTCAAAAAAGTTTTGATGAGAGAAGAGTTGAAAGATAGATTCGTAGTTGTAATATCAGTTGCTGGTGCTTTTCGTCATGGCAAATCCTTTTTGCTGGACTTTTTCTTAAGATACATGAATGCTAAGGTATTTGGACAATACAGTTAAACTGCTAAAAATATATTATTAGAAAAAATCTGATTATTTATTTAAAAACAACTTTTTTAGTAAACTCACTTATGACTGAATAAATTTAAATTTTCAGTTACCACCAAAAAATTGTATCTTATAGGTATTCTGCTTATCACAATAATATAAAACAATTTGTTATGATATGACCATTATGTTTAATATCAGTTTTTATTGCATAACTCAGCAAAAATATATTAATATATTGATAAGAGTATTGTTGTCATAATGTTGAATAATTATTATTGTTATTATTAGACCTTGAACCCACATTTCCATATGTATTGGTATCACAGTAGATAAATTTTTAAAATTACTTAACTGACTTCGGTTAGTATCATCAATTCCAACTTTATTTCCTATACATATTGGTCATACATTTTTTTTATCTTATATTACTATTAAATCTTTTGCTTAACATGTTATTTGAGTGAAGAAGTTAATTATTGATGGTTTTTCAATGATTCTTATAATATTTGCTGTAAGAATTTAGTTTAATTTTTCCTTGTATTTTTAGTATGTCCTAAAACAAAATACATCAGAATGGATTGGTTCAGAAGAGGCCCCATTAGAAGGGTTTTCATGGAAAGGGGGTTCAGAGCGTGATACTACTGGAATTTTAATGTGGTCTGAGGTTCACACAACAGAACTCAGCACTGGTGAAAAGGTAAGGTATATTATTTTCTAAATTAATGTTCAAATTCTTATATATTTTATTTATATTCTTACTGAACTGATTAATTCTAAATTACTGGGTAAGTTAGCTAATTACATTTTATAGCTCTGAATTATGTTATTATTTTTTATGGGTAATTATGGTTAACAATATTTATACTAAATTCTTCCGTTTATAAAATTGAAAAGAAATTCCTAAATGATGTCTGCTCACTTCTAAAAATATTTACTTAAAAAAAGCTCTAAAAAAAAATTAAAAATAAAACAAATTGATGTGATTAACTCTGCAGCATACTGATGATGTAAATACAGTTTTCCTACATTCAAATTCAATCAGGTATTTTCTGTAGGCGCGGTGACCTTGATATCTGAATAAACAAGAAACATTTTTAGAAATTACTGATGTGTGATGAATAATAAATAAATGCAAGTCTCAATATTTTGATATAAAAATCTCTCGCTTCGGAAGTAGGGGCGAGAAGTGCAAATATACAGGGTTCGGACACGGCTGGAGTACCTGGAAAAGTCAGGGAAAAATAAAATGATACTCAAAAAGACTGGAATGTCTATGCCCTACGTCACGGTGAAGTGAGAATCAGAGCGTCTTCTTTCTTCACTGTCTCGTTAAGATTGAGTACTCTTTTGTCCGAGTCTGAAGCACTTGGTGTTTTTTTTGGGCAGAGTGGAAATGGGGTAAACGCGGTAAACGAACGGAGATGAACTGTGTAAGGAGGCTCCGGTACAAAAGAGCGATGTACATAATGGCGAGACCCATAACAGCGACCCCATTTGAGCGATTTATAAAACAGCGACAATTTAAAAACGCGACATAATAAAATAGCGATATACAAATGAGCGACATGATAAAACAGCGACTGGACAAAAACACTTGTCATGTAACATACTGTTTATGAACAAACGGAAAGCATATTTAAAAAAATATAAATAAACTCATATATTTATTGTGAGAAAACAAAAAAACAATACCATTAAACAAATCTAAAGTACTAAAATTAAAGCAATTGCCTGAAGATATTCTTTAACATTTCCAAATGTGTATTCTTTAACAATATTCTTCAAACGGTCTTTTTGTATAGTATATTTTTTTCTTGCCTCAGCTTCTCTAATACCAGATCGATATCTCGTGACAAATACTTCTGTTTTCTTTTGCTCGCTTTGAATGTGATCTAACAGTTTATGCACCGTTGGGTGCTGACAATCTAGGGCATTTTGGAATGCGTTATGCCAAGCCTCAATAGAATTGTTTGTTTTTGGAAGATTCCCTAACACCCTCTCGTATACATTCCATATTGTAATTTGAAATTTTGGTTTGACCTGATGAAGCCTCCTTCCGACATAATTTTCTTCCCAGTATGCTACAATGGGGTCCAGCTCACGGGGAAAATCTTCTTGGATAATTTCCATAGCAAATTGCACATCTTTTGGGGGTACGAAACTTAGTGCTAAGAGCATTTTGCAAAAAATTCTTACATCTTCTCGTTCTTTGTAGAGAGCAGTCATACCTTTTTTTTGGTGTTCCTCCAGAGACTTTGAGAAAGATAAAAATGACATCCCACAAGGTCGACATTTGGGAAAACGGCTTTTAAAGAATTAATTGATGCCAACTCAAAATCTGTCACAATACTGTCAGGACTGACTGCTGATTCCAACTCTTTGATTTTACAAAAAACTTGGCTGTAACTGTCGAACTTCTTGTCTTCTAGTAATGCATACAACATTGGAAGCGCTTTATTATCTATGAGCGTGTGAATGGTGTATAATTGCAAAAAGCATTGTGGCGCAACTTTAAAGGTACCGTCAACCGCCCAATTTTTAAATTCTGCTAATCATTTTAGGTTGGAGTGTGTACCAAACAACAAAATTCTGGAATTTAAATCTTCTCCAGAGTCATACAAAATAAATAGGTCTCCATTGCTCGTTATTTTGTGTTTCCCCAAAATACTAACCTCAGATGCAGATATAAAATTTGTTGATGTTCCTTCACCGTATGCCCTTTGTCTATTAATAATCTTTTTGGATGCATTATAAGAAGGTAATAGCACCATTTCTTCTGCGCTTAAGTTGCTCAAACTAGAGTTGATGATGCTTCTCGGCCGAATCTCTAATGCTTCTTTCGCTTTTGTTCTTATTTTGCTTTTATATTGATCAATTTTGTGTTGCGCCGGATTCGGAGCATGATTATGGGGTGTCGTTTTTCTTGTTTTTCCAGTTATAGTTTCACATATCAACCTTCCTTTGCAACCCGTTTTGGAGCATCTCCATTTAGTAGTTTCAATAAACGATTTATCTTTTCGGTAACGATAACCCTCGTGGAATAGAACAGGCTTATTTTTTGGGACAGACTTTCCATATTTTCAATTTGACATTGACGATGACAATCGCTGTTTTTACTTCATATCGCTCTTTTTTATATCGCTATTTTGTACTATCGCTTTTTTGTAATGTCGCTATTTTGTCTATCGCTGTTTTTTAATATCGCGATTTTATAGTCGATATATCGTACATCGCTCTTTTGTACCGGAGCCGTGTAAGGAACCAACGAACGATTAAATAAAGCAAGGTTGTGTAGTAAAAAAACGGTTTTTGTAATGTTTCAAGTTTTGTTAGTTGAAAATATTAAATATGGGAAACAAGAAGACACTATTTAATTCTGTGTGGTGTGATCTGAGAATTAACAAAGAGAAATATTCAGCAAAATACCCGGAAACCCTTTTGAGGCAAAATGTTAACTCTGCGACAAAAGTTTTTCTTTGAGAAACATGGGAAGGAAGGCTTTGATTAGCCATGAAAATAAGCCAAATCGCCAGAAAAGAATAAAATCAAAAAAGTTGGTAAACCTCATTCATACTTTTTTTTAATAAAAATAATAAATATGCTGTATTTCTCAAAATACCATTTTGGGGTTGTGCGTCTTAAGGTAGTTGTTTTGCTCAATATTGGCGAAAAGTTTTGGTTCAAATCCGAGATGTTTCTGACTTCTTGGCATGTATATTGATAATTTAACTTTGCGTTGTTACTTATATCTTAAATTGAAATGATCAACATTTTTGTTCTTTTTTTTAATGGCAATTGTATTGTAATACCTCTAATAAGTATACAAAAATTCAAAAAACAATTTAAATCAGGCTCATACCAATCGAACCAAAACTACCTTAATGTTCACCTTTCCAAAAGTGTCTGGCTTACTTTTTTATTTTACATAAACTAATATTTCAAATGACTTTTGCGAGTTTTGGGTATCAAACACTTTTTACAAAAATTGGTTTGCAGCTTACCTGTTTGCATAGTACCTGGAGTACCTACTTATCAATTAATACCTTTATATGCAGTTTCATGATGTATCAAACACTTCATAAAACATTTGTTATGAGCTCTTGGACTAAAAGTTTCAGAAAGGTTCAAATTATTTTGCCTCCTCTAATATTTTTTTTTTGTATTTTAGATTGCTGTAATATTATTAGATACGCAAGGAACATGGGATAGTAAAAGTACTGTTAAGGAATGTGCTACTATATTTGCTTTAAGTACAATGTTAAGTTCGGTGCAAATTTACAATTTATCAAGTAATATACAAGAAGATGATTTACAACATCTGCAGGTAATTTCTAGAAAATACATTCAGTGACGTTGAATTTAATTTCTTTTCTATTTTAGCTATTCACAGAATATGGAAGATTGGCATTGGCAGATTCTGGAACTACACCATTCCAGAGATTGCAGTTTCTAGTCAGAGATTGGCGGTTCCCATATGAAGCTCAATATGGTGCTGGAGGTGGTCGACAAATATTACAAAAACGGTTGGAAGTAAATGAACATCAACACAGCGAATTGCAATCCCTGAGAAGACACATTAGTTCTTGTTTTACTGAAATTGCTTGTTTTCTAATGCCACATCCAGGTATTAAGGTTGCTACTAGTCCAACTTTTGATGGTAGACTTGCAGGTGTGTAAATAAAAGGTATTTTTCTAACATGCAAATCAATTATTTTTTTATTTTCAGAAATCGATGGTGAATTTAAAGACAATTTAAAAATTCTAGTACCAATGTTATTAGCACCGGAAAATTTAGTACTTAAGAAAATTAACGGAGATAAGGTTAAAGTCAGGGATTTTGTTCAATATTTTAAATCGTATATGCAAATATATGAAGGCAATGAATTACCAGAACCAAAGTCTATGCTCGTGGTAAGTTTATAATAGTGGTTACATTTTCCAATGGTTTTATTAACCGACTTCTAAAAAAGAGGGTTCCCAATTCAAAGTGTATATATATAATGTTTTTTTGTATGTAAAAAATGATAAGTACTCCAACCTGGATTATGAAAGAGTGAGTAGAAAAACGAAGCAAATATGTAGAAAGAAAAAGTGAGAACAGAAGGATGAGGATTTAGATAAAATTGAAGAAACATACAAAAATAAAGTAATCAAAAATTTTTATCAGGAAGCTAACAGGAATAAGGAAATAAAATACTGTACCTTAAGACTAACGATGAAGAAATAGTTGGAGACAAAAAATTGAAATTAGACCTGTTTGCAAAGTATTTTGAAGGATTACTGAATAACGATAAAGAGGACAATAATATGAGCTGTGACCTAAAGGAAGAAGAGGATGATATAATTGTAAAACTACCAACTGAACAAAAGATACAGGATAGCATAGACCAACTAAAAAATAATAAAAGTACCGGAGAAAATGGCATACCAGTAGAAATATTAAAGAACTGTGGAATAATAGGAAGAAGCAGAATAGGAGAGTTAATTTTAAATATATGGAAGGAAGAAAATCTACCAAAGTATTGTGCCCAATTTATAAAAAAGGAGATGCAATAACTGTAGAGAAATCGCCCTTCTTGACGTTACATATCAAATACTGGCAAAGATACTTAATAATTGCTTAAAAATCTATCAGCAGACAACAGACGGTGAATAGGAAAAAAGTTTCAAGTCAGTAAGATCCACAATAGATCAAATATTTATAGTGATACAGTTACAGCATAATAGTTATGAATAAATTTAAGCTTTCATTTGTTTTTAGACTATAAACAAGCCTATGATTCAATTGAAAGAATTATGAAGAAACTACAAAAATCTCTGCAGGTTGGTGATAATTACTCTACAAAACACATGTAACAAAAACATCAAAACAATTTGGAGTAGAAAAAGGTCTAATACAAGGTGATCCATTGTCCACGACGACATTATTTAACATAGCATCGGAAACCATCTTAAGAGAAAGCTCGATAAGGACATATATACTAACTTACAACAATAAACAGCAATGTCTGGCTTATGCTGATGATCTAGTTCTAATGACAAAAACACAAAACGATCTAGAGAGAATATTAACTTAAAATTGACTTAACAGCAGAAGGAAGTGAAGAAAAAGAAATAGAGAAAAGAATATCTAAAGGAAGTAAGGCAGCAGGAATATTTTTAAACATATTAAAAGCAAAACATGTATCCAGAGGGGCTAAGATCAGAATATCAAACAATATTAAGACCATCAGTAACATATGCCTGTGAAACGTGGGTTATGAATAAAAAGGAAGAGGAAAGACTGGAAATATGGGAGAGGAGAATGTTGAGAAAAATATTTGGAGGAATAAAAACAGAGGAGAACGAATGGCGAAGAACGAATTGCTAGCGTTATACAAAAAACCAATGATAACAAACATAATAAGAGCACAGAGGGCCAGATGGTCGGGTCATATTAGTAGAAGGTCAGAAGACAGATGGGTTAAGAGAGGCCTAATGGGTGGAACAGGTAGTAAAAGGAGAAGGAGTAGGCCTAGAACAAAATGGCTGGATGCAGTAAAAGATGATCTGAAAAAAGTAGGAGTACAGAACTGGCAAAGCGAAACATTAAATAGAAGAAAATGGAGAGAGAAAGTTGAAAAAATCAAAGCCAAGGGCCTGTAGAGCTGTTATATATTTATATAGATATATGGGCAGATCCATTAATTTTCGACGAAAGTGTGCTCACTTGGGTCAGCGGTTTTGATACCGATTTTTTCCCCGAAAATACACTAGAAAAGGAGATAATTCTGAAAATTTGTCCCGGTACGATCAACTCCGGTCGATAGAGAATTTTTTGAAATTCCAAAAATTCCATTTTTTGACATTTTCAAAAATGTATATCTCAGCTTCTATATAACTTAGAGAAACGTTCAAGGCGGCATTCTTCTATGTGAACCCTCCACTTTCAAAAAAAATGGTCTTTGGTTCAAACTAGATTCCAGCATCACGGCAAGCTGCTAACACTCGTCGAAAACTAATGCATCTGCCTACACATATATTTAGTATGCTCGGGCATTACTTCTTTGTTTTTCAACCGATTTCAATTATTCTTTTTTTTGCATTAAATTCAGTATAGCTCCAAGTTGGTCTTAATTTCATTAGTATTGGACCTTGGACTTCGAAGATACACAAACAATAATTTCTCAATTAGGTACAAATAAAATAAACGAATAAGTATTAAATTGTTGTATAAAACATTTATTTTTTGCTTTTTAGTTAACTATATTTGTTGACATCGTTTTTTATAAAGTTATCTATTTCTTCAATTTGAGTTCAATTTTCTGGAAGTAATATTATTTTTTAGGCCACCGCAGAAGCAAACAACTTGGCAGCTGTCGCCGATGCGAAAGAGGTTTATGTTAACATGATGGAAGAGGTTTGTGGAGGTGCCAAACCGTATCTCAAAACAGAATTAATCGAAAACGAACATCAAAGAGTTAAAGATAAAGCAATACAACAATTCAATGCCAAAAAGAAAATGGGAGGAGAAGAATTTAGTTTGACTTACAAAGATCAATTAGAAAAGGTAATATTTTATCAAATTGCATTTTTTACTGATTGAGTGAAATGTTTGTTAATATTTTCAGGATATTGAAGATACATTTTCCCAATTCAAGGCTCACAATGAAAGCAAAAATATATTCAAGTCCGCCAGAACGCCTGCCGTATTCTTCGCATTAGCCGTTATGTGTTATATTATGTCCGGTATATTTGGTTTCATAGGTATTTATTCAATAGCAAATCTTTGTAATATGTTGATGGCAGTGGCGTTCCTTACATTAGGTACCTGGGCGTACGTAAGGTAAGCGATTAATTCTTATTTTCTCTTGACAAACGGTTTTTAATTGAAATACGTTTTTTATTTTTAGGTATAGTGGTGAAATGAGGGAACTAGGTTCGTACATAGACGAAACGGCAAACTTTATTTGGGAAAACGTAAGTCTTTATATTTATTTTATAGTTATACAGTTAATATACTAATATTGCATTTGTATTAATAAGTTAAATTTAGTTGTTTCTAAAATATTCAGGATTGCCGGTAGTTTCGGTTTATTTTCGTAAAAACACCAAAAATTTTACACAATTTCAAAAGTGGTTATCTCTTGAACAACATAAAAACATCCACAAGTATACAAGACAAGGGAAAAACAACACAGAAAAATCTATAATCCATTACGTTCTTGAAGAAAAAGATAATAGGAGTTCAGTAGACGATGTAAGAGTAATGCGAGGACCGGAAATAAATACTGACCATTACATGGTGGTAGCAAAAGTTGAAAGGAAAAACAAACTTAACAGAAGTAATAAAGAATAGAAAGAAAAACAAAACAATATACGAAACAAAAAAAGCATACAAGAGAAGATGAGGTATCTAGAAAATACACAGAACTCACAGAGAGAAAAATTACACATGAAAATTCAATAAACAAAAGCGTAGAAGAAACATGGAAATACTTCAAAAGCAACATTTTAGAATCGGCAAAACGAGTTTGTGGAATATTCAGGTACAATAAAAACAAAAGGCAAACTTCATGGTGGAATCAAGAAATTAGTCAGGAAATTAAATCTAAAAAACAAAAATGGAATAAATATTTAGAGAACAGAACAGAACATAATTAAATTACCAGGAATATAAAAAAAGGCAGATAGTCAAAAATCTAGTCAAAGAAGAAAAACAGAAGAGCTGGGAACTTTTTAATAGGAAAGGACAAGCAAAAACTGTTCCACAGAACTATAAAAAAATGAGAGGTAATAAAATAGTAAGCGCATCGACATTTAAAGATCAAAAAGGAGAAATATTAACAAATGACATTGAAATAATGTACAGGTGGAAGGAATATTTTCAAAAACTATTAGTTACTACTTCTGATGAAGAATCAATAAAAAAAAGGAGTCTGTGAATAAGTACCAAGGAACGATGCTATTACGTTGAATGATATTATAGAAGCAATACAGACATTAAAAAACGGAAAACCTGCAGGTCACGATAAAATAACTTCCGAGTGGTAAACCGCTGGGGATGTCTGGTGTACAAGCTTGGGGATGTCCAAGGGATGTACCGGGATTGCCAAGGATGTCCTGGGATATTCCAAAATATCTGGTGATATCTAATGAGGAAATCGTGGCCATTTCTTAGGTGAAAACAGCATTCCATCGATTTCTTATTAAAGTAACATATCCATTCTACAATAAATGATGAATAATGAAGGTATGAAAATTAACAATAACATATCTGTTACTTTTCTATTATTTTAAACGAAGCCTTAGACACGGCTTTTATTTCGCTCGAGCAGCTGATATTTAAGGTTAAGTACGTTAGTGCCGAGATTATAACCTCGTAATCGAATTTATAAAACCAACGCAGACTGTTTCCGATCATTATATAACTTACAAAAAATGGAATAAGTGCTATAGGGTTTTCTTCTGATGGAGACACACGTTTATTAAAAGCAATGCGAGAAAAGGTCATGCTTCCAATGCTTTCCGAACGTTCAAAATCTTATAAGTGGGACTGGTTTCAGGTTGGGTATTCTGGAAATGATAAAAACTCTGTTTCATTTACTCAAGATAGCATCCATATAGCGACGAAACTCGGAATGAGGTTCCTCAAATCCCAGATAATATTACCTATCGGTAATTATTTTGCAACACCAAACCATTTGTTGCAGTTGCAGTGTATCCAAAGATAAACACTTATTGATCCCTTCAGATCTCAAACCAGTATGAAGCTGCCGAAAAAATAAGTTCACCAACTGTTATTATTCTGCTACATAATATTCCAGCAGTCTTCCTAAAAGTCATGAACTCGTCCGTGAATTTTTTCGAAAATGTTTATTCTGCACTTTCGGATAATCCTGCGAATAACACTGCGATTTATTGTCAATGCTTTCTGGTATATTAGAAATCAAACTCTCCATGAAGACCTTCAAATTCCGTATGTCACAAAAGTGATTAATATAGTTTCCACCAATTATCAAACAAACGACCAAATAGAAAACCTTTACAGGGACGGACCAATCAACCGAATATTGAACAAAAACTGGCCCGAGGACCTTCTTCAACAACACTAGTAATTAGAGCTCTATAAGTGATAGTGCCAAAGGGTATTTCACTTCCAAGTTTGAAAATATTTAACTCTTTTACTGAATACTCTTGATTGTAAAATGGCAATAAATGTTGGAACAAAAATTATTTTTTATGAACTGTAGGTCATATGTATGCACCCCGTATATTTTCAAATTAAACTCTACATCAAAATTTCAACCACAGTATTGTTACAGAAGAATTTATCTACAATTTACAAAAACATAAAAATCAAGAGATAACCACTATTGAGAATGTGCCAAAATTTTGCTGACTGGATTTTTTTGACGGTCAGTGTACAAAATTAACGATTTTTTTCAGCAAAAACAAAATAAAGATTTTAATTAAACCATGTATATTATCTTGAAGCAATCCTGGAAAAATCTATTAATGATTCTAATTTCTATATAGATTTCTAACATGAGTGACTAATATCAATTAATCCCATTTTTAGCATGCCTATTTCAAAAAACGAAAACTAAGAAAACAGCGTATGTATTCCGTGATTACTTTTGCATGTTTCAATGCACATTATTGCATGTTATCACCGTTAAAACACTTTTAAGTTTATTAGGTAGCACAGGTTGTTAAATAATTTGATATAAAACGTAAATAAAGTGACTACTGCCAGGTCTGATTGTATATTGTGGATTCAATATAGGCACTACTCTACCTGGTGACAGAAAACGGATCTTGTTGTACTGGGTGATTCAATAAGGGTAACGAGGTACCATATCTCGGAAACCGTATGCAGTTTGGGGAAAAATTCTTATGAGAAAATCGGCCCTAAAAATGCTTTTGAGTCCATAGTTTTTCACTAGGTGGCGCAATCTATCACTTACAAAATATAATTTGATTTTTTACAAAATATTCCTCAATTTAGGTTGGTAAAAAATACCAACTTTACAAACTACTGTCTTTATTCTACAACTTTTGTTAAAGTCATTTTTCTGTATCATCTATTCTGAAGTGGTGGGAGAAGTGTTCTTTTGTTGACATGAAAAAGACTGTAACTTTCATATGCCTGTACCGATTTTCAAAAATATACACTCCGTGCATAGAGCATTAATGGTAAATTCCAGAAAAAAAACACTTAATTTTTCAATCGTCAACTGGGTTTTATGTAACACCTAGCTCTATTTATTTTTTTCTGAGAAATTTCAAATGGAATACTTTAACTCTAACTAGCTTACAAAAAGGCAAATAAGATGACCTATTGACCTGTCAAAACCGCGAACTATCTCTATCTCTTGTCATTCCAAAGATATAGGCATTTTTTGGTGAGTGTTGATGATTGTTGGCTCACCCAGTAAGTTGTAAAAGAAATTATGTTGCTTAAATTGTTTTGAAAATAAAAACGTATCAAGTATTAGCATTACAGAATGAAACAAAACTAAGGGAGCTGCTCATAACAGAAATTTACAAAATGTAAATGTAAATATTTTTGTTATACGTTTTTACTTGTTGTTTTATTTTCAAAACAATTTTAGCAACAAAATTTCTCTTACAACTTACTGGGTGAGCCAACAATCATCAACACTCACCAAAAAATACCAATATCTTTGGAATTACAAGAGATATCAGTTCGCGGTTTTGACAGGTTGATAAGTCATCTTATTTGTCTTTTTGTAAGCTAGTTAGAGTTATAGCATTCCATTTGAAATTTCTCAGAAAAAAATCATAAATAGAGCTAGGTGCTACATAACGCCCTCTAGTTGCCGATTTAAAAGTGTTGCTATTTTTTTTTGTAATCTACCTTCAATGCTCTATGCATGGCGTCTATATTTTTGAAAATTGGTTCAGGCATATGGAAATTACTGTATTTCTCATGTCAACGAAAGAACACTTCCCCCACCACTTCAGAATAGGTGATACAGAAAAATGACTTTAACAAAAGTTGTAAAATAAGGACAGTCGTTTCTAAAGTTGATATTTTTTACCAACCTAAATTGAGGAATATTTTGTAAAAAATCCATTTATATTTTGTAAGTGAAAGTTTGTTCCACCTAGCTAAATACTATGGACTCAAAAACATTTTCAATCATTTTTTCAGGGCCGAGCTTCTCATAAGAATTTTTTTCTCGTTACCCTTATTGAATCACCCGGTATATTGTTTTATAACCTCTTTCTTCGTCATAAGTTTTCCATTGTATGATTTATGTTTAGAGGTTGATTTTGGATATTTTTCTATAGTCGTTATTATTTTTGTATTAATGATTGTTTGTGGTGTTTACATTTATTTAGTCTCTGGTTTGCCAATTCGTAGTTTTAAAATCCATTCTTGGAAGTAACTCACTTCCTACCTCCTTGAAACAAACACCTTGGCCGTTTTCGGGAGAAAATGCGTGAAAAGTCTTTGTTAACATCCTTTTTAGCTCAAGAACGACACTGAGAAACATAACATTGGCACTAACTTTTGCAACGGAAAACGTCTTTGATAAATTAATCTAAACACAAACAGTCCTTGCTTAAAATTTGGTGAAAATAAAATGGGACTTGTACACGCTGGTGATTAAATTCCCTTAATACAAATTAACAATTCTTATAGAACAACGAATAAAATGTAAAGAAAGGGAAAAAAAGTCAAAGGCAACGTCTAAACTAAATTATTTTGGGAAATTAAACCACGATATTTCTTATATTTTTTAATTCAACGTTTCGGTAGCGTTCCAGCTACCGTTATCAACAACAATTAAGTTTTTAAATTCTGGTCCCTATCAGACACTAACTAGTTGTCGAATTCGATGTTTTCTTGCTTTAAAAACTCAATTGTTTTTCGAGCTGTGTGGAGGATCATTCGTCGTTGGGGGTTGGTTTTTCTAAACTCGGCAATTACTTCCAGCAAACAAATCTATATGTACGAATATGCAGTAGCAGTTTTTTGATCTTGCAGAGGAATTGTTGCTGAATGACCCGCCTTTGAGACAAATGTCGCCGCCATCTTTTTGGAACGGATAACTTTCGTCGGTTTTGTTCATTTTGGAACAGCCGAGTGACGTTTATTTTCTTGTTAATATTTTTTGAGTTTCCTGCGTTTAACTGGTTCAAAGTTGTTTGACACCAATTGACTCTAATTGCTTTCTGATCTTCCGTCAACAAATGCGGTATCCAACGAGAAACTAATTTTTTTACAGATAATTCTCATGTAAAATTTTTTGAATCGTGGTCTTTGAAATGCCCAATGATGCTCCAATTTCACGATATGTGACATGTCGATCTTCTTGGATCAGCTTACATTCAGCATCGACGTTTTCCTGGGTGACTGCCGTTGTTGGTGGATCTGTTTTTGGGTCGTCGCTAAGATTAATCCGTCCACGTTTAAATTCTCCATACCAACAAGAAATTTTCGACTGATGTGGTGCTTCATTGCGGAAAACAGAAACCAACTCGGAAAGGTATTCTTGTTGAGACAACTGTTTTCGAAAATTGTAAAAAATTATTGGGCGAAAAGTTTCTCGACTTAATTCCATTTTGCGGCTGACTCATCAACTTTAAAAATTCAGTTTAGATACAGCTTTAAACGAAGCGACCCGAAACTTTTTTGGGGTTAGTTAACTGAACGTGGCAGTTAATTTTGACATTTGATATTTGTTGAGAGGCGTCATATATGCAACAATAGGTGCGTTCTTTTTGACTATGATCTCAGCTCACTTCAGTTAATGTGATCTGAGATAAAGTGATGTGAGTAAGCAAGAAAAAGAACGACAAACTCAATTGAAACGCGCGATTTGCCGACCAAAATTCAATTCAAAAAGAGATTTCAAATATAAGACCGAGAAATTTTCTTCCAAGAAAAAATATTGAAAATCCGAAAATATCCACAACGAATTCGAGGCTAGTAAATAATGTAATGTCTATGGGGTGTTTTAAAAAAAGTTATCCCGTTGCTAGCATAAGTAGAACACGATACAGGGTGTTGAATGATACACATTTTTTACGATTATGTCAAAAGAAACTACTGGCAATATTACAATGGAATTTTATATGAATATGTTTTGTAAGCTGTCACCTATGCCAACTATGCTGTTATATGCAAAAATAGGTGCGTTCTTTTTGACTAAGATCTCAGCTCACTTCAGTAAATGGGATCTGAGATAAAGTGATGTGAGTAAGCAACAAAACGAACGACAAACTCAATTGAAACGCGCGATTTGCCGACCAAAATTCAATTTAAAAAGAGATTTAAAATATAAGACAGATTCGTATCAGCATCTAATGAAGTAATTCTTTCCATAATCCCATAGATCACATTCAGTCAAAACCAAATAAAATTAGATTATGTTGTTTAAAACTCAAACAAATAAAATATTTCTTCATCTCCTCTACTTTATTTCCCAATCAAGTCTGATACCCCCGCATCGGTGAAGAGGGAGAAAAAATCTCAGCTCACTTCGAAGTGAGTAAATGAAAAAGAACACGCTGAGATTAACTCGTATTATTTGAAATCGCAGACAATGAATCAAAAGCCAAAATATATATATATTTATTTCAAAATGAAATGGATCAAACAAAACCAACAAAACAAACTTTAAAAAATTTCTCCACACCGATCACAGATCCTCAATAAAAAAATAGATAAGTATACCAAAAATGGCAATTCATCTGGGAAAACACTGAAACCAATTTGAGACAAATAATGCCCGAGATTGAAAACAAACTCCCACTGCCAACTAAAAGCAGAGAACAAGTTATTCTAAACCGTTTAAGAACTGGACATACAAGCATAACACATCAACATCGCTTAACAAAAGAAACCGCACCATTATGTCAAACATGTCAAACTCAACTCACAGTAAAGCATCTGTTACTCGAATGTCCAGAAAAAGAAGAACAAAGAAGACGCCACAAATTAGGAAACACTTTAAAATCAATTCTTTCTTCAACTGGAAACAAAGTGCTCTTATCTCAAAGACATAAACATAACATCTAAAATTTAATTTTTGTTATTATAAGTGTACCACACTGTTTTGTAAATGTCTCCCCTGCTAATAACTCTTAGTAGTTGATGCGGGGTTATGTATGTTTAAATGAAAAAAAATAAAAAAATCAAAGCTGTTAACGTAAAAATTGTGGCTCATCCTGTTGACTGCAAAGAAAATACTTGCAAATTTGTTTTTAAAACCGGTTTACTGTACAGCGCATCAAAAGTATTTAAAAAAATGAAAAAAGTCTCGGAAGACTATAAAATCTGTGTAAAGAGGTTCAAACAACCAAAAAATCTAAAAAAAAATTAATGGTTTGATAAATACCAAAAATTTTATACGCACTCCCCCCTCAGAAGTACCCAAGGAAATAAAATTTTTGGGTATGTTTTAAAAATTGATCTTGATAGTATTCTTCCTATGTTTGTATACATTTATTTTATTACAATGGAATGGTAAAAATATTGAAAAATGCTTCTAGCTCTAGGCTGTTCTATAAGCTTAAAGCATGCTCTACAATTTCAATAAAAGTTGAAAAAACAATAAAATTATGAGTACAAGTTCATTTATTTCCAACGATGGGTATTGAGGTAGTACAGTCTATTCCACAAGTGTCAAATGTGTGCTCTGACGCGTGAAAGCAAAAAATATAGATATGCTTCGGAGTTTAATTTGTAAGTAACTAAAAAGCAAAAAAAATCTTTCCGTTGAAATTTGCATTGTAAGCTGAACGGTACTTTTTGTGAAATAAAAAACAGTACTACCTTAATTACTGAATTTAAAAAATATTTATTTGTTATTTGGGCTTTTTTATTTTATAGTTCTTGAAGACCCTAATCCAAGGTTACCTAGAAAACGGTATGCAACAGGTGGCTGCAGAAGTAGCTGAGCGAACGTTAAGGAGCGCCACGCAAGTAGCAGCAAATGGTGGTAAAAAAGATGCATGATTAGTACATTTCAAAAATATGCGTAAATTATTGAAAATTCCCAATGCTACCGCTATGTTACATATATCGTCAAATTAGGGCAATAATACTGTACCTACATAACGTGTATAGATTGGATTGTTATCTTGCCATTCTTTTATTTTCGATTTTTCCACGTGTACAGATTGATAGCCTTGCGTGTATGTGTATATGTAACATTATTTTATTATTATATTGTGATATCTTGGCAATGTTGGTATTAGAGTAAATCTTTTTTTATTATTTATTATTATATGGTATAATCGTTTTTAACTTTAATCAGATTCCGTAATTCTAACCTAACAAAAAAAAGACAACTAATATGCATTTACAAAACGAAACAACGTTTAGGTTTAAATAATAATAGACCGGTAGCCTATGACACATAAAGGCTTCATTATTTCGAATGGAAGCCGTTCTCACCATCGAGTTTCATGTGAAAAACAATTAGAATAAGGCTATTCCTAAAGGCCCAAACTAGATAATCGACGCTACAGAGGACATTGAACATCTTAGAATTTTCACGAAACTAGAACAATTAACTAATGAATGCCGTTTACTTGGATGCATTCCTTGGGTACTACTTTATCATCAAAAACAACATAACATACAAATCCAAGAGATACTAATGGTTGATAAGCGAGGGTGAAAAATTGATAAAAAGGAGGAAAAAAAACTAACTAATGTATGCCGAAGATAGTTTAGATTTTATTATCTTAGTAGATGTTAAAAACATTAGTGGCATACATTTTGCGGCGATACTTCATTTGTTAATAATTTTCCAAATATGATGTAAGAACAATTAACTAATGCTTGAAACTTTTTATATTAATGCTAAGTCTAACTGCAGATTGGCTTCCCATTCCTAATGCCACTAATTGCTATCAACTACTGTTAATGGATAAAAATATTGCGCATTCTCGAACAATTAACTAATGTGTGCCATTAAGTATAAATAATCAACTATTTATTTCCATGTATTTTTTCATCTTGGCATTCAATTTGATGCGCTAATAATCAATCAAATCAATTCACAAAAAATATACGAGCGTGAACGTTGCAATTAGGCGCGTCCACACTATGCCGCGATTTGCTGTTGGCAATGCCATTTGTCAAATCCAGCGACTGAAAATGTCACATTATGTGTTGTCATTCATTTAGTTTAGTCGCACAGAGGCCTGTGGTTGGCTCGTCCCATTAGCTTCCTTTGAAGGAGACCGACACTGCGGCGATTTTCATTGGCACACGGCTGGCTTATTAACACGTGCCAACGGTCGCGTCTACATCGAATCGGCTTTGCCAACAGGCCATACCAATTGGCAAACAGCCATTGTCCATTGTCATGGAATTTGTTTGACGTTTATAAGTTGACAGCAAATTGGTCAGACCATAAAGTTAAAATGTATATGTCTATGTATTTTTAGTAATGTGCTCTATATAGAGAGGCAAACTGTAGTTAATTGTTATTACCATTATACATATGTATGCCATTTATTTTTCAGTTTTTTTCTTACTACAAAATTAATATGTTTTTAACATCTAAGATAACAAAATCTGAACTCTCTTTGGCATACATTAGTTAATTGTTTTTTTTCCACCTTTTTATCAAATTTTAACCCTCGCTTAATCACCTGGATTTGTATGCCATGTTTTTTTTTATGATAAAGTAGTAGTTAATTGTTCTAGTTCTAAGATTTTCAATGTCCACTGTAGCGTCGATTATCAAGTTTGGGTCTTGGGGAATAGCCTTATTCTTCTTGTTTTTCACATGAAACTCGATGGTGAAAACGGCTTCCATTCGAAATAATGAAGCCTACATGTGTCGTGGGCACCGGTCTATAACGTCGACCGAGAAATTTTCTTCCAAGAAAAAATATTGAAAATCCGAAAATATCCACAACGAATTCGATGCTAGTAAAGAATGTAATGTTTACAGGGTGTTTTAAAAAAAGTGACCCAGTTGCTAGAATAAGTAGAACACGATACAGAGTGTCGAAAGAAACTACTGGCAATATATTACAATGGAATTTTGTATGAATATGTTTTGTAAGCTGTCACATCCAATTAATTTATGTTGACTCTTATAGAGGGCGCTAGTTAAACGGTTCGTCCAGAGTTTAAAACATAGGTACGAACTGTGTAATTAGCGTCAGCTTCCAACATACTCACACAATGTTGATTTTTGACATAATCGTGAAAAGTGTGTATCAATTTTTTTTCGGCACCCTGAATTTTTAATACGTGGCCACATTTTTTTTGAAACACCCTAACTTTTTATTTATACTTATTTCTATTTTATAATTTACTCTTTTTTCTGTATACAATATGGTAACAAAAAATTACTCTTCTTGAGTACTTCGATTTTTACAGGGTGGTAAAACAAACTCACTTTTATTAAAATGAGACATATTTTTTCATATTTGATTTTTTTCGTAATCCCAGTAAAGGTTGAAAGTAAATATTTATTTTTCAAAACTATGATTTTTAAACTAACTTTATTAGAGATCATTTACTACTATCTTTATACACAGAGTGAGCTAAAAAAACGACGTTGTCGCACTAAAAACTACCAATTTTTAATATTTTTTCTTTTCGGTGGTTTTTTTCTACCTTCTTTATTATCAAAACCCCAAAAAGGTTGCTTTTTTTCAATAATTATGTAATACTAAAAATAATAATGTCATATAGCAGGGCAAAAAATAGTATAGTGCTCCCCGGTTGTTATAACAAAATTTATTATTTTTTTATTGTTATTAATAATTAACTGTTGAAACATTGGGTTAATGATATATTAATTAACTGCCATGAAAGAAAAAATAAATCATACTGTATATATTTACGTACAAATTGTGACATTTTAATTTTTTTAATAAACTATAAATGAATGTGCGCAGTTTAAATCAATCTAGGTATTTCGTATGTAGGAAAAAAATTATTAAAGTTTCTGGGTACTTTTTCTAACATGGGAAATGAACTGCGACAAGTTTTAGCCCGAGCAAGAACTCGCATGGTGCTAAATCTAGAAAGTAAAGTAGTTGTGCTGAAGAAGGAAAAAGTTTACCCAATTTCTGGATGAATTCATTCCCAGTTGAAGAAATCTTGTGCAGCATAATAAGCTATGATGGAAGCACAGAACTAGATATAGATTTAGTTTTATAACTTAACGTTCATAAAAACACCTAAAAATGCGTATTCGTTAGAGCATTTTAATCCGAACGAACCGAGCTGAGCGCGTATAAACGAACGGGACAAAAATGTTTTTCAAAACTTGTTGGGTTCGCTGAGCTTCCACATTCAGTTGTAGTTTGCTGTATCTTCGAATGTAAATCAAAAATTGATCCGGAAAATGCTGTTGCAACTGCTGCCAGTAAGAAGAAAAAAATAGTAATAAAAATGGGCATGTCCTATGTTTTTACCGAGACAAAATGGAACTCTACTTCGGAATATGGACAGTATTTCATACATATACCTGCAGATTTTGAGAAACTAATATGCCTCGTGTGGAGTACAATCATAAGAAAAATTACACAGTTTCGCAAAGCTATACCAACTAAATTAACGCGAGTGCTCGTTTCGGGCAAGCGGGGCGAGCATCCTTAGCCACTGAACATAAGCTAACAACTAAAAGCTGCTCGGTTTGTTCTAACCAAAATGCTCTAATGAATACACACCTTAAGAAAGATTGGCAACATTTTCTGATTAAATAACGAAGAAATTGAAAGAGAAGCAAACAAATTTTAGCAATGATGGCAGGAAATTATGTAACATGGAGAAAACGAATCTGCCACTATCCATCATTTAAGAGACGCACTTTGCTTCAACAGATGGGGAAAATATTATGGTGTTTGATATGTTAAAACGCAGTTATTACAGTCGGTTAGCTCCCAAGAAAAACCGCACGTAAATAAAACCACGTGCATTTTGAATGACCTAGGCAAGTGGATAAGGTTGAACAGGGGCGTATTGAGAACGATGTGATGTATATAGTATTCACGCAATAATTAATAATCATAAATAAACAAGTATTAATAATTTTTAACAAAAAACACAGAAATAACAATTCTAACCAATCAAAACACAAGTTACGTAAATTAACTCTCATAAATAGGTACTATAATACACAATAATTAATTTTAACACTAATACCAAAGAATACGCACAACTAACAAAAGCGGATCCCGACGCAATCTCTTTGATGTTTTGGTAAGAAACATTTATGACCTTGACCTAGATAACTTAGTAAATACAACGAGAAAAAGATTTAATTTTAAAATTTTGGCGATATAATATAATTCGTCGACAAAGTGAAGTATGACAAGTATCTTATTATAAAAATGGCGCCTTTCAGACATGCGCATACAAAAAATGGATATGCAGCTTCGCTTCTTGTTTGCTGGTGTATTCTGTGCTAATACAGTCAGCATGTATAGTAAAATTAATACCTATTTAGAGGTACCAGCCGTTTTAGTAACTTAACGTATGCGGCTTCTTGAACCATCTGAACCCGCATGAAAAAAATTAGGTTATGACCTTTGTCATGTCAAATGCTTGACATATTTCTTATTGCATTGGCGTAGTGACTGGAAATTTCATATTATCAGTGGCGGTTTGTAATAATACAAATTAATTTTATGAAATTCATAAAATTCTAAAGATGTTGACATAATAAAAGAATATAAAAGAAGCGCACTAATTTTAAAAACATTGTTTTATTAACTAGATACATAGTTTTCTTAAAAAAATATGGCAATTCAGAGTTCGATTAAGTACAAATTCTAGATTTTAAAAAAATGACAACGTGATCTTCAAGGCAAAGTTTAATTAGTTTCTAAATCAGAATAACTTTCGGAAAGTGATAGTTCATCATCGGATTCATTGGATACAGAGATCACCATAGGTTCGATGTTTAGTAGGTCCAGTTTGTTTTCTACTTCCCATGCTTCAGAAATAATTTTCTCCGTATGATTTATGTAATTCTGCCTGTTTTGCTCCGGTACATTTTTTACAACGTCATTCCATACTTTTAAGACTTCAGTAGGTGACCTTGCAGTTTTCGTAATAGCTTGGTCATAATGCCTTTTAGTTTCTGACCATACCATTTCGATGGCATTAAAATGGCAATGATAGGGTGGTAGCCTGAGAACACAATGACCATGCTCGGCAGCGTATTTGTCTAAATGATAATTTTTTTCTGGCAAAACTTGCTTTTCAATTATATTCCAAACAGCATCCTTTAAAATGTGATCTGGAAAAGGAATATTCTTTTTTTTGAGCCATTCTAACATGCGTGTTTTACTCCAACTTTTTCTTGGGATTTCTTCATCCAGGCGACTGTGATACGTTGCGTTATCCATTATAATTAACGATGGTTCTTCCAAGTTTACAATTAGTTGCTGTTTAAACCAATTTTCAAAATTTTCGGTGTTCATGTTATCATGGTAATCGCCTGTTTTTTTATTGCATTTAAAAATAAGCGATGCATTTGCCACAAAACCTTTTTTATTACCGGCATGAACAATTACATATCGTGTCCCACTTCCAGTTATTTTTAAATCACTGTGTTTAGTACCATCTTGCCACATTCTTCTGTCCCCGCTTTTACTAAAAACCCATGTCTCATCCAGAAAAACAGGTGTAAAGAGCTTTTCGCTTTTAGCAGCATGGTATTTGTTCAAAAATAATATTCTTTTTAATCTGACTGCAGGCATTTCCAATAAATGTTTTCTTCCATCCTGTTTTTTGAAATGAAAACCCATTTTTTTAATTCCCAAATATAACGACCCTTTGGAAATCTTAGTTTCTGGAGACTCTTCGATAAATTGCCGTAAAATAGTTTCTACTGTGATTTTATCCTTTCGCGCATACATTATATAAATTACTTCCCTCAAACAATGCAGGGTATTTTTTGTAATTCGGGTTTTGCTCCGGGAAACGCTTGCAGACATATTTCTTCTAAATTCGAAATCTGTAGCTCTGTTTTTGGTATTTCAAGATTATATAATGTGCTTTCTGGAACTTTTAGTGCTTCAGACGCTTTTTGAATTGCCTTAAATCGAGATCCTAAATCGTTTTGAAAATAGTTTACTACATTAAGCATAAGTTTTTTGGATTCATCAGAATATCGCATTTTTATATCTTATTTTGCGTTATGACATTAACATGAAATCAAAATTTGACGTAACTTCAAACACGTGACATCTAATAAATTAGTTACGACGTTCATTTTTGTTGGTGATTTTTTGTTTCAACCGATTTATTAATAATAAATAAGGATGGTCTTATTCTAAATGGGTATAAAATTTACTATACGAGCCTGTAAAAACTTCTGTTCCCCTACTGCTAAAATTTCAAAGCGAGTCGTCCAATACGCAGCCGACTTCTTAGGATAGATCACGCGTTGTCTTTGTTTACATGCGGTTTTTCTTGGGACCGTACAGACTATATATACCGTTAAGATTAAGAAACTAACCGTCTAATAGTATTTTTCTAACCAATATTTTACAATAAATTTAAAATACATGTTGTAGTGAAAAACAAAGATTGTTTTACGCCGTATATATCTTCGTTTCAATATACCTCTTGAAATGGCATCTATTATTAACAAATCGATTATATAGTTAGTTGCTTTTAGTAATTAATATTCTTCTGTCGGATAAAAGTACTATATCAAGAAATCGACACTTGGTAATTGGTAGTAAATATATAAAACTGCGACTTAAGTATTGGTGCCAATATTTTTAAAAAATTTCCATATAATCATCTTACTCAAAAACAGTAGAAAATAACCTTACGAAATTTGATATAAAACATCACAATGTTAGTCCCTCTTTGAAAATTGGGCTAAAAGGAGAAATGAAAATATTGGCTTTAACTGTAAATTATGTGTCGAAAAGTAGCTCTAAACTTCCATTTTTGATAAACTTCCTCCTTTTTTTCCATTTTTCTTTTTCGAGGTCGAGTTTATTCTTGATCGAATGGGTGAAGGGATTTTCTATACACATATACAGGTGAACATCACATTGTTTATTATTTAAAATTTAGCTCGTTGTAGGTTACGGACATACTAGCTTTTTCCCCGCTGCTCAAAATATCGCTACGTCAGAGTCACACTCCGTTTGGGAAAACTAGTCTTTACTAAATTTTCCTAAGGCTGCGGTCAGAGTAGTCGGAATTTTTAACTCCGCCGTACCCGGCAAAATAACAAAATGGTGTTTTGTTATGGAGGTGATCACAGTGTCTCCGTGATACACTGCCGTATTAACGGTACATCGTTGAAACGCAGCGTGAAAAGCGTCAGTGTGACCGAAGCCTTAGAGTTGTTGTACCAGGTAATGACAATGACTGAATCTCACTATAATGTTTGTAAATTAAGTTCATGAAAGTAGGTTGATAACAAATATTAAAAAAAATTCACGTTATTGTCAGTCAGTTGTTAAATGTTTGAGGTCAATTTGATAACGATTGTCTTTTTTTGGAAATTTAAAAAATATATATTTTAATTTTAAAAAACTATCAAAGATTGGCTAATTAACACACAGCTGCCTCTGTAAATTTCGGGAGGATGGGTTTACAACTCTTTTGGATCCATTGTAGATCTACTGAAACGTAGTCTTGTCAACCAGTATAATGTTACGTAGTTCCAAATTTCTTACTTTTACGGTTTGTTCGCGGGTGCAATTCAGAACCAATTCTGGGACTATTCGCATGGGCATTCTAAAAAGTGGCGTTCGTGGTCAAATAATTATGAATTTTTAATTATAGTTCGTTATCAATTCGGAATCAGTCCTAGAGGTTCTCTGACTTTGATAAGGACTGAAAGTTCGGTTCAACTGCTCATGCACAAATGATCAGTTGTTTTCTTATTTTAGTTGCTTATGGTTGTGAGGTGTTTGCCAATGATGGCAAATAACAAATAGTTAGCGATTACTTTAATACTTTAAATATATAACAAACATACATTACAATTACGAGTAGAAGGCCGAAGTGAAGTGTGCTTGCTGTCCATGTGACATAGACAGCCGCATTGCTACCAACTCAAAAACATGGTACGTTCCCGTACACATAATAAGTATGTTCCAATACACCTCATAAATTTAAGCGTCGAGGTACTTTTGTGATTCTCTTAGGCCTACTATTAACAACCGAGTCATGTACAAGTTTCTTTCATTTACCTCTACACTATTCTTACAATTTTGTGAACCATCACTATCAACAACATTTTCTGTCTCTTCCCTTTCTACATTTTCCCCCACTATCACAGTTTATTTGATTTCCGATTTTTCTTGTGAACCCTCACTCACTTGTTCCTTTATAACATGTTCTTTAGCATCAAAATTCATTGGTGGTTCAACCGTTTGTTCACTTTCCATTGTTACATTCCTTCTAATCTGATATACATGTCTTTTCCATATAAATCCTTCATTAACCACTTTACACAAATAAATTCGTTCATTAATAACCTCATCGATTACTCCTCCTACCCAGGTTTTCTTATTTGGTTGCCTATAATCCCTTATCCATACTTTATCTCCTACTTTGAATAGTTCTTCTCTCCCCATATGCTTACTTCCCAAATATTTTATTTTCAGATAATGGTTTCATTTTCCCTGACAAATTCTGAATAAAACGTGCATAATAATTAACCATCCCCAAAAATGCTCGCACTTCTGTTACATCTTTAGGTATAGGTGAGTTTACAATAGCTTGTACTTTGTTATTGTCTTTCTCTAAACCTTGTC
Organism: Lochmaea crataegi; assembly: GCA_947563755.1. Taxonomy (NCBI): domain Eukaryota; kingdom Metazoa; phylum Arthropoda; class Insecta; order Coleoptera; family Chrysomelidae; genus Lochmaea; species Lochmaea crataegi. The sequence continues at coordinate 16,073,857 of OX387434.1, read as the reverse complement.
CTGAAATTTTATGACCTAAATAATAGATGGATTCCTAAAAAATTGTACATTTTTTTATATTCAGTTTAAAACCTGTTTTTTCTATTCTATCTAAAACCCGCTCTAATTTTGTAAATGTGTTAGATCATCCTTGCCTGTGACCACAATGTCGTCCAAGAAATTAACTGTACCGTTACACCCTTGTAAAACTTTTTCAACTATTGTCTCAAAAATAGCACAGGCTGGTTTGGTTCCATATGGTAACCTTAAAACTATAAATTCCATATGGTGTGCTCCATGCTAATATTTCTGAAGTGCTTTCATCTAAAATTAATTGATTATAAACGTTTAAAAAATCCAGCTTACTAAACTTTTGCCCTCCTTGTAAGGCTACAAGATTTCATCTATACGGGGTAATGGGTGATTACAATCTTTTAAATATTTATTGATAGAGATTTTATAATTATATTTTTAGCACAAATTCTAATATCTTTCCCATTAGCTTTCATGACTGGAACCAATGGAGTGCCCCATGGGCTGATCAAAATTTTTTAATTACTCCCTCCGATTCTAAACGTTTAAGTTCCATTTCCACCTTTTTAAGTATGTTCCAATACACCTCAGGTTGTTTCTTGTTTCGTTTGTTGTGTTGTAGAGTTGTAAGCAGGTTCAAAAAAAGCTACAGTTAGGTACTTGTTTTGTTTTCGTTGAGGTTCTGAGAGGTGATCTGTCGTTCTGAGATTTATCGCGGTTTAATCAAATTATTTTATGGTTCGTAACTAGGCAAGCGCTCTAGACAATTCAGTGTTAATTATTAACTGGTTCGGATTGTAACCCGTGAACATAGCAAATTTTAACCTTATACTACTTGAACTTTTGCAACAGATTTGATCGTTTCGATTTTAGAAGTGTGGACGGTAGAAAAATTTACGCTTGGGTAACTTTAAAGCTTACAATCTTCATTTCTAAACGGTAAAAAGAAAATCTAACCGTTATGTATATAGACATTTTAAAAAGAAAGTATTGTAAATTTTTTTATAGTTTTTCTCCCACATCCATGTTGATATTTTTCGAAATTTTTTGTTTGATTTTATTCTCCATCTATTACGATCGGATTGTTTTGTCCCTTTGGAGTGTTCACGTTTTCTTATATAAACTTGTGCCAAAAATATATTTAAAAAACACAGCATTGACTGTGTTAGTGTTATAAAATTTATGACGAGTTAAAATCCTCAAAATATACCAATATCCTTTAGGATCGGAATTTTTTATTTAAAATGGCATTTAATTAGTTGGGAAAAATTATTGCTTTTGTTGTTAAAATTAGTGGCGACTATAAAGATTCGGGCGTCCCCGCCAAATTTTGGCAGGATATTCATTCAAAATGGCAATAAAATCTGGTAATATCAGAATTTTATACAAGATGCCAAATCGTATGGAAAAAAACTAAGTTATATTTCTACCTATCTGGGAAATATTTTTTTAGGGGGCCCTTATCGCCCTGCTAGTGGTAAAAATGAATTAACTGTATTGTCTTGCCGGTTCTCTTCAGAATTCTGCTCCAAAAGTCATTAGTAGCGCCATCTTTGGACTGCTTGTGAGAATGTCCGTCATTTATAAAGAAAGTACTTGGCATTTCTTACAACCAGTGTTTCCACTTGACTTTGTATATACACAGAAGTAAAAATTATATTCAATTGTCTTCGAATTAATTTTCTGGGATTGAATCAGTTAAATTAATCCAAAATGTCATCGTTTTTTTTATGTCGATTGAATGCTATTTGACTCAAAAATGGATTCTTAAATAATCTTTTAACTGAATGTTTATTTAAATTTACGAAATAATGTTAGCATGGATCATTAAAAAAAAACTGTTATTTCTTCAATCTGTTGCGTGTTTTATATTATGTTGGTGGTATTTTAAATATGTACTGACATTGCAATATTTGTTACACCGAAGTGCCTCATTAACCTCTACGTAGTATATTATATACTTTGTTGTTTTTTTTGTCGTACATTAAAAAGTTACTGTTGTTTCCTTTGGTCGTTTGAAAAGCCATTGTACTTCACATGCTGGTGTATTTTTACAGAACTATCTTGAAGCTAAATCATAGTTGCTGCTCAATTTCGTTGACTTTGTATTTAAATACTTATATTTTTGTTACGTTTTAGATCTATATTTCATCAAAATGTGAATATAAAATGCACTTAGCTCAAATAGTTAGCGATACATTTATATTATAGCTATTTGTTACATTGACTTCAAGAACAAATCAAAAATAAGAAATTTCAGAGTTTATCTCACATTGAATTTTGCATTTGTATTAGTTAAATGTTGTTCACATTCGAATATACCAAGCTCATGCGATAGAAATTATCATGTATAGTGCAATACAATTTCACCCCTCTATTAATTTTAATCCATATTTGTTATTTTATATTATGTTAATATGTTTACAACTAATGGCTTTTCAAATGGACGTTTTACTATACCTTAGTATTAGTGATCATTAGATATAAATAACATTTAGGAAAGATTTTACTTACCTGAAATAATTGAGAGTCAAAATACACTTTTAGTCATGTTTAAAAATTTTATAAAAAAAAATGATAAAAATTAGCGGTGTTAAGCTCAAAAATTCTATTATGTAATTTAAACTGTATATTTGGTTTTGGTAATAAAATATTTTTAAATTAGTCGTTGTTTTACTTGACAAAAATTATCAATAGTTTCTTAAGAAATTCCCTGTATAACCTATATTCGCAAGGGTTGCGGAAAACCGTCGATCATTAAACAGACTATAGTTTGGACGGTCCCAAGAAAAACCGCATGTATACAAAGACCACGCGTGATCTATTCTAACAAGTCGGCTGCGTATGAGCTGTTAAACTTAACAAAAATATTATTTTCTCAATGTTAATAGTTAGTGATGGACAAAATCATAAAGGGGAATCAATTATTTTCAATATTTTTATAAGAGAAATGCAAAAAAATATTCGGGTAAATAAATAATATTTTTGATGTAAAATACAAAAACTACACGGCACTGCAACTGGAGGCATCAGCTGTTGAGATATTGGCGACAAAGTATATGGCTAAGATTGTGGTAATGGATTTTGAGATGAGCCCTGCGTGATTCCGTCGCAGAATACCAGATTGCGTTCGAAAAAAAAGTTACTACCCATCCTAATAAGATCAGCGCTTAAATTTCATTCTTTGACTGTCCTCCGTTCAGGTTGTTTCGACTCCGAATCTTTTAATAGTGCAGTACATTTTGTTTCCTTTTTAGTTCCTTGTAGTTTAGTTAAGATTTTTGTAGACAATAATTTGTGAAAATATTTTGTTTAGTGAATTAATTTACTTGACAGTAAGGTATGTATTAATTTATTTTATTACGTGTTTAAAATTTAAAGTTTGATTTTTGGCATGTTATTACCTAATCAAAAAGAATGTTATTTTTACATGGGACATTGGGCAGAATAGTATATTACATAACGTGTGCGGAAAGTGACATTTTTCACACGAGTGGGAAATATTGTATCACGAGGCATAAGCCGAGTGTGAAAAATCACTTTCGCACAAGTAATGTACAGTATTTTTCCTACGACCACGTGATAATTTCACCAAATAATGTGTAATCAACATCTGACATATTAATACACAAAATGTTACAATTAAAGTCAACATAATTGATTTCAAGAAATAACAATAACTATCATTAGTAACAAAAATTTAATTAGTTATAGGTAGGTTATTACAATCAATTCTTAATTATTGTATATATGTCATTGTCAGTATCCACGATATTGTTATGCATGTCTGGGATACGTTGTTATTGTAGATAGTTCCAGGTAGGTAGGTATATAAACTGACCTCACAATTATTGCGCTTCACATTCACTAATCAGAATAATTTTTTGACATTTCTCACAATTTGTCAAAGCCTGCTTTTTATATATTATAATAAATACCTATAAGATGATTACATTTTCAGTTCAGTATTAATGTTGGTTTGGATTAGTTGGTACAGCATCGGACTTCTGACGAAGAGTACGTGGGTTCGATCCCCGACCGCGTTTTAAATTTTTTTTAATCAAGAACATGAAAAAAATTTCACTTTTCAAATAGATCGCTTCAAATTTAGATATTACATAGGTAAATCTAATTAAAAATTATATATTTGACAGCTTGACAGTGGTCAATCTTAATAAAAATTATACATTTGACTTATTATCCGCAAGCGTGCGGAAAGTTACTTTCCGCTCATGTGTGGAAAGTAATTCGCACGCTAGTTTGATATAAGCCACTTTCCGAGGTACTGTATAGTGCGATATACGTTACTTTCCTATGTGGTCGTAGGAAAAATTTTTTTTAATTGATGCATATGTAAAACTTGAAACTATAGTTTATATTCATATATCTTTATTTTGTGTATTAATTTTTTAAATCTTTTGTTCTAGAATAAACCTGGAAACATGAGTGGTTCCAAAAAAGTTATACATAGTCAAGGTCGACAAATAATATACAGTGTATATAAATTTATGAAGGCAGAAAAAGAACAGAAAGACCTAGATGTCCCTCTGTTCAATTTGAATGAAAGAGTAGCTAAAGCTTGTGATGTTTCTAAGGCCACAGTGAAACGTATTGTGAGCGAAGCTAATAAAAAATCGCCTGGTGAACGCTTCGAATCACCTAGGAGAAGCGTCAACAAACCTTCAACTTCCAAAGGATCCGTTAATGGATTTGAGGAAGAAATAATTCGAAGAATTATTTATTCTTATAGTGCTATTCATAAAAGAAGACCTACCATGAAAAGAATTTTTGAAGAAGTGAGAAATGAAGAAGGGGTGAACTTTACTGGTAAAATTGATAGTTTCAGAAAATTGGTTAAAAGAATGGGATTTAGATGGAGAAAAACTGAAGATAAAAGGAAAGTTTTAATGGAGACATATGACATTAAAGCTAAAAGAACTGAATACTTGAGAAAGTTAAAACAATACAAAGAAGATGGACGGCCGATTGTATACTGTGATGAAACCTATATCCACAGTTCACATACCGTACCAAAAGCATGGGACGATGGTACAAAGGAGTGTTTAAAATCACCCGTAGCTAAAGGTAAACGGCTAATTATTTTACATGCTGGAGGTGAAGCAGGATTCGTACCCGAGGCACTTACAATTTTTAAATCGGGAATGAAAACCGGAGACTATCATGATGAAATGAATAATACAAATTTTGTCAAATGGTTAAAAGAAAAATTCATTCCTAATGCACCGAAAAAATGCGTCTTAATATTAGACAATGCCTCATATCATAATACACTCCTAGAACCCATTCCAAATTTTTCATGGAAAAAAGATGCAATGCTGAAGTGGCTTGCTGAAAGAAATATATTCTTTCCTGAAAAATCAACTAAAGCAGAACTATTCACAATTATAAAAATCCACAGGCCAGTTTCTAAAAGATATGTAATAGACCAAATTCTATCAGAACATGACATTTTAACGTTGCGTCTACCACCCTATCATCCAGAGCTAAACCCAATAGAAAAAATTTGGGCATTGGTCAAGAACGAAGTAGCTGCCTGCAACATAACTTTTAAAATGGATGATGTATGGAAGTTAACGGAGAAAAAATTTAGTGAGGTAACGGTAGATAATTGGAAAAACATTTGCGCCAATGTAATAAAAGTTGAAAAGGACTATATGGAAAGAGAACATGTCATGGATCAAGTGGCGGATTTAATAATAAACGTAGGAGAGGATAGCCACAGTGAAAGTGAATTTTCGGATGATGAAGACGATGACGACATATAAATTTATATAGTTGATAATAAATGCTTATAGTTAAGAGCTTTTCATATAATTTTCCCAGTTATATTACATAGGGTTTTTCTAATTTTGATTTTATTATTAAAATCAGGTAGAACATGGTATTATTTCTTTAAGGGGCTAGGGCTCCTAAGTGGTATTTAATAGCTTGTAATCCATAAGCTGTCTAGGTCATTAAAATATCAATTAACTGATTACTTTGTAATCATATATCATTAGTTTAACACTCTGTATTGCTTTGATTTTATTTATCTCTAGACATTAACGCAATTCCCTATAATAAATGTAATTCCGTTGAGTATGTATCATGTTTTAAATTATATTTTACAATAAAATTATAATGTTATTTTCAACATACTTCGCCTGGGCTATAAGAATAAAATCAACCGAAGCGGACTTTTTCAGTTTTCACTTCACGAATTTATTGCATTGTTGCCATTTATATCTACGCAACTATTTACAAGGTTAGGGCTCATCTCAAAATCCATTACCTTATCTAGTCCGTTTAATGATCTGAGGGGAGTCCAATTAGTTTGGCAACCGTCAAGGAATAAAGGAACGAACGACTTGGCAGCAAAGTTGAATGCTATTTGTTCGAAAACATGTTTCTAGCTGAAGAATTCTGTTTTGTACAGAATTTACAACCTCTTGTAATGCGTGACAGAATTTACGACTGCTTGTTTATATACTAAAAATCTTCGGCGTTAACCAATATGATCCATTGTAAAATATTCTCAAAACGTTAATATATCCCTTCGTTTTCCAAGATCGTGTGAACATTGTTGAAATCAATATTTTATGGGTGGTATGCGAGCTTTCTACTGATGAGGCGCAAATACGCCGAAACAGGTCTACAAGTGATTTTATCCCTTCTAATTACAAACCAGAATGGTTGGTTATATCTTGCAGATACACCAACGCCGTTTAACTTAGAAGTGTAATTCGTTGTCTGTAGGGGCATATAGCCGTTGCTTCCTAGTGAACGGTCTGTTACTTGAAAAGTATTTTTCAAAAACTTTGTAAGGCGTTATAATAGAATCATAGCGTTAATGAAGGAAATGTCTGCAGATCAAAAGGATATGAAATGGGAACAACAACTGATTAAAAACGAGATCAAAGAAACCAAAGATCAACAGGCTCTGTTTAATGAGGAAATATTAAAGTTGAAAACGAAGTATTGAGAAAAGAAAACCAAGCAATTAAAAAAGAAAATGCAGAAATGAAAACAGAAATGGAAGAGATTAAAACAACAATGGAAATTATAGATAAAGAAAGAAGAAAGAATAATGTGATGATAAATGGATTAAAACTTGATACTAATGAGCCGTCGAAATTGGTAGAAAATGTCAGAAACTTTTTGAGTCAACAACTAAAAATAAATATCGATCCTAAAGCAGTTAACAAGATAGGGGAGAAAATGTGTATAGTGGAATGTCAAAAAGAAGCTGATAAAGAAAAAATTATGGCAAATAAAGCTAAATTAAAGGAGAGGAAAGAAGAAAGAGTTTTTATAAATAATGATATGACCAAGAAGGAAAGAGAAAAACAAAAAGAGATAAGGATGTTTGCAAAATTATAAAGTCAAAAGGGAAAAGACGTAAAAACGGGATACAATAAGGTAACGGTAAATGGGCAAGAATGGAGATGGGATAAAGAAACAAATAGAATGAGAATACTGGAAAAAATACATTCAAAAAACTAAATAAAGAAACAGATATTCATGGTAACAGAGAAAAAGACACAGCAACGGAATTGGATATGAATAAAGTAAAATCAGCAATGGAAATGTGGAGAATTGGAACATGGAATGTAAGAAGTATTTTAGGAAAAGAAAAAGAATTAGAAGAAGAGTTTGAAAATACAAACTTGAGAATACTAGCTATAACAGAGACAAAAAAAAAGGACAGGGGATAGTGAAAATGGATAATGGCCATATACTCATATATAGTGGTATTGAAAATGAGAAAAGAGCAGCAGCAGGAGTTGCATGCATAATACATAGAAACTTAGAAGAACAAATTACTGGATGGAGGGGATGGTCGGAAAGATTATTGGTGATGGAAATGAAAGATAAAAATATGAACACAAAAACTATAATAATTGTATATGGACCAAATGAAGACGATACAGTAGGAAATAGGAAATATGTGGTTGTAGCAAGAAAACTAATAAGAAAAAACAAACAGCTTGGTGGACGGACGAAATTAAAATAAAAGTAAAATTAAAAAAAGAAGCGTGGAAAATGTATATAAATAACAAAACAACGGAAAACTATGAAATGTACAAAGAGAAGAGGAAAAATGTAAAAGAGATGGTAGCAGTAGCTAAAAGAAATCAGTGGAAAGAATTTGGCGAAAAAATGGAAAGCAATAGTAAATCAAATCAAAAACTGTTTTACAAAACATTGAAGTCCTTAAGAAAGGAAAAAACACAAGAAATAACCTGGATAAAAAATAAAAAAGGAGATATACTAAGAAATGAAAACGAAGTAATTGATAGATGGAAAGAGTATTTTGAGGAATTACTAGGAGCAGACAAAGTTCAGGACATTAACAAAAAAAAGGATGCAATAATAGAAAATAAGACATTGTAACACTAAAAGAATTACAGGAAATAATAGATGAATTGAAAAATGGAAAATCTCCAGGAATTGATAAATTAACATCAGAAATGTTCAAGAATTTAGAGGAAACAGGAACAAAAATATTATTGAAAATATACAACACTGCTTGGAGTGAAGAACAGATTCCAGAAGATTGGAAGACAGCCTTAATAGTTCCAATATATAAAAAGGGGGATAGACAAGACTGCAATAATTATAGAGGAATAAATCTACTTAGTACAGCTATGAAAGTCTACGAAAATATTATAGACAGTAAGCTAAGACCACTGATAGAAAATACTCTCGAAGAATCGCAAAGTGGATTTAGAAGAGGGCGAAGCATACAAGACCACATATTTACGGTGAAACAGATAATTGATAAGTTCTCACAACAAGAAAAAGAGGTATATATGGGATTTATAGATATGGAAAAAGCTTTTGACAAAGTACCAAGGGAGAAGTTATGGAAAGTACTAGAAGGAAGGGGGGTAAACTACAAAATAATAGATATAATCAAAAACATTTACAAAAATAATAGAAATTGTGTAATATACAAAAATAAAGCATCAGAATCATTTTCAACACAAGAAGGATTGAGGCAAGGAGGGGGACTAAGTCCATTATTATTTACAATTTTTATTGATGAAATAATTAAAAAATCGTCAATCAAAATGGCAAAACTACACGTTGGATACAGACATTTAGGAAGAGTGGATATATCAGAAGCAGCTTTTGCAGATGATTTAATAATTATGGCAGGGAAAGAGAAGGATTTACAAAAGAATATGGAAATATGGAGCACGGTATCTGAAGAATTTGGAATGACAGTTAATCAAAGCAAAACCAAAGTTATGGTTATAGGACCGCAACAAAAACATTTGAATATACAATTAGATGGAATAAAAATTGAGCAAGTTAGAAGATATAAATACTTGGGAGTAGAAATAGAAGAAAATGGAACGCAGGAAGTCGAAATTACCAATAGAGTACAAAAAACGATGAATCTTTAACACACGATGAATTCGACATTTATAAATAAAAAAGAGATTTCCAAGAAAACGAAGTTAAATGTATTTAAAACAATTTACCGGCCAATATTAACATTCGGATGTGAATCTTGGGTATTAACAAAGAGACAAAAGAGTCGAATACAAGCAGTTGAGATGAAGTATCTTAGGCGAGTTAAAGGAGTCACAAAGAAAGACAAACTAAGAAATACGAAAATAAGAGAAGACCTTGACATAGAATCAACACTCAAGTTTATTGAAAAGAGACAATTAAGCTGGTGGGGACATTTACAAAGAATGAACGATACAAGACCAGTTAAAAAAGTATGGCAATCAAAAATACAAAAAAGAACGAAAAAGGGAAGACCAAAACAAACATGGGATGGTGTTATGGTAGGCATACTACAAGAAAAAGGAAAAACATGGACAGAGGCAAAAACAATGGCAAAAGATAAAAAACAATGGGCTAAATTTGTACATGAATAAAATTCTATCTGGACCAAAGCATCGATGAAAAAATGGATATATGTCTTAAGCATAATACTATGTAGTTGAAACAAGTATAATTGTAAAAGTATACCCTACACCATACACTATGGTAATTGGGTTTTTGATAATATATATATATATATATATATATATATATATATATATATATATATATAATAGAATCAAACTATTACCTTTGACATCTAAGAAAATATCAATTTTAAAATTCAGTTTTTAATGCTTCGTCAAGTGAATCGGTTTAGCTCAATTTGTATCTCAGTATTTTACTGAAGTAACTCTAGTGCTTTATTTCGCTATTCAGTCTCTCGGTATCCCGATTAATAAATGAGTATATTATATCAAGTAGCAAATTTCCGCAACTAAACAAACGTTTTAAATTTATAATGAGTAATAGTTCTGTGTAAATGTTTATATCAATAGTGTTCGACATTGATTTTTTATTTACTAAACACACTAATAATTGGAAAAACAGTGTGCTAACTATCTGTTTGCGTGCACATACGTAATTCACTATTGTTAGTTAATGTCGAATTCCCAAGAAGAAGCACGAAGTTCTCCTAGAGGTCCAGAATATTTGGGTTGGTTGTGCTCCTGACAGGGCACTATAGACTCAACAAACACATAAACAACATCGGATTGGTAACACAACTAAATGCAGGTTTCGTCACATTCTCTGCTACTGACTAGGCCAGGGGTTCCCAAAGTGTGCGCCGTAGAGAGTAACCACGGGCGCCGCGAGGCTCTCCGCGTATAAAACGAAAAATTCAAATCGCGCGCGCTGCAATCGTCGCTCACTCGCCTGTAGGTACTTACGCTCGGAAACCGACGATACCCCTCTCCGCCCGCGATGCGACTAGCTAGGAGTTCATTTAAAAGTGAGACGAGAGGAAGTCGATTGCTTTGTATTGATTGTGTCGCTTTATTTTTGTTTTCGTCAAAAATCGGACGCAAAATAGATAGATTTTCAATAAATAAGCAAGTCTGTACTTCAAGTGACAGTGATCAAGCATCTACAAGTGGCAGGGCAGCAAAGAAGCGGAAATATCGCAAATACGATGATAGATATTTGGACTATGGCTTTACTTCAATAGAAGTAAACAATGAAGAAAGACCGCAGTGTGTGCTTTGTTTGAAAATTCTATCGTCCGAAAGAATGCTCCCAAGTAAGCTGAAACAATTGCAATTGCATAAACATGCGGTCTCTAATGAGCTTGATGTCCCGTTTCACAGAACACGTTTCGAAGCTCACTGGTTGGTTTTCGAAATACTTTGCCAAAGACGATGTCGTGGATCCAAGATCCTTTCCAAGCACAAGCTCCGCCAGAATTCACTTTGTAAGAAGAAGAGAGTCTTATTGAACTCTCCTGCAACAGCATCCTTAAAAGAAGATTCTCGTGTTCAGATTTGGTGGAGTTTTGGATATCGGTACAAAATGAATATCCAGCTGTAAGTTCAAAAGCTTTAAGAATTCTTTTTCCCTTTGCAACATCTAATTTATGCAAAGCCGAATTTTCAGCTGTAGCTATAATAAAGAGCAAATATCGCTCAAAGATCAATGTAGAGCAAGAAATGAGAGTAGCGGTGTCAAGCCTTATCCCCCGCTTTGACCTAATGTGTGGAGATCGCCAAGCTAACAAGTCACATTGACTAAGATTCAGCTTTATCTGGTTGTTTGAATTGTTGTCCCTATCTACCTAGTATCATTGTATTATACCCCATTTCAACTAGTTACGAGTACCGTGAACTGAAAACGTTTGGGAACCCCTGGACTAGGCTAAGGTTTTCGATCATAGGGGAGGAAAAATACAACCCTCTCAATATACGGATTACCTGAGGTCTGGTAATAAGGACGGGTCTCTATCGTAACATTAGGGAATAACAATAATCTGTAAAAGTTGTAGTGGAGCACAAAGTGTTTCGATCGATTGATAAAGACATTTTCAGCTTGTAACATTTTAATGTAAAACTAAAATATAATATGAATGCAAAACTTCAAAGTAGGTACATGCTTATAATCTAACTTACAGGAAACATTTTTTTAACAATATTATTAACTCTAATATCAGCCTTTTTCAGTTCATTCTTTACGATAACCAAACGTTCACTACATGCCTTATTATCGGGCTCCAGCTGCAATGCTTTAGAGAGAACCTCAAAAGACTTCTCAAAATTTCCATCGTTTTCATATGCAATGCCTAATCTATACAAAGCCTTAACATTATTCGAGTTGTAGAACAATACTTTTTGAGATATGTCGATTACTTTTTGCCAGCAATTATTTTTAAAATAACAAGACGATAAGTTGTTGTAGAGATTCTCTTTTAAGCTGTTTATTTTAGAAGTCGGTAAGTTATCTACGGCATCCGGTAGTTCTACTGCATCGATAGGAATTGAATGGAGTATTTTTAAAGCTTTTATAAACCTTAAAGCTGCTTTCTGATTACTTTTCAATTTGAACAAGTCATTTCCTTTTTCTTTATGATACATGGCCAAGTTAAATTTTTTAGTTGCGTTCCATTCACAAATATAGCCATCAAAAACGAATTCTTCTAAATATATGATTAGGGATACATCTTCGTTTGGAAGTGATATCAAAAATATTGATTTTTCTTCAACGTCCATAGTGATTAAGCATAATTCTATTGCTTTCCACAGCTCCCCGTCAGTGTCTCCAATAATAATGGTTGTATTTGTAATATTTTGAAGTGGTGAATAATCTAATATTGTAACTGTACATCTACTGTTTTCATCAGGTTTTTTCCCCCATTTACCCCTTTCCATTATTTCTTTTTTAATTTTACCATCTGGGGATACCAACTTCATTTTAACACTCTGATTCTGTATTAAACTTGTCGGCTAAAATTTCTAACGTTAAAGCGTAATACTCGTGAGCTGTTTTGTCGTTAGCAGCTATAGGACTTGGCAAAGCTAGTTTACAGTCAGAAAAGTACTGACCTGTAGTTCTATTTGAGGTGAGTAAAAGGTGGAGAAGCGTTTGGGCTCCCTGTTGTGAATTTTTAATTACCAATATTCTTATGGGCCACTGTAGGGCAAATAACCAAGGATTGCTTAATGGAGGAAAGTGTTTGAAAATGGATGTTTCTACGTTACCAGGATTTGCAGCATTAATAATCACGTTTGTGTCTAAAAGAAAAAAATTCAATTAACTAATTTTAAGGGATTCAATTAACATTATGTCTGGGCATTGATGGAATTTATCTAATACCTGAAGAACAAAAGAATCTAATAAAATATTACTAAATGATTAATTTTTATAAACATAATGGTACTTACTTAATAATTTTTTGGACAACTCTCTTGTAAACAAGTTGAGGGCAAGTTTGGAGACTCCGTAAGCTATGCAATGATCCCGAAACTCAGTTTGACACTTGGTTACTGCATTAAGATCATACACATTTACCATTCGATGACCTTCTGAAGAGACATTAATGATTCGAGCATGAACAGCTTTTTTTAACAAATCTAATAGATGGTGTGTTAAGATAAATGGTCCTAAAAATGTTAATTATTAAATAAACAAATTCTTACATTTTCTTTTATATATGAAATAGTAACAACAAAGTAATCCAAAGTAGGTTTATATCCTCCAGTGATAAGAGATATATACCACCTAGCTCCAACAGTACATCTGCGAAAATCGTGTGAGCTGGCAACAGCACACCAACATGTTTATACCTATGGCTCCTTCATTATGGTAGTTTTCCAATAACAGCGCATAATGCGACTTAGTGGCGTACAATGCCAATGTGTATTAATGCTTAATTGGAACGTGCATTAGTTTCAAGTGCACAAGGTTCAATGTTGTGTTTATATATAAGGGCCTGAACATTATGAGTTTATTTTTTTAAATTACTCTCTACTCTAAATTCAGCAATATGTAACAAAGTATCTATTCAATACGTTTTAAGAAAAACATATTGTTTAATTCAGAGTATAGAATACTTTCAAAAAATCATATCATAATGTACAAGTCTCTATAGAAAAATAAGAGTTGGTGATGGATTTTAAAAAAATGAAAAGTTGCACTAAAAATTAATTGTTCAACACGTTAATCGCCCAAATGGAGATTAAAAAAAAGTTTCTACATGCCCAAGCAAAATTATTTATTCAGTTAATGAATTTGACCTGTCTTTGTATTTTTTTCATTGTAATACCTAAAAACAGGAAAAAATAACACTTTGAAAATGAATCCCGTCTTTTGGGTTTCCGAGCCTTTACTAGGGCGCCCCGAAACTCAACTAGCGGTTTTCAAAAATACACGCTTCAGCTTGTTTGTTATGTGCGTGAATGTTACATGATATTCATATCGTATCAGGTTCAGTCGATATTTATAGCGTTTGCGAATAAGTTCTATCCGTTCCAAGTGATTTTATTTTGTGGTGTACGCAATGTCGAGTTACGAGCAAGATCAAAAACATCTTATGGAATTATATAACGAGATATTATCGGATGAAGATGAGCCTACAGAATTCGCAGATAATAATTCATCTGACGACTTCCAGCCAAGTTCGTCTTCGGATAGTGATAGTACGATTTCTGATGATTCAGCGTATAAGAAAACCCCAAAAAAAGGTACAAAAGGTACATTTGAGTATAAAATTTTACATTATAATGACATATCATTGTTATCGGTCACAAGCGCGCTATGCATTAAATTTTCTTGTTCCGCATGTGACTTGGTGTTGCCGAGCCTCAAATAAAGTTTTTTATTATTAGCTGGCATATTTTTAGTAAAAATATTACGAGTTGTAAGTTCCTAGCGATAGTTATTTATTGTTCTAAGTAAGCAAGTTAATTAATCTGAACAGTGTCAGAAAAAGAACTATTCGTTTGTTTATATTTAGCATTTATGTAAACTAATAATATTTTTGGTTTCAGAAGTATTAAACTTCCTGTCAGGCCTACAGTTTCGTCATACTCAGAAGTACAAGGATCCATGTCTAATGAGCCAAATGTCCAACTTCAGACTCTACCAGAGCAACAACAATCTACATCTAGGCAATCAAACGAAGTACCTGATGCGCATCTACCTATCGATCAAGCCATTGATGAGGTAATATCTAGGTTTTGTGTTCCCGAAAACGAAAGTGATGAAGAGCTTCTCCCAGATGAGTTACAATGACTTCCTCCTACTGGTCGAAAGCTTTTGATTTTGATTTGCCATATGTGGGAATTGCGGATGACATCTGTGAAAATTACATAACTAAAACCCCTTACAATTTTTTTTAAATTTTTCTTTGCGACAAGCTTCTAGATTTGATATTTCTAGAAACCAACAGATTTGCCGAACAATCAAGAAATAAAGCACTGCCCGCAAATTCAAGACTAAACAGATGGAAAGGTACAAATAGGCAAGAAATTAAGACTTTTCTTGGGATAGTGTTGTATATGGGCCTCAAAAAGCTGCCAAGGATGACAGATTATTGGTCAAAAAATCCATTGTATAGCGACCAGGTATAATCATAAAATTATTTAACACGTTGATCGCCATGGCACCCTACATACGTGTTTCAGAACCTGGTTGACCACAAGCCAAGTCATTCATATAGAATTAGTACCGATTGGAGGGTGACTTTACAAATTTTCAAAAGCCTAGTTGAAATCGATAATATACTATATAAAGTTTTTGTAATATTTTGTACTGCATGTATATAATTGTTTACTGCTGATTTTCAACATAATGAACATAGAATATTGTAGTAATAAAATGAAGGTATTTTTTTCAATTAATTTGTTTTCTCTATTTTTTTATCCCGGAAATTTTGTCTGTATAATATAAAACTTTACTTATTTGTACAATATCACACTTAAGAAATTGGTTCAATAGCACATTGCCCAGCACGCGTACTCTGTAACTTGATAGAAATAGAAAAGAAATAGCAAAGAAAAGAAATTTCTTTCTATCGACAAATGCTACCCTCTATGACTTTTTCCTGAAAACTTCGGGAGAGCTCGGGTAGAAAGAAACGAATACTACCTAACTTGAAAACATTTTCAGAATTTTTATATCTTGTGATGTTTTTGACATTTTGTTGCCAGTAATATCAATTATTTCCATTTCCAAGTTTTGTTTTGATGTTTTTTTATTCTGCCATTCCATACAGGATGTTTAATTTTTTATCACTTCTTAAAAGCCGAGAGGGTTCATTTGTTTCACACCTAAGTATTAATGACATAAATATATGTTGTGTTTCTTGGGTGCGACGTGTAAGTACTTGGCTTCCATAATTCCAAAGTGAGGGTTGTCGTTTTTTTTTATTTTTTTTTAATGTTTCAACTCTAGTAATCATAGTTCTGCAAATTAATATAATAAAAGCGTCATGTAAGTCAATCCAGAAGGTAGTCGTCACTAATTGATGTTATTGTCTACTTCCATAGGTACCTATAGCTCAAAAATGCGAAGTAGACGAAAAAATCCTTTACCTAAGATTATTTAATTAGATACCAGCCATTTATCTTGATAGTTAAATAAAATGAAAATAATACCTGTTCATTTAAATAAAAATAAACAATATTCAGAACTTAATCATACTCAATAATCAACAAAAACAATGTCAAAACGGGATAAGTATGTATATAGGAACAGATAGAAAGACCCTTGCAGCCATTTCTATTTCTATCTGCCGAATATTCACATGGAACTACTCGAAAGTCTCCGAATAGACATACGGAGTAACTTTACGAGAAATTTCTTAACATAGAAAGAAATTTCCTTTCTATTCTCTTACAGAGTTCATGTCCAGGTAACTGTTGGATCTGATAACAGATGATTGACAGCTAAGTGGTGCTACCATATCAATTTTGCTCCTATTATTGATCATTACTAGTAACAACATATAAATTACCTTTAATAACACACTGTTTTGAAATAAGTACATACCTAAATAGTTGGTTTGTAGAGTTATTTCAAATCCATCTTCAGTTAATCCTTGGGGATGGTAAAACACTCCAGCATTATTTACTAAAGCATAAATCTCGGAAAATTCTGATTTCAAGGTTTCAGCAAATCTTACAATACTTGAGATTTTACAAAGATCAAGTTCTTTTACATAAATTTTAATATTTTTATTCTTTAGCTGTGAAATAATATACTTCTTAGTTTCTACTCCTTTATCAATACTCCTACAGGCAAGGACAAGTGTAGCACCTAAAATATTATCGGGAATTTACAAGGATGCTCAAAAACAAAAATTTATACCAAATCAAATAATATTATACATTAATTTCAAATGTATGTAAATGCTTATGATTTAAATTAAAATTACAGTACCTCTTTGGGCTAATTCGAGAGCCAAAGCTTTGCCAATACCGGAGCTTGCACCAGTTATTACGACAACTTGACTATCCAATCGTGTAGTGCACCGGCATACTCCTCCAGCAAAATATTTTCTGAAAAAAATAGATGTACTTGAATGTCTATAAATGCAAAGTAAATACAGAACTTACACAAGACCGTAAGTGGCTGTACCTACTATTATGGACCCTGCAATGTATTTCCACATCTTGATTTGCTTGAAAGTCAACAATAAATTATGATGCTATGATTAAAAGGTTTGTCAAAATAGGTATTAGTCCCTACCTCTTTTTCAAGATACTTTTAACATCAAAAATTGAACAATCTGAGAAATTTTCCCAGTGGTTACAAGTTACAATTTATACCAGTCAATTGTTCACTTTTTATATCTGATTTAAACTGACCTATGCCACTACGCACGAGATGGTTTAATAAGAGCCATATAAGAGCAAGCCGTTGACTCTGGAGCAAGATACTTTTGCTTTTTGTTATCTCTGATCTTATTATTGTTGAATCTTTGGTTGAAGTCGAAGTTGATATTTATCTTGTTCACTTGTTCTTGACTTTGATTTCTGACAGGTACGTGCCCAATCAGAGATAAGATACTGCCCAATGTCAGAGACAAAACGTCATTGGTCCAAAAGTAGAGAAGTAAACAGAGTAAAGTAGAGAAGTAGACATGCATTTTTGCACATTTCACATTGTATTTTGGGGTGAGTATAAAATGAAAAGATTACTTTTTTGACGTACAATAAGGAATACTTACAGATTAAAGTTTTGCAATAAGCTGGTGATTGTGGGCTGGCGACCCTAATCGTTTATGTCATTATTGCTATTTTGATTTGCTTTCTTCAAGCTGGTAGACCTATTTGAGTTTGCAGTTGTCAATTGATTTGCTTTCTTCAAGTTGGTAGACCTATTTGAGTTTGCAGTTGTCAACACAGTTGTCAAATAGAAAAACAAAACATATAGAAACCCCTAATTATGTAAAATATAAAGTTTATTTTGATTTGTAGGCTGTATTACTGCTTAAACATGTCACAGGTGCCAAAAGAATTTATATAAAGTTTTCAAATGCGTTCATCAGTAAGTTATATATTATCAAGTAGTATAAGTGAGCCAAAAATGTCTCACCCAGATTATGATCAGTACTCCCATGATCATGCTGCTCTTCTTGTTCTTGTAAAACATATAGGAAATCAGTTAAAACAAAAAATATTCTCAAAATTTTATGAACGTATTAACAAACTTACTAGCGTCAGAATTACTGATTCAACTGGAGCAGTTAGAAATATTTTAATACGTTATATCAAGGAACACCCTGTGGAAAATAATGATTGGGGAGACTTTCAAACACATAGACGTTTATTAGGACTTATATCTCTGGGGAAGTATGATTCACAGCAAGAATTAAATGAAATATGTAGGGTACATGAAAGTTTGAAAGTCAAATATAATGCTACTCTATTTGATTCAAGATGTATTTTGTTTGGACCTACTAAAGATACAGAATCTCCTGTTGATGACAATCCAACATCTAGTAGCTCTGCAGATAGTGACAACTCTAGTGATTGTCCAGTAGAAAAATTTACTACACCTAGTAATTTCAAAACTAGAGCTTTATTCTATGATATTTCTTCAGCTTGTTCTGATTTAGACAATCAGTTGAACGAGTTCATTAACTCACTTTTTTGGGTTTTGGATTCTAAAAGAGTTGAAAGATCGAGAGAAAAGTTGGAAAGAGTATCTCTATTATTAGCACCATTTGAAAAAAGAGATTTTGTGGGGTTAGATATGGAATCAAGAAATAATAAAAAAAGGTGTACAGGTAATTTTGTATTTGTTTATTACTATTATTTTTTATTGACATGATTTTCTTAATACTAGAAGAATATTTTATTAAAAAAAAAATAAAGTTGAAATTTTGTAGTAGCTTATATTGAACTAAAATTCAGAGCATTCATAGTATGTTTTTCATAGGGAGGATGACTAAGCACCTTGGAGACCTATGTTTACAAACTGGTCTATTAACAGAAAGTTTAGCTTATTATGTTCAAGCAGCAGATATTTTAAAATCTGTAAATGATTGGCTTTGGCTTGGAGCGGCATATGAAGGCCTTTGTGCAGCTTCAGCTTTAGTTCTATATCCTGATATGCAAAGAAATATTCCATTACATAGAAATGCTAGTTTGCAAGAGGGATCACCTCGCAAATCAAGTCAAACTCCTCCAGCAATTGTTTTAAGTGTTAAGAAAATGGTTACAAATACTCTAGCACCAGAAGATATTTCCAAAAGATATAGAGAAGCTATTATACATTATAGTAAATACCAAAATGCTGGCATCATTGAAACAGAAGCGAGTTTCAAAGCTGCAAGGATCACTGTAGAACAAAATCATGCCTTACAAGCTGCAAGCTTTTTACAAAATGTTGTTTATATAAATTTACAATTATCTGAAATGGAGAAAATTCAGAGATTTGAGACATTAGCTGATTTATATTCACAAATTGGGTTTTGTAGAAAAGCAGCTTTTTGTTTACGATTGGCTGCTACAAGGTAAGTTTATACACTATTAAATGCATAGTTTTATTTTTCTTTCTTTAAGATATGTGTCTCCTCAAAATACAGCCCCTAATTGGGGTCGCTGTTATGCTTTAATGTTACAAAGTCTACCTGGGCACAATCTAAATTTAGACCCTGTTGAAATGAGGGTTGTAGATCAAGGATGGCCGGTACTGCAAATTCAACTCATGCAGGTATTTTAAAGGTAATAATATATGTTTTAATAACAATTATAATTATGCATTATTTAGGAATTAGTTGTTGCTGCAAGAAGAACTGGACATTCAGCCTTAGCAACACGGCATATGACATACCTTCTACAAACCATGTGGGCTCACTTAAGGTATTAAACTGAACTAGTAACATTTTTTAAATCAAGTATTGATATAAATATTAAAATCCATGTAAATATATTTTGAATTTGTTCAAGTTCTACCGAACAGAAAGAACTAGCAGTGCAATTACAAAGTCTTTCAGCACAATGTGAAGGTTCTCCAGTTCCTCTAGTGCTTGAAAGCGGTTTAGTAGTACCACCTGCAAATCTTACTGACATTCCAATATGTGCTGCTTTTATACCTAAAGATCTTCAACCACATCTAAGACCAAAAAGGATAGAGAGTAATAAACAAGATACTGGACCATTTCTATTTACCCCTATTCATTTTGGAGGTGGTAGTTTAGATAGAAAATCAAGGCAAGCTAACACCAAGATAGGTAATGAAGTAAATACTTATAAAGTGACAATATATTTTATGCTCGCAAAATTTAGTCATTAATATTTTGTATTTGAGTCTGACAGATTATTTTTTTATTATCTTGATCTATCTGTTGAAATCTACCCCGAGACATCTATAGTTGGATGGTGATTTCTTGAAAATTTAATGATATAATGAGTGGGTTTAGACGGGCCCAACGGTTAAGTTGCTGACTTAGTGGTTGTGTTCAGATGGGATGCTGACCTTATGTTGACTCTTTTCTGTTCTGTTTTTTTTTGTGATAAACTATGATAATGAAAATAAACTTAGAAGATTATAGAGTAGTGATAACTAATGAAATTATAGTATCCCATAAAACAAAAAGAATATCATTATACCCTCCAATTTTGGTCATTCTGTGCATGCGTTTTAAAACTTTTTGAAATTTTTAAGATTTCCTCTGGGTACAGAATGAAATATGTGAAGTACAATTAAAATTGACTGATCCTTTACCATTTGAACTAAAAGTATCCAACATGAGACTGTTAACAGGTGGTACAGTATTTGAATCTATACCAGAAACAACTGTTTTACCACCAGATGTTCCAACTTCTTTAACTCTTAGTGGTTGGGCTCGGGAAAGTGGAGAATTAGAATTATCTGGATATAGTACTCACACTTTAGGTGTAAAATCAAACTGTAGACTGCGTCATATGGCGTCTAATATGAACTTCCCGCCCTATTATAAAATACAAGTTGTGCCAGCTCTACCACTACTAGAGGTAGGTAATTTTTTTTTATTTAAAAAATTTAAATCATTAAATACAGGTTGCGGTAAAAATGTTAGGTATCGCACGAAGCAAACAAAAAAAGCTTTAATTTTTGGCAACTACATATCATGTCATTTTGAAACGTTACGTTTTAAATATCACATCTCTTAAATGATGGACATTATTGTCAATACACCCTTGAAGGTTTTCTCTGGAGCGTGTCATTGTTCTACGAATCATCCCTTTCGGAATTGTGGTAATTTCTTGTCTTATGGCTGCCTTTAATTCTTTCGCGTTCTGTGATAGAGTTGCGCTCCGCTTCAAGCCATGTTGATAACTGAAAATGGAACAAACGCGTTGCATATAAAATACAAGGCGTGTTTTTTGAGTAAGTACTGTTTTGAAATAAAAAACAAGTAAATATTTTCCAAAAATAATTATTCACTTGAAAGACCATTTCTCTATTTTTCTACATAATTCCCATTCATTTTAAGGCACTTATCGTATTGTGGTACCAGCTTTTGTATTCCATCGACAAAGAAGGTTGCCGCCTGATTAGATAACCATTGCATTACTTCTTGAGACAACAGGACATTCTTCCGATAAGGACGAAATCGTGAATCGTCTGTTCTCTTTCACTTTAGGTCTGTTCCAACCGCAATCAGAAACGATCAGAGAATAGTCGACCATTGCATTCAGTGATAGGAATTACGCGAAAGTAAACTCGTTGTTTGCTATGACCAGTTATTCTCTGATCGTTACTGACAGTTTCCGATTGCGGTTGGAACAGACCTTTTACTGTCCACTTTTTGAATCAAGTCATCGGTAATGACCGAAGGTCGCCCACTTCGTTCCTCATCATGAATGTTTGTGCGGCCATCTTTAAAGGCACTAACCCATTTTCGCACCATTCCATCACTCATGTTTTCATCATAAACATCACTGTTTTGTAGATGAATGTCAGATGCTTTGAAGCCTTTGGTACTGAGAGTGAGAAAACGTATTATAGCACGCACTTCGCAGGGATTCTCAATAGGGGCGGCATTTTAAAATCACGCAGATGTAGACTCGATCGGATGGTTCCGTAATGGCGTTTGTAGTTTGTTTGTATGTATGTAAATTGGGGTGACATTCACTGAGAACTAAAAGATATATTGTGCCCCCTTAACACTTATTTCCTGAGGAAAGTCTCGGAGACTAGTAGCTCCTTTAGTCCTATTTCCCGGAGGAATAATAGGATATCTGCAGGCTTTAACTTAGGTAAATGTCCCTCTTCTATCCAGTAATCTCCGAGGTGTTGTGCCCTAGGATTCTGAATTGCTGCGCAATTCGCAAGTGTGTGGAAGAATCTACATTCTTCTTCCTCCACTATTTTGAGCTTTTTCAGGTGCCCATTGAGGCGACAATGTCCCGTTAGGATCCCTGTTAAAACTCTTAGTGCAGTTTTACTTTGACTTATGCATTCATTTGATCTCAACAGGTTGTAGTCACCCAGAAGAATCTTTGATTGTCCAAGTCCTACTAGATCTTTCCAATTGTCAGATCTTCTCTTTTTTTTGGCTTTGCATATTTCTTCCAATATTACATTGGAGCTGATACCGCAAAAGGGTTCCGGCCCCCAAAAGGGTGTTTCAGTCATTTCCTTATATTCCAGCGTGTACTGGAATCCACAGTAAAGTGACTATATTTTGACAAGTTCATTGAGTTTGCCTAGGCATTCCCAGACAGTTTTGGAACTGATTATACAAGGGCTCAGTGCTTCAATGGCTGCTTGACTATCCGACATTTTGATAATCCTTTGCCTTCTATATCCTTTATCAAAATTGAACTGGGCACACTTTCTTATGGCGTGAATTTTCGTTTGAAAGATACTTGGGGTTTTTCCTAAGCTTTCAGAGTGTTTGGTTCCTGGCCTGTACACTCATATCCCAGTTCCTTCTATTGCTTTTGAGCCGTCTGTGTACCATTGAATGGCATTCTTTTCAAGTCTGGTAATGTTATTTGGATCCCATTCCTTGTTGCTTAATTCCGTAACGAATTTCTTTCAAACCATCTTGTGGCATGTCCCAGGTTTTCTGATTTCTAAGAAGTGAGGAGGTGGTTTTTTTAATGATTCCCTCTCTACTTATTCTGTATCTAGTTTTTTCTGCAACACTTTCCACCACCATATGTAGCTTACCAACAAATGTAGCTACCGGCGCGCATGCGCTAAACGGCGACCGCAGTGCTTCGGCGGCATAATTTAAAAACGGTACTTACTTTAAAAACACGCCTCGTAAATGAACAATTTTCTTGGCTTAGCTCTTATTGTTTATCAAAGCTCCAATATAAACGCACCCTAAGGCGATCGCGCGAGCAGTACCTATCTTTTTGTCTTGTACATTTGCTGATTTCATCCTCTCGTTTAAAAAGTGTTTACCTGTAGTTTTATTTTCTTACAGGTATCAACATCGTTACCTGCTGGATCTACATTTTCCAATTTCCATGACGAAAATACCGTTACATCGGGAACAGTAAGCTTATACCACGGAGAAAGTACCGAATGTATTATTACTTTAAAAAATAATAGCGAAGTCCCTGTAGATATGTTAGAAGTAGAGATTAACAGTATCTTAGAAACATCACTTCAGAACCAGATGTTCCGTTGGAATAATGAAGATATAAAGAAGTTGTTACCAATTGCACCAGGTGCAACTGTAACTGTCTCGTTGTATTTACATTCGGCAGCCAACTTCTTAGCACCAAACGCTGCTATCTCTCCGACTATTCCGCATGACATGAGCAGTGGACCTTTCAGCAGTATGTCCACTTCCATACCCGGTATATTTATCTAATGCATATTTTGTTTTCTCATAATTATTTTCATTTTTATTTATAGGTGGATCTCTTCCTTCACGATTTAATTCAAGTATTCGTTCATCTAACTCTGGTCAGTCGAGTTTAGTAGGTGGTCTAACAACTATTTTCCAACAGCAACCGTCTACTTCGCACATTGAAGCACAATTGAAATTAAAATATAGTGGATCTGAAGGACTGGCCGCTGAATACTGTAGAACATGCTCAGTATTGTTTATGTTGGAAATGTTGCCATCTTTACAGATTACTAATTGGGATGTCCTTCCTGCGGAAACGTAAGTAATCAATGTTAATTAATGGTCCAATAACAATAATAACACTTGCTTTGCCCTTCCCAAATATATTGAATATTTAAACAAATAAAACATTATAATTTTCAGTCATTCTCAGTTTTACCTTGTGCTAGACATAGCCAATTTAACATCGCAAGAGATGGAGCTACAATACACTCCTTCTAAAACGATGCTTATAGAAGGACAAGAAAGCTGCAGAGTTCCAATCCCCGTCGATAGATGTCCTTTATCTAAGCTGACGGGACTTTTTCAAGAATCAGACGAACATGTCGATGCAAAGAATGACATTGACGTAAACAAAATATGCTCCGAACACGTTACAGATCTGGTAAATTTAAAATGGCACTTACTAGGTACAGATTCGCGAGGAGTGGCTTCATTAAAAGGAATTCACTTAACACCGAGAATGTTGGACGTTGTGAGGATGTCCCCTCTCAATTGGGGTGAGTACTGAGTAGAAACAAGAAAATCAAATTAACTTTTTTTTGAAAATGCGTAAAAATATTTTTTTAGAAGTTAAAATTAATGGCGACGTCGTTAAAGCTCAAGAAGAAGTTTCTTGTGATGCTGGAGAATGTTTGGAATTAAAAATGGCTGTTGTTAACAGTTTGGAAAAAACTTTGCATCAAGTTACGATGACTATTCAGTTTTACCAAGATTATGAAAATGGTACGCTGAATTATAGAATGGATACTAGGTTAGCTACGGCTGGTTGTACTAAGTAAGTAAACATTTGTGCTCAATCTCATTCATCTTCATTTTTGCACCTATCCTTCTTTTATCTCGGTTACATCCTTTCATAGTTAAGTTGGGAATTCTGTAACCGTTGGCGATACTTGACACTGAACACTGTTTCAATAACCAAGTTATCTTCTTCAGAGACTGAAGGTAAACTTGTGTTTAACACGAAACGCGCGTAAGATAGTGTAAAGTGTTGGTGTAGTGGTAGTGTAAACAGTGTTCAGTATCCTTTCATAGTGTTCTGTTTATTTTTACTATCCCCATTAATTTTTTTGAACGTATTTTTTGTTTCAGCATTACTTTTATACTTTTGTTCATTTTGCAGGAAATCCTTTTCGGTGTTACAGCCTCAGGGTAAAGTCAATCACGAGTGCAATGTCATATTTTTCACTCCTGGTCATTACAAACTCGACATTCAGTGCTGTGCTCCAGAAAGTCTGACGTCGGCTAAAGTTAATTCGTTGATTTCTACGGGTCATATATGGAGGTTCACACCTACCGTTTCATTCCAAGTTAATTAAGATTAATAAAATGTTTAAAAAAATTGATTTTCCTAAAACCTCCTTATAATGTAATTTATAAGCTTTTTCAACGCCTAGATATATTTTTTCTACAACCACTATTTAAAGAACACACAAATTTTTATTCGCAAAGTAGGCAATTGTCTATACTCCCAACAAAAAATGACATTAGTAAGGGCTAGCGCATACATACAACTTTTAGTTGAACAACTGTCTTGTTGTGTATCATATGTTCAAAAGGATATATGAAAGCGCACATACTGTCAACTCGATAGTTGCTCGACAAAAAAGTCAAAAAGCTTTATCGATTTGCTTTTGATTTTAAAGTTGGACAACTATCGATCAAGCGCTCAATTTGTATTGCATAGTATTGATGTGCGCAGACCATCGACTAAACAGTCGATCCGCTGACCTTACTGCGACTGCCAGTCTCGTATAAGCATTTGAAGAGGTGCTACGATTTGAGGAGATAAAAAAATCGATTGTATGCGCACCTCCGCAACTAAATTGTTTAGTTGAGTAGAAATCACGAATATATTCTGATACACAACAAAACAGTTGTTCAACTAAAAGTTGTATGTATGCGCTAGCCCTAAGGCAAAGTACTTACTTTGCGCATACTTGTGACGTTTTCCCTTTCTTCCAAAATTCAGTTGTTTTATGAATTGGCAATTTGTGTTGGGCAGAATATTTAACTACAGTAAGTAATATAATATTTAAAGTAAATCATTGATAAATGTATCTAGTCAAAGAAATTTATATCGTAGAAGTAGGTAGATGAAGAGGTTCAGCAACGATATATGTTGGGCCAGGGTCGCTATTCTTGACATCCTTCGCAATTGTATGAATGAGCATGGTTACGAATGGTCAATTTGCGAACACTTTCTGAAAATTGTATTCTTGACCTGTCTTCGTAGACATGTGGGAACATTTTCATTAGCGTGGTGAAATGAATTTGACAACATCGCAATTTCTAGATTATTTAGTCTGTGTCATAGAGAAATAATATATAATGAGAGTTGTCGTTGCTGTAGTAACCGTAGGCATCGCGTTGATCGCAGCGCACCAGGAAGGGGTGTCGGAACTAATTTTAACAAGCGGGATATTTAAATCTGGTAGTTTGGATTATGGGTAGCAAGTTTTACAATTTGTCTTAAAATTGTTTATTATATAATAATTTCATTACAAAAAATAAAATTTCATTTCATTTTTTGCAATGAAATAATTATAATTAACAAACAATTTTAAGACACATAATTTAGATAAATAAGAAAACAACACACATTTAAAATTTTTATTAACCTGCACATAACATAACAAAATTAACTAAAATATTTGTTTATTAAATTAGTACGATTATTCTATATACATTATCAACTTTCATTAATTAACATTCTTATTGTATCTTTGGATTAAATTATCACAGATCACTTACAATAAATTGTACATT
Organism: Lochmaea crataegi; assembly: GCA_947563755.1. Lineage (NCBI taxonomy): Eukaryota > Metazoa > Arthropoda > Insecta > Coleoptera > Chrysomelidae > Lochmaea > Lochmaea crataegi. The sequence goes on along the minus strand of OX387434.1, from coordinate 16,046,721 downwards.
AGTTAAATGCTTGTTTTATAATATATCTGTTAAAACTGTATAACATAAATATTCTATCCTAACTAGAAAATTGGAATTGGTATCACAATATTTTTACTAAAATTACATAATATTTAAGAAAGCTAATCCAATATCACATCAAATTGCACATTAGTTTAAAACAAAACAAAACAACAAAAACATCACATATTTTAATAAAAAGGAGTTAAAAACTAGATTTTCGATTTTCATGGTCCATTAAGACAAGAACAGGTCTGAAACAAAAAAATTAAACGCAGTACATTTTTACAAAAAAAAGGAATTATTGTTGTTTGTTAGTCCTCTTAACATCATTATAATATTTTTTAATTAATAAGGGGACGCAAACTTTTATGAGCTGAGAAAATACATATGATTTATGTTCTTGACAGGTGAACCAACCAAAATTAATATGACCATTTGCGAAGAGTTCAGTTTTTTCAATAATATTCTCTACATGACCTAAAAGTGGTAAAATATAGTATACAATATCATGCAGCATTGAAAGAAATTTAATGACTTCCCTTTGTACATAAATCAGACGTGTTTTATCATCATTTTCTTTGAAGGAAGTGAAACTATGGTGAACGTCTAAAATGTCTGTCTGCAAATTAGCCTTACATTCTTCGCAATACATTTTCTTCTTCTTGGGAGATAGATTACTGACTCTAGTTTCATTTATTTTACTTAAAATACTTAATTCCAAACATTGTTTGTTGGGAACATGTTCAAATTGACTATCATCAATATTAGAAAAACTAAGCTTTCTTTTTACAGGCAATATGGTATTTTCAAAAGCTTGGGTATTATTATTATGTTCAACTACATTTGGTGGTGTATGATGTAAGGGTTGCAAAGGTAAAGCAAATTTAATAAGACTTTTTCGTAATGAACTTGTGAATGCATTATCATCGAAATGATCTTCACACAACCTTTGATCTTTGGATGTATAAGGAAGTTCTAAGATTTTGTACCACTGTTCCCTTTGATTAATATCAGATGGAAATTTGAAAAATGTTTTATTCTTACAATCCAAATTGCGAAGTGGCCAAAAATATTTATTATTACAATTTTTTGCAATGCAACTATGACGAATTATACCTGGTGATGACATTTTAAAGGTTCACTTACTTTTAATTCCTTTATTAAAACTAAAACCCTAAATAAATTTAAAACTAAACTAATCCTAAATACTACTCACCCTTGCCTCACCATTAATTAGCCATTTGCAATTATAATTTTTGACACTTTCACTTTGACTTTGACAAACACAAGCCAGATTCACACCCACCAATGTATGATTTATTTTGTATATTTTCATTTTTAATGACTTAAAAGTTAATATACTAGGATATTTTATAATATTTATCGACATTGAAGGCGATATGTTAAAGTGTAATGCAATTTATAATATTTTAAACTGTTTTATTCTATTCTGCTTATGTAAAACAATCTTATAGTTCGCGCGACGGTAGCGACTCGATGCGCGGGTCAGTTGAGCAGAAACGTTATGCCTTATACCGGCTATACTTCAATCCGTCTCTTTTTTTTTTGTCTATGGTCTGTGTCATCAGATTATGGTTAGATCGTAAGATCAAGTTTCCATTATTTTAATACAATGATTCCCCTCATTAAAAATAAAAGAACTACTAAGTAAGTGCAGCAGTAACTTTTTCGATAGACCGTGAGACAGACAGTTGAGACACAGCTACAAATAAACTAATGTCCATCTGATAACTTCCTGATGCGAAGAATCTCAATACTACCTACTAAAACGTTGAAATAATGCATTTCTACAATAATCATAATTGTATATTGAAACGTACTCTGGTCGTTATATGCTCAAATCATTCGGTCTACATTGGTGTCATAAAGGGAGTTAAGGTCAATTAATTCTTTAATTAATTTAGTAAAAAAAATTTGATAGTGGTTTTGATTAGATACCTAAATATACGCATATGCAATGCGTTTGCCATCAACAAATACCACTCGCTGGTCTTGCGAATGGTCAAGAATACCAAATGCCAATGACATTCGCAAAATTTTGAGATGCGTACGTTTTTGAGAGGTACGAACGGTCAAGAATAGCGCTCCAGTCCTTGGGACCACAAACAAAGTGGTGTCCGAGGGCAAATACAAAAATGAGTACAAAGCCAACATAGACTACAGCGGAGGAACATAGTAAGACCTTTATAGGTGATATGTGTTAAACGAGTCAAAGAACTACTAAATATCAGTAGAATCAGCCAATAACCATTACAGGTTATCTAATGGATCATGCTCCGCTAAAAGACCACCAGCATAAAAAGGCGATCTCAGCTGCAAATTTTGTGGTTTGGAGTTCGTGACCATAACATGACCATAACCAGGGAATGTAAGTGCCATAACCAAATCACAGTCGGATAAGATATGGGTCACAGATCACCTACCTAACACGGCCCATACACTATGTAATTGGTTGTACGACAAGTTGTACAACTCAAGTCGATTCGACTGTCGAAACGATAGTTGCATAGTGAGTGGCGCTGTCGTCCAACAAGTCGTACTACACGGTTGAGTCGTTCGGAAGTTTGGCTGGTTAAAAATTTGTTGTACAACCGCGTTTGATCTACGACAGATCCTTCTAGTGTGTGTGCAATTGGCGACTTGTTGAAACAATTTCAAATCAGATCCAGATCGTCCGTTCCGTTGTCATCGTCGTTGATGTTGCGGGGCATTGAGCAATATTAAATAATATTAAAATTATCGTAAATATGGAAAATAATCATAGTTTTTGGAGTGAATTTATCGACCTGTATCGTGAGCAGGTCTGTTTATGGGATGTGAAGTCCAATGAATATTCAAATAAACATAAAAGGAATGCCAGCTATGAAATTTTATTAAAGAAATTACAAGAAATAAATTCAAAAGCAACCGTCGAGGTTTTAAAGAAAAAAATTAATAATATGCGAACAGCATTCAGGCGTGAGCTAAAAAAGGTAAGCTCAAACAATTAAAGAAGTACGTCACACAATAATATTATATTTTATAGGTACAATCTTCGAAGGGCACAGGAAAAGGGGGCGATACTATGAACCGACACTATGGTACTTTGATTTGCTTCTATTCACCTCACAGTCAGAAACCGGTAGAAAAGGCATATCCACAGATGAATTGGAAGAAATTTTGGAACACGAAACAGTAAGCATAATTTTTATGTATTTTATGATTTTATTATTTAAACTGAATTAGAAACAATACAAAAATATATAATGTATATTTGTATGATATAACATGGTGTGTTTACGCTATCATTTGTTCTTGGAATGCAGTCTTTCCGATAGTAGTATAATAGTTTTTATATTTATTCCTAACTTGCTTCGCAGAATTACTTGCATTTTTGGTCAAGTTTCTTCTATCCAAACCTAGTAAATTACCACTCTGTCTCCATTCTCCTGGTGTAACATTACCATTAACAATGTCTTCATAATCCACAGAAGTTTCTGTTATGTAATTCTTTTTCGACCTTCTTCGTAAGAAATTATGTAATGCACAACATGCCATAACAACGGCATCGATCCTTCCAATGTTTATAGCAATAGGCTGCAAAAATACCCTGAACCGTGATGCCAAAATTCCGAAAACATTCTCCACTACTCGTCGTGCCCGACAAAGCCGGTAGTTAAAAATTTTTTCATCGTGACTTATTCCTTTTTGCGCATATGGCTTCATTAGATTTTCCATCAATGGAAATGCCTCATCGCCAATAAATTCGTAAGGAAACTCATCCGTAGTATTGGGAAGGGTTGATGGGTTTGGTATATTCAATTTATTTTCTTTCAACCGCTTACAAATTCCTGTATTGTTCCATATTCCCCCATCCGATACACGTCCATTGGTACCAGTATGAACGTACAAAAATTCATAATTTGCATTTACAATTGCAAATAGCACAACACTAAATGTTCCTTTATAATTGAAATAATATGATCCAGAGTTTGCTGGCTTTTTGATAAGAATATGTTTACCGTCCATTGCTCCCAGGCAGTTTTCAAACTGCCACATGGTTTTAAAATCGTGAGCCACTTTTTGCCACTCTTCTGGAGTTGATGGAACCTGAAAATAAAAATTTGATTATGTATTTGTATTAGCATTTTGTTTTATGTTTTTCACGGCATTCTAAGGACCAAATTCTGAATTTCTTGGTATCGTTTCTGAAAAAATAATTACCATGGACACCGTTTCGTTTTTATGGCAATTATCTTCTTGTTAAAGATACGAGGACATCAGAATTTGGACCTAAACGTTTTTAAAATAGTATTTTTTCAGGTAGATGCACTTGAAGAGACTGAAAATGACGAAGAGTTTCAAACACACGCGGAAGCTCCTTTGACGCCATTCTCTTCTGTCAGTGACTTGGAAGAACAAGTAAATCTAAACAGCAATGATACTTCACATTCTGCACAAACCTCTTGCATACTAAATACTCCACAGACCTCCAGAGCCTCATCTACAAAAAGCATATATCAACAAAATTCTAGCACAAAAAGAAAAAAGACTAATGCCATCGAACAAAAGAGACAAGAGTTACTACATTTAGCTCACAAGACACTATCAGAAAATACTATTAACACTGAAGAGGAATATCATATTGCTGGTAAGAGAATCGGGTATCAATTAAAAGCAGTTGAGGGACATCAGCGAATCATAGCAGAAAAATTGATATCCGACGTGATGTTTTACGCCAAAATGGGTAAACTCACAGAAGACTGTAGTATAAACATACCTTCAAACTCTCAATCGCAACCCATCCATCTTTCTGCTCAACAAAGCCAGCAACCACAAGGTTATGCACCCAATTCGGGGTTTCAATCATCAGAAGGCAGCACCTACTCGATGCTGATGCCCTCACAAGGTAAAAACAGTGAAAGCACCACCTCTCAAGTAAGAAATTTTTTTCTACATATGAACCACAAGACTATTAGAAAATAATAATTTTATCCATTTCACTTTCCGTTGTATTTTAAGTTACAAGAGTGTAATATTTATTTTTATTTATATATTTCATAATAAATATAAATAAAGGCGTTATTATTTTACTTACCTTTAAGTATTCCTCTTTTAAGGCTTCGTAAATGGCACAGCATGTCTCAGGAATTATTTTTCCAATGGCTTGAGGGGATATGGCAGTACTGAACTTAAGGTGTTCATAAGAATTTCCAGTTGCCAAATATCTTAGCGTGACAGTTAATCTTTCTTCGGCACTAATAGCGTCCCTCAGTTTTGTATCTTGTTTTGTTATTTTGGGCCGAACCAATTCTAGTAATAAGTTAAACGCGTCGTTGTCCATTCTCAGATAATTTTTAAAATCTGATGGTTCACTTGTGCGTAATTCTTTTAGCAAATTCATGTGTGTGTAGATTCGTCGCTGCAATAACCAGTTTTTGCACCATTTTCTTCTTTTCCTTCATCTTCTAATAAAGCGACCGCTATTGCAGCTATAGAGTGTTTTGATAAAGTAGGTGGCATGATGCTTTATTTGCAGACAACTAGACACCTTGAAACGTACTACAAATCTTCACGACCGATTGATATTTTTAACGTTTGTGTGTGTGGCCAAAATACTATGCAACTTGTTGCATCGATTGTCTGTTCAACCTGTAGTACAACTTGTCGTACAACCAATTGCATAGTGTATGGGCCGTTTATAATATGGGTTATGGCAGAGACATGTCTCTGCTATGAGGCACTGGACTTGGGAGATAACAATTTTCGGAGAGCCTAATGTGCCACCTGAAACATATGGTACACAGTCAATGGGTGAGTGGACTAAATGTGGGAGTAAAGCACAATAATCCAACAGGCTGCTGTGCTCCCGGCTCCAAAGAAGGACAAAAAAGTAGGTAGTTGAATGAATCGAACTTTAAGAAAAATAAGTATATTAGGAAAAACTTTCATTTACATTATTCAATTGAAAGATGTCACAAAAATTATTTAATACAAATAAATCAAAATAAAGTCCATTTTACTATAATTAAATAGAACATGTATCATGTATCACAGTCAATGTGCACTTAAACTAAAACAGTGCAACACGTCTAATAAATACCACATATATAGCAAACATTTGTGATTTAAAAAGTTGGAAAGGCAGATCTATTTAAAACAAAATAGGTTCACCATAAAGTGATGGTCTAATGGCATGAATATATTTAATACAAAATTAAATTGTGTATCATACGAGTATTATCTAAGGGTATATCCTCTTTAGTTTTTAGTAAGGAAGCCAACTAACGATTTTGAAAATTTCAATATGTGTTCAATATGGATAAGAATAATTTGCTTAAACATGTTTTTTCTTTTTGAATTTATGTTTTAAGGATATTGATAAATAAATGCATATTATGCTGCAATTCTCTCTACTGTTACCATTAATATGAAAAAAAACTTTTTGACAATATCATGGGCGTACCCAGAGAGGCGCAGGGGAGAGCAGCTGCCCCTCCCTGGAAATTTTCTATGAATAAGAAGAAGTTTGTCGAAATTGTGGGAGGTTTGGAAAAGCTTTCTCTATAAGAGAATTCTTGGACAAGAGTAGCTTTTCAGTTGTTATCCGCAGTTGATCTAAAGCTAAAGTATATCCATCGAACAAACAGAGCGACCCAAACAACGATAGATACGTGATCAAAGTATTATCACCTTGCGCCTTTTTATCTATTGGCTAAAATAAATATGCCTCCCTACGCTGGCCAATCGGATTTAACTGCAATCGGCCGGCAGAATTCATTGTCTTTGGTACAGAGTCGGAGAGATCACGTGCACTGTGCATGATACTGTTTTGTAACACTCGGTTGCTTGGATGGACAGAGTATACATTCATTTTGGCTTTATGTAATAAAGACAAATAAAATTCGCTGCAGCAACCCGTCGCAAACACATTGCAGTCCAAAACCTTGGACGTAATTATGTAAAGCTCTTCAAACCACAACAGCAGTTACAGAACACAGGCATTTTGCCGAAGAAGGGTGCGAAGAATTATTAAAATCAGCTAATGAAATTGCTAAGCCTTCGAATTCCAAGGATTTCAAGCCGCCAATATATGGCAAATCATCCAGCTGGTTTGTTATATAAGCTCGCTGAACGTGTCCTATTTGGATTCATTATTATCCTCATTAGAGGCAAGATTCGGTAAAGACCAATCACTAGCGTTTGCTCTTTTATTACTACACTTCTCTCAAATGGTAAAACATATAGCTCCAAAATGTATGGACGTAGTATCCAATTTTTGAGCAGGAAGTCTTCGAAGATAATAACATTAAAACAACAAGCAGAATATTTTTATCCAGAAATGAAAACAGCACTAGAAATTTACTTGCTTGGCCCACGCCTACAATTAAGATATTATTCAGTACACTCAGACGCGTAAAATCATGGCTGAGACAAAAATGGTCCAAGACAAGTTAAATATGCTTTGTATCCTCAGTGTACATGAGAAACTTGTAAGCAGTATGGGCGATTTTTCCAAGGGAGACGTCATAAACCATTTTACGGAAGATCCTCGAAAGTAATTTTCAAAATAAAAGTCGAATTGAATGAAGATACTTAAATTTATGTTTATTATTTGACTACTTCTACATGCACTATACCTTATGTCACCGTTTCTCAACCATTTTTATGTCGCGACCCACGAAAAAGCCAAAAAGTTAAGCAAAAAGTCTTGCGACCCCGTCACTATTTTGTTGGAAATAGATTAATTTTTTTTTGTACAAAAATACATATTTTTTGACGTCATAGATTTATTTCATTATCCTTTCCTTGTATAGCTTAAAATAAATCTACTGAATTTTTGACAAGGTATTTACCGATGAAATAAAAATCGAACTGGCAGCCCTGGCGAGGCCGAGCTTCATTGTTATTTACATTTTTAGGGAAGTAGTGTAGGCCAGGGAAGCAAGTACATACCACAACTATCTTATCTCACTCACACTAAAATTAATTACTTTAATAAACCAATCTCGACCCCACGCTTGAGAAACGATGCCTTCATATAGTGTGTATGACAGAACAAGCATAGGGGTCCATCCATGAATAAATCTGACTTGCCCCTCTCTTGGCCAGAAGCTGGGTACGCCCATGAACAATAATTGTAGCACAACTACCTTAAATCCAAACATTGGTCATTCTGGCTAAATGTGAAACTAAAACATAAATTTCTAGAAATGTAATTTCTGGCTATTTTAATAAATAATCTCATTTCATTCTTATTTCAAATTTGTATTATACAAACTTCCAACTAAAATAAAGTTAAGTATATATTTCACATTATCTTTTGAAACACATTTCATAAGTTGGAGGTTTTTCAGGCATTCTTGTTAAATCAAGATCATCACTTTCAAACCATTTGATCTCTTCTTCTGTCAAATCTTCTAATTTTGAATAAATACTTGGGTCAAATTGAGGTGGTGGTCCACTAAGATGAGAAGTATTATTTTGAACATTACTAAATATATTTGTAGAGTATACTTGGGGTTGGGCCGTTTCATTATTTGTGGCAAAAACGAAGTTGGATGCTTGACCAAATACAGCATTCTGTTGAGGTTGGCTAGTTGCTAGTTGTGGATTTTGCATTGAATTAAATATATTTGTATTGGGGTTTACTAACGTTTGTGGCTGTATATTTGGTGGTGCAAATATGTTTGTTGCTGGAGAAACTTGTTTGAATGGAGAATTAGATTGACTTTGTGGGATAAATGGATTAGGTTGTTGATTGTTACTAAAAATAGATCCTGTTGCTGGCTGTTGACTGTTAAAAATGGAATTACTGTTTTGAACTATGTTACTATTTGCTTGGGAAAATACATTGGCTGATGTCTGTACTTGGGATGGGGGGCTCTGGAAAACATTTGTATTTGCTGGATTTGCAAATATATTATTAGATGTATTCTGGGTATTAGCTCCAAATAAACTACCTGTGGTGTTATTTTGAGTCATTTGATTATTTCCAAATACAGTATTTCCACCAAAAATATTTTGTTGGGAATTTGGAAATAAGTTTTGACTAGCTTGAGCAAATATTGGTTGTTGACTAACTGGTCCAGATTTGAAGGTGAAACTAGAGTTATTTGTGTTGGAAAATGTGTTCCCTGAGTAAATACCAGCTTGTGGTGATGCTGGTGTATTATAAATATTTACGAGCATATTTATTAAATCTGATGATGGATTTTGGAGTGATCTTACTTTTACTAAAACTTCTTGAACCATTCCTTGGACTTGCTGCTTCTACAAATATAAGATAGACTTAAAAAAGTCAACTTTAAATAAAATAAACCTACAAACTGTTCTACTGAACCTCTGGCAATTCCTTCATAATATCCTAACCTGATTTCTTCAAAACTTTGATCTTCAAAGCCAGGAAAAGCAGGTTTTTCTTTAAATGGTGCATAACATGAGAACAACCACTGCCCTCCTTTTTCCGCTTGTGTCATATCAGATACTACAGACTTCACCAATGTGTTGATATCTACATTTTTTTGTTCATGACCAAGTGATGGGTTCATCTTAGGTTGGGCCAGAGGAGTTGCTCCAAAAACAGATGAATTACGCCATGTATTTGATGGTCCAGATCTCTGGTACGAATTAAAATTATCTAAAATAAAAATTGTTATAGTATGAACTAAAATTTTTCTTGAATTATTTTCTACCATTAACAGCGTGCTCAAATTTGCACATTTCTCCAAATTTACAAGTTCCTTGAAGAAAAAACTTGCATACAACCATTTTTCAAATAAATATTTTTTTGAAATTTTATAAACAAATGGTAACTTTTAGTTTGTAGGTTAAGTCATAGAACATAGAACTTACTTAGGATTTTGAATAGAATAAAGGAGTTCAGTCTAAGGTCAGTGTGACCAACAAAAAGTGGTTTTTATGACAAGAATGACAGTTAATGTCTACCATTCAAAACATAGGATTTTTGCAGGTTTTTTATCATTATGAACATCTATATTGCTTTATTAAAACAATGAATACACCCCTGAAGCGTAAATCTTAAAATTTAAAATGACGTTTTAGCTGAATTCTCAATGCATCGGTGGCCAGTAATTCTAGGAACTTTCGGCAAATCACCAATTCTCATCTGTCATTTTGTCACTAGTTATGAGATCTCTGCTTTTGTCGACAAGACGTGTAGAATAGAGTCGATAGTAGAATTCTATAGTGTGCAGAGTCCCACACCTGAAAACGTGTTAAGTCAAGTGTCAACATAAAATGTCATCCGTCTAAGTCACACCATAGACTAAATATTAGTATCGAAAGTGCACTCTTGCAACTGTTCGAGCGCATCGTTCATTTTATGAGGAAGGAATGATTGGGGTTGCCGTTGCTGTTGAAAGATGTCCCCAACCGGTGAAGGATGTCACTACTGATAAAACATTTATTCAACAGGTAAGAGATGTCCCCCAGCGGCGGAGGACCGTCTTCTCGGCTGGTGGATCCCCCTCTTGGTTGGAAGGCGTCCGTCGCTGGTGGAAGCTGTAAATGGAACATAGTAAAGGTACGTTTACATTCACTTCCAATTTGAATTGCAATTGGAAATTTTTGACAGCTAAATGATTGACCGTTTACATTGAAAATTGAATTGTTTTTTAGGTTACCTATCAATGAAAATGTAAACAAAATAAAAATATAATTATTTTTAAAGTTTTGTAAAAATGGATACTAGAGATACTTTTAAAGTTTGTATATTAGGGGCTCTTAGTGCTGTAATTGGTGTTATGCGATTTAGATTAAAAAAAAAGAAAAATTCAAAAAATTTCATCCGCAATAGACGAGTTTGGGTAAAAGACATTTATTTAAAACGACACCAGTTTGGTGTATTTATTACTTCACAGTAATCTGAATCTTCACATTCACTTAACATATTTTTTTTCTTTGAAATCTTATAAATCTTGAAAGAACACAAGAACCTACACTACAACAAAACAGAAAACTAACCTTTAAATGTCAAATTTATGAATTTTACGAATTTTTTCTTGACCATGTCAAGCTGCTTGCACCAATTTGATTTGAAAGTGAGCGTGACCTTGAAAATAAATTTCAAAATAAACGACAATAGAGTTTGTCATTTGTCAAGCTCCAAATTTTCACTTCCAATTTAAATTGGAAGTGAATGTAAACGTACCTTTAGACTTGCTGTGGATAAAAGTAAAATTAATTACAAACAAAAATAAATAATAAAAACAACTCGATAAATTCAATACATATGGAAAAATAAAAACAATTGCAATTGGAGGAAAACATTTGCGGTTGAAATATGTTCTTCGCGGTTGGAAGATATACCGAAACGGTAGAAAATGTTCTAACGTATAAAAAATATATCCAATGACAAAGTATGTTTCTCACCGTGGAAGATGACCCTCTCGGATGGATGATGACTCTCTAGGCTAGATGATAAACCTTTAGGTTGGATCATACACTCGGTTGGAAAAACGTAAAAAAATTTCTGGAACAGAAAATCAAACAAAATTGAACCTGGAATTTACAGGTGTACAGTTGTTTAAAAAAAAAGAGCAAAAAATACAAGATTATTATAAATTATGCGCCATCCTACCTTTTTTGTCATTGTTAGGGTCGAGTTATTCCTTCTTCGAATGTGCGATGAAAAATTGGTAATTAAATTCATTGTTGTTTGTCTATCCAATCCGAACAATTTCTTAAGCTGGAAATCCGGTATTTCATAAGGATCCATCTCATCCCTTAAAACTCTCCGTTGAAATTTCAAATGATTTCTAAAATAATATATATGTATTATGATACCACATATACCTATGATATAGGACCATATCTTACCTATCACGCTCTTCTATCATTGGAAATACCAATTTTTTATTTTTTTTTCACTGAAGAATGTAGCTTCACCAATAAATACACAACACAAAAACAAACTGTAAGACGCACCGATTTCCGAAAACCCGATCGAAAATATTCACAATTCTATAAGATTTTCTGTGACTTACACGCGCGGAATTTTATATATACCCTGAAAAGTTATAAATTTGCGCAGAATTGACCATGAAGACATATAAAATTACATTTTTATAACATTTGGTTGAATGGAATAATTAATATAGGTACATACGCGTTTAGGGTAGTTCCTCGCTCCGTTACCTTAAACAGAAAAATTAAATAAATATCGATCCATTGATCTAATATTTACCAATTTCAGATGTCCCACAAGTTTCTGATCCATTATTTCTATTCATTCTCTCTATTACTTGTGAGTTTGGAGATATTTGCAGTTAAAATAGGTCTGAAACTTCTGGGACACCCGGTATTTTATCTAATATTTCTCCATATCCATTCTAAATAAACGTAGAAACATTTTCAGAAAAAAAAATTAACTGACACAAATAGACATGGGAAAATAGTATAGGTACCTATATAAAAAAGAATATAATATAAAAGCTGTTCTATGTTAAATATATAAGCAAAAGTTTTCTAGTAATTACCCTGTAAATAGAATTTTTTTAAATATATTGAAAACCGTATAAATTTTTATTGAAATATTTCTAGGTTTATCACAAGAAATGGAACTTTGTTAAAATTATTGTTATTTTAAATTAAAATCAATAAAAGTCGAAAAATAACGAAAAAATAATTTACATTAACCGATTTTCAATTCAAATATTCTTAATTCATGTGTCCAAGATTCAATCAAAAGTAAAAAAAAATTAATTGTACGCCATAAAAAATATACTAAAACATGAACTTACCCTAAATCTAATATTATAAACTAGAAATCCAGATCCATTCCAATTTTGTGAATTTGAGTTCCAATTCCTACAAAATTCAGTCAATGCGTTATATAATCCCAATTAGTCATGGTAGAATATGGAAATTTTTAGTTAAAAGAGACTCAAAAGTTGATTATAAACAATTATAAAATTTCATTAATGATTACCAGGATATTCGGAAGAAGTTCGAAATAAATAATTATTGAAAATTTTATTTTTTAAAGGACGGAAAATTTCTGTTTTTAGATAAAATATATTCGATAACGTTCTAAGCGATTCCAAAATCGATTAAGCAATTAGTAACATTATTGTTTGCAAAAATTATAAAAAATAAATATTTTTAGGATCAAAAATAGTATGGAAACTTTTATAATTATAATTACTAGTAAAAACCGTTAAATAAAAGAAAAGCTTACCTTATTCATTCCATTTCAATATATGATTCCAATCCATGGCACTCACTTACACTACACTACACAAAATTTCGAAAACGGCACTTTCGACTCTACACTACACGTAATAGCGAAAACAGCACTACAGGCACTTCAGAAAATTTCGAAAACGACACTCCCGACACTACATTACACGTAATACCGAAAAGGTCAATCACGATGCTTCGCAAAATTTCGAAAACGCCACAACCGACACTTCACTATACAAAATTTCGAAACCGACACTCCTGACAGATCCGTACTACAAGACGGTTTGCGCGGTACTGAATGAGAATGTTGAATATATCCTGTGTATAAAATATTGTATATAAAAATATATTTATGTTGTAATTCGTGTTTAAATTTTTCGGCTCTTATAAAAAATGTAAATGTTAATATTTTATTGATATTAAACATACCTTTTATTTATAATTGCCAAGTTTGCATTTATTTTATCCTGTTTGTAAATGTATATATCTGCACTTTGCTAGAGTAAAGATAAACTCTGGCTCAGCGCAGCCGGTAGAAGACATCCAGCTTTCAGGAGGGGGGGGGGGCATTTTCTAGTTTTGTCTGTGTATTCCTCCCCGGCGGGGAATATTTTCCATCGGTTGTGAATATTTTAACCGGTTGAAGATATTTTCTACCGATAAAGGGAATATATAACGTCTAGTCGAGAGGGACAACTTCCTGCCGTGATGGACAACGTTTGATTAGATTTGTTTATAGATACGTATTTAATTTCATAAGTTTTATATTGCGCTTTGGTTGTTGTATATGAAATTTTGTGTATTATTGTTAAATATTTAACTCCACTTTTACCATAACTGTTTCTATTTGCCTTTTTTACAGTACTGTTCTGAATTAACCTGTTACTTGAGAGATTACAGTAATCGTAGAAAACGACACGTCTTCACATAAAGAAAGCGATAACGATTACTTTCGTCGACAGGACCTGTAGAATAGAGTCGATAGTAGAATTCTTTAGTGTGCAGAGTCCCACTCCTGGAGTAAGTATATAAAACACGGAACACGTCAGTGTACTGAAGAGAACGATAAATAGATCTAACTACTTGGATAGATTGTTATTCCCCTTTTCTATATTTAATGAGTTAATTTAATATTTATAATTTGTTGTGATTAGTTGGTTCACATTATTATCTATGTTTTCGGCCACTTAAATGATTTATTTCTGTGACTGCACTGCCTCGGACCTAGGGCAGTGTGGCTCTACGCTGCACTCATATATGTAGATTATCTATGGCTATGGTTGGTTACACTGCAGCAACAAACAACAACGAACCTTATTATTGTATAGCCTCCATGGAGCTCTCCATGCTTATTACAATGGAGATCTCGTTGTAATCTGCCCGCGAACTCTGTAACTTGATAGAAATATAGAATAGTATATTTCATTTAGGTTAGGGATAAAATGTTGCCCTATCGGGTTAGCGCCACTGAACTATAGCCATATAGTTCAGTGGTTAGCGCGAAAATATCGATGCCATAAATTTGCTGGAAATAATTTTAAAAATTTTCAGTTGTCCACTGATTTCAGTTTCATAATCATTATTAATTTATTATTTGTAATTTTTGTAATAATCTTAGGGGGATTTTCATGTAAATGTTATGATTTTAGGGGGTTTTGACTTAAGCTTTGGGAAGAAAATTTTTTAAGAGATGGCAATACTGGCTGTCGTCTCAATTATTTGTATGTTTTGTGATTATTTTCAAATCTGGATAAACGGTAAAATCGTTTAGTGTTGACTGGTCACAGATGTTGTTGGGTTGGTTGAGACAACATGGTTGAGAGGCAAGATTGTAAAAAACGTTAATTATATGATAGTAGAATAGCTTGTCAGTTACAACAAAATTGAAATAAATTATTAAAATATTGCTAGAATTGCAAGTATTACTGAAAACATTGAACTCCAAAAGAATAATTTTCGTAGTTCAAATATTAGTTTTATATTAACTTTATTTTCGAAAACTTTCTTGGCTCCATTCCTTCTGAGGTGAGTAATTCAATGTTATTTATTACTATGACTGCGTTGGGGTGAATCAGTACCCTAAAGGCACATGTTTTCAACAATTTTTTTTATAATATCTACAATTTTTTTCTTTTAAAATACCTGAACATTCAAATCCTAATGACAGTAGAGAAAAAAACATGTTTTCAACTCAATGGGTGGAATGCATAAAAAGTGGTAGGTACTACTGCGCTAAAAAGTATCTATTTCATAGAATTTGCTTTTATATATATATTTTTTTGTTCGAAAAAGATTTGACTAGGTATTGAAATTGAATTATCCTTTTTGGATTTGCAAAATGAAATCTACCCTGTTATAGGATTAAGTCCTCTTCAGGGTTTGAATTGAGAAATTAAAGGCAAATGAATTTACTGTCGCGGTAGGGACAGCTGTGGCTGAGCACCCAAGGATGGCCATTTGGTTAATTTCCGCAATGTATTGCGGTTCTAAAAGTATCTGCTTCACCCACAGCACAATCGAAGTACCTACTACTGAAATGAAGTATCTACTATCTTGTGGTACGCTCATCATATGTCATAATAATCCTGTTAGAACTTGTTTTTGTTTCAATGCCTACATTTAGGGTATTTACTTTAGTATCTACTTAAAATTTTCTGGGTTAGTTAAAAGTCGTGGATATGAGTGATTCTTTGGATGCCAAGAATTAGGCCAAGATCAAAATGAACAAATGTTATTTGTTACTCTTCTTGAAGATTATCAGATTTTATTTGATAAAAGAATGACACCAAAAATCAAATATAAAAAAGAAGATGCACTGAAAAAACTAAAAGTTTAATAACATGAAAACTAAAGTTGAGATAATTGTTGACGTGAAAAAAACTGGAACTGGAAACTGGATTTATGGAGCGCAGGAGAAAATCCAGTCCTACACAGGAAACCAGGTGTGTGTTAAGCCGGTGTTAGTGATAAGGCTGAGGTTTCTTTACAAAACAGTGATGACGAGTTCCAAATCTGGATCCAAACAAGCTAAAGTCATGACATTTCAAGCAGCTGCAAAAGAAAAGTCACTAAGTGAATTAAGAAAACTTACTTACAAAAATAAAATGAACCTACTGAAGCCCAAATTTCTGCTGCTTGAGCTCAACAATCTTCTGCGGAAGCTCAGGAACGGGCCCCGATTGCCTTGGTGAACTTGGCCAAAGCAGGTGAGCAGTTAGTTGACCATTTAATTAGATGGGACATGTTGGATGGACAGTAATAAGTATTTTTTGTTCATAAATGTGTTATAAACTATTTTAGAAGGATCATTTTCTATTTTATTTGTGTTACAAGGTATAATTGGAAATAAATGCCTACTACTAGTCTTTTGATTATATTACTGAACAATTATTCAACATACTCGTTAAGGTAGTACATAATGATTATATTGCAAGTTTAACACTTCTGAAAATACAAAATTTCTAGGAATGGAATTAGATTGCAAATCAAATTTTAAAAATCACATTGCCTGTTTATGTAAAAAATTAAACAAATTATATTTTGCTTTTAATAGTTTAAAATCAAATTTATATCAAGATTATTTACTGAATTTGTATTATGCACTCATATATTCTGCGATCGGCTGCAATGTAATTGTGTGGGGCAGAGAAAGCGAAATTTGGCGAGTATTTATTGTCCAAAAGAGATTTATTCGTTTGATCTTTGACTTAGACTACAAGGAGTCCTGTAGGAGCACCTTTAAAAGCAATAATATCCTGACATTCACAGGCATATATCTCTACAAACTTCTAATTTATACCTTTATTAACAAAAACAACCTTCAGAAAAATAGTGACATACATAATCACGATACGAGATCTAAGAGTCATATTTACTTAAACAAATTTAATCATACCCAATTAAAAAAGTCGCCAACATATGCCGAAGATGAATTTTTTAATCGATTACCAGATGTTAACAAACAAATAAACCATCTCAAAAAATTTAAAACTAGTCTTGAAAAATTTCTGATACAACATTGTTTTTACTCGCTAGATGAATTTGTTAGGTGGCGTAACATCTCTTAATTCATCACCTAATTTTGGATCTTTTTGTACTTCAGACTTTAAAAATGTAACTTTTTATTTTATTTTCTTATATTCTTGTTTATACCAATGTTGTTGCCTGTATACATTTTACTTTTAATTCTAATTTTGATTTTAATTGTTTTAACTATAGTTTTATACTGCGTCTGACTTGTCTTATGTCATGTATATGATGGTAAAGACTAATACATTATCTATCTATCTATTAGTTGACATTACGAAATAAAGCCCCAGCTACTTCATTTATTTTGCTTGATTACCACATATTAGTTCATTTGGATGTTGTACTTCCATCTCAAGTGGTTCAAAATCATTATAGGAATCTTGCAGATGTTTGTACAAATGCACAGACAATATGTTTTGGAATGTTTTCAGACGAAACGTATAGTGGAGCATGGGAAAACGCCGTTTCAACTGACCAAAACAGCATTCTATAACAGCATTCTTTTGCATGTATTAAATTATAATTTTCTTGAATAGGTGTACTTGCATTTTTAAATCAGCAACCACGGAGCAATACCATATCCTTCATCACTTAACAAGGCTGCTTCTTACATATTATTATACATAATTTGTTGCACTGTGGAGCTTCGCCAAATTCGGCTATCGTCACAAAGTATCGACACTTTCAACATTTCATTGGCGTTACAGGTAGCTTAAACGTTCATTGAACATATCCCTTTTCTGTTCACATATTCATCATGGTGAATAGATGGTTTTGTTATTTTTACATTGGTACATGGTCTTACCTCAAATTATCCTAGTTAAATCCCCGCTCGAAGAACAAAAACGGAGAGTCAAATTATATGTCAAATTGAAATATATTTTGAAAAATCTTATCTTATGTCTACAATTTTGTTTCCATCACCACTTATATAAAATATAAGAGGTTACAACTAATCTAAAAATAAAATATACAAGTAACTACTACGTACAGGAACTCTGATAACTAAATATCTAACAACAGTAAATAAATAGCACCTATGACTCTAGGCATGCGATGGATATTTGCCCACTCATTGATAGCAACTCCAAGTTACTCGTTAGCGTTATCGAAAATGTTATCCAGTTATTTTTTTTTAACAAATTGCTTTAGATACAGCTACCAATGTTCTGGACACAGTACTTTGATTCACGTTTATATCAGTGCCGACTCCTTGCTGAAACCCAGGATCTCCTTTTTTTTTTATTGTACACTTAACAGTAATCAGAAATACAGAGTTTCTATGAGCTATTCTGTTGGCTATTGGACCAATAGGTTAGTCTTAAGAATGTCCTGATCATACTTCTCCAATGAGAAGATCTCTTACGCTTTATTTAAGGACAATTGGCCAGCTACATTTCAGTCTTCTGTTGTTTGGTTCTTGGGTTAGAGGCTGTAGTAGTAGATTAGGAAGAGTGTCTAGCTTTAGGTAGTGGTTATGGCTTCTTTCTTGTAATGTTGGGATACTGAGGACTTGATGGATCAATTTGTTTGTGACATACCATGGTGCATCAACTAGTGTTCAAAGGATCTTAGATTTGCTGGCGCATCCCCATAATTCTATTCCGTAGGTCCAGATGGGTATGATGACTGCCTTATATATTAAGACTATTTTGTAGTGAGACTGGCGATCTTCTTCCACGTAGCCAGTGTAGTTCACGGAACTTTAGGTTGATCTTCTTTCATTTCTTGGCTAAGTGTTCTTCCCTCCAATTGTGTTTAGAGTCCAAGTGTAATCCCAGGTATTTGACACAAGAAGTTACAGGTATCACTATGCTATTAATAGTAACTGGAGGACATCGGCTTTTTCTTAGTGTAAATGTTATGTGCTGGGATTTGTTTTTGTTGATTTTTATTCTCCATCAGTCGAGCCATTCTTAGATCTGGAATAAGTGGTCTTGGAGATTGGCAGAAGCTATTATTGGATCTTCATGTATAGCCATTATCACAGTGACGTCATCAAATGTGCCAATCATAATAATAAATAAATCATAGTATAGTCTGAGGTTGGGATGTCAGATGTATATGTCAGGTACAGAACTGGCCCTAGGACACTGCCTTGTGGAACTCCAGCATTAATGGGTTGGAATTCAGAAGTCTCATGACTAGCTTTTGTTCTGAAGGTTCTGTTTGTTATATATGACTTGAGTAGAGTGAAACATGAATTTGGTAGACAGTGTTCGATTTTATTTAAGACTTTCAGGATCTCCTGAAAAAAACATTATTCACATTTTCGTTATTTTACAATTTCTTCACCGGGTACTCACCTAAGCTTCTCAAAAAAATCGGCATTTTTCGAGTGGGCGACAAGGCTCCACCTCTTGTTTCTACAGAAACACCGTAATCATCCAAAAAATAATTTGCAAGCTACTCTCTATTTTCTCTGTTGAACCTGAAATACCAAATGTTGAAAGTATTTAGATTTCATGCAAATTATACGTATTGATCGCATAAACCTGCACAATTTATGATAATTACCTAAATAATTTACGATAGATGTCATCGTTGTATCTACTTCTTTCTAGATTTTCTGCGGCGACCGAAGTTGCTCAAACACCAACTCCACTTAAACTGAAGTAAATACTACTTTCTAAACTACTAGATGCTTCTAAAGCATAAAGCATAGTTCCTTCTTCTGTGTAACACTAACATTGTAGCATGTAGATACTTCAAAAATGTAGTATATACTTGAAGCATTAGCATGTACTACGTTTTATGCATTCCACCCAATGGATGGTAAAACAATTCCAACAAATCAAGACTATAATTTTCCACTTGTTTGAACACTTTTGCAATATTTTCTTTTATATTTTAGTGCATAGTGTGTTTTTAAACTCAAAAAGAGAATGGCGTATGCTGCTGAAATATCTGATGATTACATATCTGATAGTGAAGAGGAAAAAACTCATCTATTAAAAACTGTTATTTCTGAATCAGAGGATGAAGGATTGCCTATGCCTAGATCAACAAATTCAGAAAATGCATCATCTTCACACAAAAAAAATTGTATACTTACTGATGATGATGATGATGAAGATACTTCAACCACTACTAGAAAAACAGGTACTATACGAAAACAAAACAAAAAAGGATTGTATAGTAGTGACTCTGAAGAAGAACAAGTATTTGTAAATCAAATAAAAGTGAGAAAAAATATTTTTATCAAAAATGAAAATATAAACAATACAGAATCTTCTGGATCTGACGATGAAAACATTAATTCTGAAAAATCTTCAGTGAGAACACAATCAATTAAGAAACATATTGTGATTAGTTCAGATTCTGATGAAGAATTGAAGGTTGAAGATAGAATCTCCCAAGATTTCAAAGAAAAAATATTCTTATCTAGTACGTTAAGGGATGAAAATCCAACAAGTACTCCTGTAAATAAGACAACTGGAAAAAGGATGTTAAATAAATCAATTGTGACACCAAGACTCTTTAAACAAATAAAAGAAGATGCATCCAGGTAAGCATTAATCATACCTACCACATGATTTATAGCTAAATTATACATTGGTGATTCAAAAGGGTAGCAGTATTAGTTTACCAATGTGTTTCTTTTGCAATAATATTTACACTCTATATGTTTTAAGGTTAAAGTGTTTACTTGGCTAGTTAATAAACTAGCTGGATAGTATACAAAGTATATAATAGGTACATCCCATTTTCAAAACATTTCATGTATATTATTATAATATATAGTTTATATTATATACTCTGTATACTATCCAGTTTATAAACTAGCCAAGTAAAATCTGTAACTGTAGCATCATAATATATTTGTAACTTGTGATAGATAATTGATGCATATATTAACTTTTAGCAGTGATATGCAAGACATTTGCGGGGGAAATTTTGTTACTCCAAAGTCTTTTCAAAACCCTGAAGCAGCCTTTACTCCTAGAACAGTGAGCAAACCAATATTATCAGATTCTGATAGTGACATTATTGAAGTAAGTGATGAAAGTATGTCAACCACTCGTACTATTAAGAAAACTAAACAGCCAACACTTCCTGAATTGTTGAAAAAAAAGACTATAGCCAAAGAACAAAATAGTGTTCAAGACTTAACATCAGATGTAATGAAGGTATGTATTTTATTTCACATTGAATTAGGATTCATTTGAATATAATATTACCACAATTAGTTTTCTGCTCTGCAGATTGATGTATAAATGGTTTATTATATTTTTATATCACCTCTATGGGACATTACTTTACACTTTTACCTTTTGAATAGAAAATATTTTGATTTTTTTTTCTTTAAAGTATTTGGCATATAGTTTTAACTAAGCTTTATTGATACTTCACTATGATCCATTCAAATCACACACTCCTATATTGTGTGAGTCAAAATTACTAAAATGAGTGAAATATAATATGCTATATTTAAAGATACATTATTTATTTAAAAAACAAACATTAAACCTTTTTTTGTGCCGGCAAGCCACTGACGTCCGCATTTCTCCTTATGGAGTTTCACGGGCGTCAGCAGATTGTCACCAATGATGCAGGCGTGGTTGAAATGCAGTTTACACACAATTGTAGGCCCAAACACCCTGAGCTGTATGCGACTTCGACATAGTGTGAGGCTCACCAAGAGTTACTACTCACTAAACAGTCCACCCCCTGTCGCTGTGTCATCGGAGCCGCCTATATGGCATAGCATCGCATCATGCTGGTCTGTTCTTGCCTTTTTTTTGTCTTGCCAATTCCTCATCGTTTTCCACCTTCATGATACATCTTATATGCTTGCAAATTTCATCATATCTTCGGAGCTGGTTGCTTTCTTCGAGGAAACTTGCTATTTCCAACGTGATCCCCGATCTCAGCCGTAAGGCGATCCTGTGTTGTTCAAACCTGGGGCATATGAATGCAGAATGCCGGGCATCGTCAATGTCAGCCTTGCAGTACTCACATGCTTCACTTTGGTCTCTACCTATTGTTTGAAGGAACCTGTCCTGTGATGAATTGGGTCATATAAAAGAAAAAGAATCGAGCTATAAAGTATATAGTAGTAATTGTGTGCAATGTTTTCTATAGCGCTCCTTTTTTCACTTTCAACTAAAGATTTCCTCAAGTGTGTCTTCTTTTATATTTAGGACTTGACTTGTTTATGTTGTAATATCCGTTTCTTCTATAATGAATGAAAGACGTTTGTGCAGGCTCTTCAATGAATTTATTACAACAAAACAACTTGAATCTAAAAGTAACATGGACAACTCAACTGACAAGATGACAACAAACTTCAAACTCACACTGATTGCTGGATTATGTTAAGTAATTTTACAACACTACCCCTTAAACCAGCAATTAATAAAGACCAATATTTTTAATACAAAAAAT
Organism: Lochmaea crataegi; assembly: GCA_947563755.1. Lineage (NCBI taxonomy): Eukaryota > Metazoa > Arthropoda > Insecta > Coleoptera > Chrysomelidae > Lochmaea > Lochmaea crataegi. The sequence goes on along the minus strand of OX387434.1, from coordinate 16,024,095 downwards.
ATGCTTGGGATTATGCATCCCCTTTGTTAAAACATCTGCTACCATTTTTTCAGTAGGCATGTATTTAATTTCAACCAAGTTTTTTTTCAATTATTTCCCTCACAAAATGGTACTTAGTGTCTATATGCTTAGTTCTGTTGTGGTAAACAGGATTTTTTAACAATTTTTGGGCACTTTGGCTGTCATTGAAAAGAATTACAGGTTTGGTCTCAAAAAATTCTTTTAAAAAACCACTAACAAACATGGCTTCTTTACATGCTTCAGTAATAGCAATATATTCAGATTCAGTACTGGATAGTGCAACGCAAGATTGTTTCTTGGATTCCCAAGAGATTGGAGCATTACTCATTTTTAGGACAAATCCTGAATATGATTTCCTATCATTTATATCATTTGAAAAATCTGCATCTACATACCCATACAAACTTTTATCTGATTTACTAAAAATTAGACTTTTGTCCAAGGTCCCTTTTAAGTATTTTAATACCCGTTTTGCATGTTTCCAATGCTCAATACTGAAACTTGAATTAAATTGGCTCAAATAACTAATACTAAATGATATATCTGGTCTTGTATGAACCGCCAAATACATTAATGAACCAATCAAATTCTGATACGGTACATTAGGTTTTTCATAAGTGGTTGGCTTAAGTTTTAAACCAACTTCAATAGGAGTCAAAACAGTTTTTGCATCACCTAACTTAAAATGCTCTAATAATTCCAAAATATAGTCACTCTGATTAACTTTAATCATATTGTTTTGCTTATCAAAATCAATATTTAAACCTAAAAAATGCTTGATTGGCCCCAAGTCTTTAATTTTAAATTGTTTTGACAATTCCTGTTTGAGGTTAGTTTTTAAGACAGGAGAATTAGAACAAATCAAAAAATCATCAACATAAAGGGCAACTAGAATGATGAATTTATCATTATTTTGAAAAAATATACATGGTTCAAAACTTGATTGTCGAAAACCTAAGTTTTTTAAGAGTTTTTTCACTTTAATATTCCAAATTCTGGAGGATTGTTTTAATCCATATATAGCTTTTTTTCAGCAAACATACTTTATTTTCATTATTTTTAAGAATAAACCCCTCTGGTTGTACCATGTAAATTTCTTCATCCAAGTTTCCATTTAAAAACGCGGTTTCTACATCTACGTGGTCAATATCTAAACTTAATTCTACAGATAAAGCGAACAATATTCTTATTGTAGAGTATCTAACAACAGGCGAAAATGTTTCAAAATAATCTACACCAAATATGTGTGTGAAACCCTTCGCAACTGGCTGTGCTTTATACCGTACTTCATCATTTGAATTCTTTTTTAAACAAAACACCCACTTCTTTTGCACAACATTTTTGTTTGATGGACGGTCTACTAAAGTCCATGCTTCATTTTTCATTAATGATTGGTACTCACGTGCCATTGCTTTTTCCCAGTTTCTTCGGTCAGTTCTTGACATGACTTCATCTATGGTCTTTGGATCTTGCATTTCATTATAAGTCTCCTCATTAATTACATTATATGAAATATAGTCTTCCATATTTCTTTTCTTTGACACCCTTCCTGATCTAGTTACAACTTGATCATTAATTTCCCTAAAATTTTCACCTTTACTTCCTTCTGAAACTTCATTTTTTTCATTAAAGTCACTACTATCCAATTTATGTTTGGTTTTTGTATGTAGGTCAACAGAAACTGCTGAATCAGGATCCGAGTTGCTAGATTCAGCCTTACAATTATTTATATTTTTAAAAGGTTGATTCAAGAATTCATTAAATTTTACATTACGACTTATAATAATTTTATCTGTATCTGTGTCTATAATTCTATATGCTTTACTATTTTCACTGTATCCCACCATAATGCCTGTTTTTGCCTTTTTCTCTAGTTTAGATCTTTTTTCTTTTGGAATGTAAACAAATGCTTGAGAACCAAATGTAATGAAATATGATAGATCAGGTTTCTTTCCGACCCATAACTCATAAGGCGACTTTTCTTTACTTCTAGTATGTAGTCTATTAGAAATATAGTTAGCAGTTGTTACTGCTTCCCCCCAATATTTATGAGGTAAATTAGCATCTAATAACATACACCTTGCTGATTCCATTAATGTTCTATTTTTTCTCTCTGACACACCATTTTGCTCTGGACAATATGGTGCAGTCGACTGAAAACTTATACCAAAACTTTTAAGTAACTTCTGCACAGCTACCCCTGTATATTCCCCTCCATTATCACTTCTAAAGGTTTTTGGGTAAACCCCAAAAATATTTTTGACTTCTAAAATGAATTACTTTAGTTTAATATATACTTCATCTTTAGATTCTAATAAATAAAGTGTGGTATATCTTGAAAAATCATCAGTTAAAGTCAAAAAATATTTCTTTTTACCAACGGTAGGAGTTCTCATAGGTCCACATAAATCACTATGAATTAAATCAAGAACTTTGAATGTTTTACTTTCTGATTTTTTAGGAAAAGGTTTCCTAGTTAATTTACCTTCAATGCAAGTGACACATTGTTTTTTCTGACCGCAATCATTTAGTTTTATGCCAATAGCTAAATCTTTACTTACTATCATTTTTATGTCATCAGGACTTCTGTGACCTAAACGTCTATGCCATGTATGTATACAATTATTCATTTCCTCACATGTTTTAACTATATTTACTTTTTCTGAAAACATGTTCAACTTATACAAACCATTTGAGTATTTTGCTGTGGCTATAATAGAATTATTAATTTCTATGTAACAATTATAATCATCAAACTTTATGTTATAACCAGCTTTTGTAATTTTAGACACCGATAACAGATTATTACTAAGCTCAGGTACAAATAAAACATCTTTAAGTTTTAAACTTATGCATTTACCTGAAATTTCTGTTTTTACTAAAATATCTCCTTTACCTTTAACTTGCATTTCGTGCCCATTTGCAACTATAATATTGTTTAATTTTAAATAATCCAACTCAATAAAAAATTCTGGATTATTTGTCATGTGACTTGTAGCCCCTGAATCAATATACCATTCTTGATTATCTTTACTATAACCAGAAACATTGAAACAAAAAACTGAGTCAGTCAACTCATCACCTTCAACAGTTACTTTAGCATGCTGCTTTCCCTTACTTCTGTCTTTCTTCTTGAAAAAATAATCTTTTTTATAGTGACCTTTTCTATGACAATAGTAACATTCCATTTTTTCTTTCATCTCCTTTGAAAACTTCTTATTTGTGTTCAATGCTGTCTCTGTTGAACTGGTATCTTCTTTTCTTTTATACTCATCCATTAGTTTCCCCTTTACATATTCAAGAGTCAACTCATCATCTGGCCTGGCATCTAATGCTGTTACTAATGTGGAATAGCTTTCTGGTAATCCACCTAATAATAATGCAGCTACATGGAAATCCTTAATAGTCTCGCCAATACCTCGTAGCCTTTCAACTAATTCTAGTATTTCTTTAATATATTCATGCATTGACTTATTTTCAAGTCTGGACTTGTACAGTTTCCTCAATAAATACAACTTGTTACTTAAATTATTTCTTTCATGTACTTTTTGCAGTTCATTCCACATTTCTTTCGCATTTTTGCATTTATAAATGTGTACTATCTGATTGTCTTCAATACTTAATGATATTGTAGCTTGTGCTTTTTCATCTTTACGTTTCCATTCAACGGATGGTTCATCTGGGATTGCCTCTTCTACTACAGACCAGTTTCCTTCTCGTGTTAGCAACATTTTAATTCTAAATTTCCAATTTTGATAATTGTTGTTGTCTAATCTGGCAAAAGTAAACTTTACACTTTCAGATTCCATGTCTTCAATTTGCTTTACAAGCCACGTCGGCACACACCTTTTTTTAGATTAGTTTTTTATACTTCACTTTGACATTCAGTAAAGCTTTATTGAATCTGGCCTGGGCCTATAACCTGTTGTAATATCCGTTTCTTCTATAATGAATGAAAGACGTTTGTGCAGGCTCTTCAATGAATTTATTACAATTAGTAAGACTACAAAACAACTTGAATCTAAAAGTAACATGGACAACTCAACTGACAAGATGACAACAAACTTCAAACACACACTGATTGCTGGATTATGTTAAGTAATTTTACAACAGTTTATACTACATTTTATTCCAAGTCTTCTAAAGCTCTCTTTGCAATAAAGGATTTTTTGCGCTTTATGTTTAAGTCTATATTGTCTAGTATTTTTCTTTCTTTGTTGTTTTTTGTTTTCTCTATATTTTAAGAGTAGTTCTGGATTTTGTCATCTTTTTTCAATTTGCCTTTTTGAGTGGTTAATAGTTGTAATTTTTCCACTGATAATATTGTGATTTTTACTTTGCTATTCTCTTGAACATATTGTTTTAAATGTCCTTTTGTTCGTATCTACTGAGTTATCTACCAATGTTGTTTTGCTGACTGGCATTAGAAATTTTGTAAATTTAATATTTTCAACGTTTTACAGAGTATTTACAGCTTTTGCTTTCTTTCTTATATTGCTTCCGTTTCGTTCTAAAGTTGGTAGTGCTTTTGGGACTCAAAATGTAAAAGTGTGAGAGAATGTCCCATAATATATGTTCCAACTGGAAGAGCATTTTAGAAAAATACATTTTCAGGTTACGGCAGAGCAGTATCAACAACAGCAAGATAAAATACAAAAATTGTATTCAGAACTGCAAACAACTGCAACTTTAATGGAAACTATCAATTTAGAACATCTACCAGATAAAGGTATTTCTTTAAAAAATAGACAAGAAGATTTAGAAATGAAGCAATTAGAAGAAATACAGTTACTATCTAAAATGGAAATTTCGGACCAAAATAAGCCTGAAGTTTTAAGTTGGAATGACATTGAAGCTGGTGCTGTAAGAGTGCAACCAACTACTTTTGGTAAAAGAGCTTTGTCAACTTATAATGCTCAAAAAGCATTAACAATAGACAGGTTGCAACAGTTGCACGGTTCATTAGCAACTTGTCCAAAAGATAATGATATGGCTGAACCTCCAAAGGGGCTAAAAGTAGATCTAATGCCACATCAACTCAGAGCATTGTCATGGCTAATGTGGCGCGAAAAAGAGAAACCATCTGGAGGAATCTTAGCAGATGACATGGGTCTTGGCAAAACCCTAACCATGTTATCCCTAATGCTAAAGTCGAATGAACTAGAAAACGGGCATAGTGATGAGGAAGATGATGAGGAGGAAGAACCCAAAAAGAAACAAAAATATAAGGGAGGCACTTTAGTTGTATGTCCAGCTAGTCTTTTAAACCAGTGGTCAGGAGAATTGGAGCGTAGAACCAAAAGAGGTTTAGCGTCTTGCGAAGTATACCACGGACCAAGAAGAGAAACAAAACCAAAAAGATTAGCAAAACACGATTTAGTTATCACTACATATAGTATTGTAAATAATGAAAGCGAAAAAAACGGGACCATTTTTAGAGTTAAATGGAGGAGAATAATTTTAGATGAAGCACATCAAATTAGAAACCATAAATCTCAGACGTCAGATGCCGTTTGTCGACTACCGGGAGTCTCAAGATGGGCTTTGACAGGCACTCCAATTCACAATAAAGAATTGGATATGTATGCTTTGCTCAAGTTTTTAAGGTGCTCCCCATTTGACGAATTAGCTGTTTGGAAGAGATGGGTTGGAGATAAAAGTTCAGGAGGAACTGAACGTTTACATACGGTTTGTATTTAGCTTTATGTATGTTTTCTAATAATTATTTGCTTTGCAACTTTCAGGTCATATCTTCTCTTATGTTACGGAGAACAAAACCCGAATTGATAGAAAAGGGATTATTGAATGCTATGCCTGAACGGAAATATCAAATTCTACCAGTAGATTTGACTAAAAGTGAAAGAGACGTTTATAACAAAATATTAATATTTTCCCGGACACTATTTGCCCAATTTTTACACCAAAGAGCCGAAAAAACTGAGGATGCAAGAGGATATCAACCGGAAAACGCAGCATTCGCGCCCAACAATGAATACTTTTCAATGAGACAAAAATTATTGAAGTTAAATAAATTGAAAGACATTAAACAACATGAGATTTTAGTTTTACTGCTTCGATTAAGGCAAATATGCAATCATCCATCTCTTATAACTGGTATGCTTAATGAAGATATGGAGTTGTTGGGAGATGATGAGAGAACTGCAGATAAAGTGGAAGCTTTAAATCTTCTCGATCAACTTAACAAGTAAGTTCAGAGTCTTGTTTGATGTATTAATAATAATAATATTATTTATTTATTCATTTCATCATAAAAAAATGATATTGAATTTGTCATTATAAATACATACAGATACATGCAGTGAGAAACGGAACATAGGGGTTTTAAGCATTGTATCAGAACTGCTTTTGAACTAGTCAACCAACATCAAGCTTCAATAGATTAAAAACACGATTATTATAATCGTTTATTTGGACACATGAAATATATCCTACAATTCCCTCCACTCTGTACTCTCAACTGCGGGTGGTCCTTAATTAGCTTCAGACAGTAAGTATACAACAGTCGATATCTGAGAGTACTGTTCAAGCCAATAACTTTTCAAAATAAAATAAATTCTTAGAGAAATCGGAATGTACACCCTTCAGGAAATAATTCAAATTTTATTGTGGTATTTTGGATGTCACTCGATTAGGGAAAAAGTAAATTTATTAGTTGTTGAAAACCGACCAGCGCCTTCACAGTCTACAGATGATCAAATAATTCGAAAATTTCGTAATTGTGGATGTTTACAAAGCTGCAAAATTTTGGAAGGAGAAGGGGTGGGGTTTGTTGAAGATATTCTGAATCCAGTTGTCCAACTAAATACTTGATATTCATTGAAGTGAATTTATAGAAATGTTTTGTTGGTGGACTATTTAGATCGGAGAATTCATTAAACAGCTATGTTCCATTTCTCATTGCATGTATCTGTATACCTACCTAATACATAAAAAAATTACAAGCTAAAGTTTATAGTTGAAAGCTCAACGCAACACATTAAAATATTCCTTAAAAGATAAGTACAATGCTACATATTAAAATATTCCTCAACGGAATAATAGCACTGATGAATAAAATAATTTTTCAATTTTATTTCAAACAAACAGATGTTATTAATATTCTTAATTTCAACGGACAGCTTATTTATATACTTTTACATCTCTGAAACAATGCAGTTCTGTGAGAACTTACTTTTAATTCATTAGCAACCTTGTAATTTTTGTAAAGTTGTTGTACATATCTATGCTCCTCCTAAACAGATTGCCATTGCGTTTGACAAATATTGCCAGATTATACATCTATAAACTTGTGAGTGACATTAACTCCAGCTTTTTAAATAAAGGTCTACACGAATCCAATACACTCACTTTAGCAATACACCTGATTTTCCTTTTATGAGATGTGAATGCCCTTTCCGCAGCAGGAGAGCCTCCCCAAAAGATCAAACCATAACTTAAAATAGATTGATCATGTGCATAATAGTATGTTTTTACAACATTCTCTTCTACTGAATAGCCCGCGTAGCAAGCTTGATTCAACCTTTTGACAGGCCCAGAAAGGTGCAGTTCAAAACACATACATAGAAATTTAGTTTCTCATTGAATAGGGAATGACTTACTATCAATCCTGATATAAACATCGCGATCAGGTTTAATTCCATTACGAAACTGAATTGCAGTTGTTTTTTGTTTATTTAATAGAAGACCATTCTCATTGCACCACTAAAAAATGTTATCAATTACTCCAGAAGACCTCTCAGATATGGACTAGATACCAAGCATGATGTGTCATCCGCAAATTGATACACTGCTGGTGTGGATAGAGCCTCTGGAATATCATTCACAAATATTATGAAAGATCTTCCGGAGGCTCTATCCACACCAGCAGTGTATTATTTATTTGAGTGTATTTTTGTGTGTTTCTGTATAAAATGCAGTTTAGATATACTCCCTAGGATTCTAGTTATGGCTAAGAAGCAACAAAAACATTTTTTTTACAATAAATATCTAAAGTAATATTTTATACCTATATCCAAATCTAACTGGATTGTTATATACCCAAAGGCCAGACTGCTTCTAAGTCTGCTGTTGAGTCTAATTTTATCCTGTTAAGAATTATTATGTCGTTTGGCTGTTTTTTGAGCTAATTTGCCTTGTCTATATTCCATTGTACATTTTTCCATACAAAAATTTTTGTTTGAAGTTTGACCATCGGTGAGAAGGAAGAAGAAGAAGAACACAACGAAACGGCCAATGCAGGAGCAGAAGGTTTGGGGTTAAATGATGTCGTTAAGAACGTTTTATCTGCTTCCGATCCTGTATTTTGCAAAACCAGAATTAGTAGTAAAATAAAAGCTGTGATAAAAATTTTAAAAAATGACGTTCTGCCGAAAAATGATAAAGCTATTATAGTGTCGCAATGGCCTTCATTTCTGAAACTTATTGCTTACCATTTTAAGGACGAAAATATTCAATTTGCTCAGTTGGATGGAGATGTGCCTGTCTCGAAAAGAATGAACATGGTCGACAGGTTTGTATATATTTTTTTATTTATTTAATAAATTACTTTTTCGAGTGTCGCATCAAAAATATATCGATATTTATTATATTGTTCTACAATCTACAGCCAGAGACAACCGCGATACTACCAAGTGTGTACAAAATTATAGTTCGCAATACATCACTAGTCCACACTCTGTTGTAAGGTGCGAGTAGGTGGCGCGAATCAGGTATCTGATGTTTGGCAGGGTCTCGCCCTCGGACCTGAAATATCATTCACCAAACAAACAATCGGCTTTGTTAAGAAGCTGAATTTGTTTGGTGAAATCCGAATAGGTATGAGCCACAATAGACTCTTGCGAGTCGCGGTGGAGGGCCTTATAGACCCACTCACCACAAACTTAACCTAACCTCCATTCTATGAAATTTCGATAAGCAGCTTCACATTTTTCTCTTGAAATAGCAGGCAATAAATTTTGGCTAAATAAGTCTGCCAGTTCTTTAATTTTTGGGGGTGTATTTTCAAAATCAGAAACATAGAATCCATTATAAAAATGACCGGCATGAAAAATAGAACAAAACTGTAAAACTATAATAAGTATAATGCGGCTAAGATGGCGCCTTCAGCTCGACAGTTTGACAATAAATAAATTGGCAGAAGTTGCCTAACGACGAATTAGAAGTCCGACTGTTTTGCTGGTTTATTGCTTAGATACCACAGACTACAGATAAGTAGAATGACAATTTGCTATAGGTATTTATTTTGGGTATGCCTAATGTCACTTTGGTTATGCTTTATGTCACTTTGGCTATGCCTTTTGTTACTTTTCCACAACTTTTGTTGCTATAAGAAATTGTGAATTTTTTGTATCATAAACAATGTGCAAAACAGTGTTTTGGATGGTGGTCGTAGGAAAAAATTATGGTGTATTCTGAACACTTCAAAGAATTAATTAATTCTTAAAGGTAATTTTTCAACAAGTTACACAATTGTTAATTAACAGAATGTTCTTGAACTTCCTTGTTTATTGTGAACTAAAAAATAATTGTCTTGAAAATGTTTCGCGTCGTGGAGCCCTTTCTATATACATACTTAACAAGATCACATCATAGAAGTTTAAAAAATTTCAATACTTTGTTTATAATAAGTAATATAAGTTAGCAAAAAATATCAATTCAGTCATTTATTGTTAACTTGAAACATTATTTTATAGTTGATATTATAAACAAAGTAATGAAAATTTTTAAACTTCTATGACGTGATCTTGTTGAGTATGTAAATAGAAAGGGCTCCACGACGCGAAACATTTTCAAGACAATTATTTAAACATTTTTTTTTAGTTCACAATAAACAAGGAAGTTCAAGAACATTTTGTTAATTAACAATTGTGTAACTTGTTGAAAAATTAACTTGAAGAATTTTTTTCAACGGCAATTAATTCTTAGAAGTGTTCAGAATACACCATAATTTTTTCCTACGACCACCATCCAAAACACTGTTTTGCACATTGTTTATAATACAAAAAATTTACAATTTCTTATAGCAACAAAAGTTGTGGGAAAAGTAGCAAAAGGCATAGCCAAAGTGAAAAAGCATAACCAAAGTGACATTAGGCATACCCAAAATAAATACCTATAGCAAATTGTCATTCTGCTTATCTGCTCTGCTCTGCTCTTAAATGCAATTTTTTCATCTTACTACATAGTTTCGATACATTTTTCTAGACGTCATTCCGAATCGAATGAGCCATCGCTCACATTTTTAGGAGCTTTATCAAGAATAGAGGAGTTCAGTCTAAGGTCAGTGTGACCAACAAAAAGTGGTTTTTATGACAAGAATGACAGTTAATGTCTACCATTCAAAACATAAGAATTTTGCAGGTTTTTTTATCATTGCGAACATCTATATTGCTTTATTAAAACAATGAATTCACCCCCGAAGCGTAAATCTTAAAATTTAAAATGACGTTTTAGCTGAATTCTCAATACATCCGTGGCCAGTAATTATAGGAACTTTCGGCAAATCACCAATTCTCTTCTGTCATTATGTCACCAGTTAAGTCAGATGTCAGTGGAAAAAGCCATTAGAAGAATAAAATGATTCAACTAACTAGAACTACTACAAAAGTATGGAAAATAAACATAAACGATTAAACAAATATCAACAAAAACAAATAACACTGACATGTGACATAACTAGTGACAAAATGATAGAAATGAAATGGTGAATTGTCAAAAGTTCCTAGAATTATTGGCCACCGATGCGTTGAGAATTCAGCTAGATGTCATTTTAAATTTTAAGATTTACGCTTCAGGGGTGTATTCATTGTTTTAATAAAGCAACATAGATGTTTGTAATGATAAAAAACCTGCAATAATCTTATGTTTTGAATGGTAGACATTAACTGTCATTCTTGTCATAAAAACCACTTTTTATTGGTCACACTTACCTTAAACTGAACTCCTCTATTAACACTTGTTGATTAGACTATCAGACAAATAAAACTTCTGATGCTCTCACCGAACTAATTTTCATAATATGCACCTGTGCCACTCTGGGTTGTCTCTGCTACAGATTTATTCTCCCGTTGCTCTCTAGTTTTTGTTGACAGCATCGCAGTCGGTTGTGATTGTCTTCTGCCCTTTGCTGTCAATAAATATATGTTAAATTATGTTGGAAACGTGTCGTTTTGCAGATTCAACAACCCCGATGACAAAATGAGAATATTATTACTGTCTTTAACTGCCGGTGGGGTGGGCCTAAACTTGATCGGAGCGAATCACCTCATCCTACTGGATTTACACTGGAATCCCCAATTAGAAAACCAAGCGCAGGATCGAATATACAGGGTCGGTCAATTGAAACCATGTTTTGTTTATAAGTTGATGGCTACTGACACAATTGAAAAGCGAATTTTGGATCTGCAAGAAAAAAAACTGGGAATTGCTGATTCGATGTTGACTGGAACTGTACAAGCAATTAAAAATAAGTTGACATTGGATGATTTAAAAATGTTATTTGAAATGTGAATATTATTTGTACAGTACTTACTATTGTGAATATGTGTCTTTGTAAATATGTTCGTTTTGTAAATATGATTTGTAAATATGATTTGTAAATATTTTTTGTAAATATGATTTGTAAATATTTTTTGTAAATAAAATATCTATTGTGTCCCCGTAGATTTGATCAGATGGCTAATCGTCCTATTCCACTGCCACCTTTTATAAGTTTCTTAAGATTAAAATATTTTAATTCAAAGCTTTTTTGTTTTTTTTTACATAAAATTTATAGAATTTTATAATAAAAATGATATATTGATTATTGTCGTCCGAATACACGCCGTACTAGGGGCTAAGACGCTTTTTAATGCTTAACAGAGGGTCGTCCGCCTTTACCCCACATATAGGGGTGATGGCGGACACTCTTTAGCTAAATAAAAACAGGTGGGGGGACACAAATGTCCATTCATTTTACTCTTTTTTAAAATGTGAACATTTCGAAAAAAATAACTCATTGATATAACAAATTCTAGCATTTTTTCTCTCACATCTAAATAGTTGGACATTCGTTGAATGTATTCCATGATTGAGTACTAAACATCTCTTTACAGGGTGTTCAGAGTTTTCAGTTTCATTATTAGATCATCCAATGTGTAATATCGGGCTTATTTTAAATGGAACACCCAGTATTTTAATAATTCAACATGTTCAAAAACATGTCCTCTTTCGAATGATATAAGGGTGTCCTTTATCTAGGTATTATACTTTTCGTGCAATTTACAATTTTCTCAAATTGTATGGTAAATCGATGTTAAAACAAAAAATGCATACATAATCTATTCGGTACCTAACTTAATGTCATTTTATGACATTTCTCTGATAATTCTCTGAACAATCTTGTGTTAGTTTCAAATTTTATTGCTATTGAAAATGAAGCAGTACCCGGTAAACGAAAGAGTCGACATGATACTTTGCATTGGGGAATGTTCACAAAATTGTCTCCTAGCATCTAGAGTTTATGCTCAAAGGTACCCTAGAATTCACCCAAAGAAGTAATTTTTGGAAGGACTGCTCAATAGATTCCGAGATACTGGTAGCGTTGCATACGAGAAGGTGAACAAAACTAAACCAGTTACTGGCGACAACGAATTTGATTTACTGCTGTCGGTTACGGAAAATCCTAATACCAGTTCTAGAAAAATTTCAAGGGAATTAGGAATAAGTTAAATGAGTGTGTGTAGAATACTCAAGAAAAATCGCTACCATCCGCAAGGGCGTCGCCAGCTTATGACTAAGGGGGGGGGGGGGGGGCAATGGGGAAATATGGAGGATAAAAAGTATGAACGCCGAGAGCATGAAGCGTTACACTTTGGAAGTCTTTGCCTCCATGACGATTGTAATAAGAACGGTTCTAATATCAATGTATAAAATTTCACAAGCCCTCGACAGCACAATAACTAAATCAAACTTTTAAACACAGTAATAATTATTTATTTTGATAAAAATAATATTTAATTAAAACATAACCTGCGGGGATTTTTTGCAAAACATTCAACCACTTTATCATTAAAATTATTTAGGATTTTATTTATTATAGCTCTGTGTACACTCATCATGGCCAGACCATTGAGGCGATCTTCTGCCATGGTGCTTCTTAGTCATGTTTTTAGTCTTCTGAGGCTGCTAAAGGATCGCTCTACTGTACAGGTCGTGCATGGTAAAGCGATCAAAATTTTCAATGCTTTTTCCGTTTCGGGAAAGAAGGAATTTGTTTCTTTTAGGACATCAACAACTGTTAGATTTGTTAGATTAAGCCTATCGTGCCACAATTGCTGCCAAACTTCCATTTCATTCTTTATGTTCGGTAAATCATAAAACTGGGCAATAGATTCACAAGTTTGTTTCAGATTTTCAGTTGTCATCTTTTGCGTCTGCGCCGGGTGTAACTTAGATAATGCGAATGATGGCGTGTTTTCTTCAGCAAAACGTACTTCAAGGGAGGTGATAATTGAATCCAAGTATGGTATTACTGAAGACCACTGTTTAATGGCCTTGCGTTTTGGCAAATCTGATATAGTCGTGATGAAAATGGCGGAGATTTTAAAAACGGATGTCAAAATCTTAATGTTATTCTGAATATTTCAATACTTTCTATAATATACATTAAACATTTTGAATTTATTTACGTTTTGTCATGCGATGCGGAATTTATTAATAGGTAAGGAAGTCAATTGCTCGCACTTTGGTCGCTTTGCGGCTAGCTACATTTGATCTCTAGGGGGGGGGGACTGCCCCCCCCTTGGCGACGCCCTTGACCATCCGTATCATATTCAACTACACCAGCAGTTGACACATCAGGATTATGATAAACGTTCAAATTTTTGTTTATGGTCTTTGGATAAAGTTGCAGAAGATCCTGATTTTTTTCATTATTGTATTAGTATTGTTTACTGACGAATCTACTTTCCACAATAATGGATTAGTAAATATACATAATTTTCATTATTACGATAAAGCAAACAAACATTTTTTCCATACAGTTGATCGCCAACACCGATGGAGTGTAAACGTTTGGGGAGGGATTGTGGGCCTGGATGGAAGAAAATTTTTGAGTTTTTTGAAAAAAGACTTCTGGACTTGCAAACAAACATTTTTTCCATACAGTTGATCGCCAACACCGATGGAGTGTAAACGTTTGGGGAGGGATTGTGGGCCTGGATGGAAGAAAATTTTTGAGTTTTTTGAAAAAAGACTTCTGGATCCTTCTCGAAAACTCATCCGAAGGAAAATATGGCTACAATTGGACGCAGCTCATGCTCACTTTTCACGTGCTGTTAGGAACTACCTCAATAGAAAATTTAGAAATAAATGGATAGGTAGAGGCGGTTATAATTGGCCAGCTAGGTCATCAGAATTGACCAAGATGGATTTCTTCAAATGGGGCCATAATAAAAATCTTGTGTAAGCTACACCCCCTACTACTCCAGACGATATGAAATTAAGAATTTCGAACGCTTTCGCGTCTATAACACCCGATATGTTGAATAATGTAAGTAAATTGTTGGAGGCTAGAATCACGTGTTGCATTGCACAAGATGGCAAGCATTTTGAGCATCTATTATAGTAATTTTTCATTTTTTTGCTTTTGATGATGTGTTGTTCGTTTTGTAGTACCTATTTATGTATTTGTTTTTGTTTTATTATGTACATACTCAAATATACTTACCGGTAAAAAAGAGCTAGTGTACCTCAGCAACAACAAGTGTGCATATTCATTAGCAACTTCACTGTTTTTTTACAACAACTATGCCAAGATCATTAGTTTAAAATTCAGAGAGAATTGCAGATGTTTAAAAAACGATTTACCATACAATTTAAGAAAATTGTAAATTGCACGAAAAGTATAATACCTAGGTATAGGACACTGTAACGGCTACTCAGTTTAGAGAGCACCTCAGGTGTAGATTCTGAGACCAAACTAGTACAAATTCAGAGAGTAGTCTTACCGGTTCTCGGGTAATTCTACTTGAAATTTATTTAAGGTGAAATAAAGATAAATTATGAAAATTAAGAAAGGTAAGTGGGCGCCACTCTGAATAATACTAGTTTATTTGTTATTCACATCTGCATTATAGCGACAAATCCTGGAAGATTGGAAGGGAAAAAAACTATATGAACAACGTTATTAAATTTACAAGTTGTATATTTTCAAAAAAAATATGAAATAAAAAAAAATAAAAAAAATTGACTAGTTATTGGATGACGACATGTTGTGTTGGAGAGCAAGAACTATTGTACTTTCCTGTTCTTGTTGTAGTTGTAGATACACTTGTAGAGAAGTTGTCGGAAAACTTGAAGTCCCGGATAAAGTATTCCAGGTAAAGTATTCCAGGTAAAGTGTCCCAGGTAAAGTATCCCAGGTAAAGTGTCCCAGGTAAAGTGCTCCAGGTAAAGTGCACTCAAATGAATGCACTTCTAAGATAAGATAAGATAAGCCAGAAAGGCTTCAATAGCACATGTTCGCCGGAAAAGAAGAACGAAACCCCTTTGCCACTTGTTTAAATACACGAAATCATGTGAACGACCACCGACTTACGTCTCATGTTCGTGTCACGCTCATACGCTTTGACCAGGAAAGGAATTTACCTTTCAGTAGTGAATTCTTGATTCATATTTGATTTATAATTGGTAGAAGAAGAGACACGAGATCGAAGTGGGAATTTCAATATAGACGTGACTATTTCCCCGACAGACGGACCTCGATCAGCGCGCATAGAAACGTTGATTTCGACTCTCGTCGACAGTAAATATATTCAGCCTTGAAACATTTCTCGGTGTTGGGTATGAGAAAGGACTGGCTATTCGCCGCCCATACGATAATTTATTAATTCAATCGAGGGAAGTAAAGTGAACGAAATTAACGTTACAACACCCTTATACCATTCGAACGAGGACTTTTTTTGGAACATGGTGAATTATTAAAATACAGGGTGTTCCATTTAAAATGAGCCCGATATAACACATTAAATGATCTATTAATGAAACTGAAAATTCTGAACACCCTGTAAAGAGATGTTTAGTACTCAATCATGGAATACATTCAACGAATGTCCAACTATTTAGATGTAAGAGAAAATTGGCTAGAATTTGTTATATCAATGAGTTATTAATTTTTTTTCGAAATGTTCACATTTTAAAAAAAGTCAGCATAACTCGGAACTCTCTGTATTTAGGTATAGGGAACCATTATGAAGGAGTATTTTATTTTTTAGGGGCAATCAGAAAATGCAATAAAATATAGGGTGTCCCATAAGAAAAAATATAACTTTGATACGCCACACTTTATTGGAACATCCTGTATATTTCAAAATAATTTTAAAATGTAGCCTATATGAATGTACAAACTACTAAAGTGACAAACAGTTTAAAACTTTTACCGTTTCGCTATAAACCTCCATCCCGTTGGTCGTTATTCATCCTGTATGCAGGCACGTTTACCAAAGTAGCGCCGGGTAAATGCTGTCGTTAGTTCTTCCATAGTCCAACGTGCCTTAGCTTTCTCGTTCAGAATTATATCTTAGTTGGATGTATTTTGTTGTATGGACCGCCCGCCCCTCTAATTTCCCACGCTTTCGATGACTTACTTACATAGCTTAGGTTAGTAAATGTGTGCAGACGGCGTAGCTACCGCCATCTATCAATGGGTAGCCCAACTACATTTTTCCACTTTACAAACTCAACAAAACTGTCTTTTTACACCAAAAGACTTGGGGTTTCCTCAATAAATAATGCACAATAAAAGCGACTTGGTTAGATGTGTTTTGTTGTCTGTTGATGACTTCTTACATAGCTTAGACCAATAAAGTTGTGCGGTTGGCGTAGCTACCGCCATCTATCAATGGGTAGCCGAACTACATTTTTCCATTTTACATATTCAACTTAACTATCTTTTTATCATAAACAAACTAAACAAAACTGTCTTTCTACACCAAAAGACTTGGGTTTTCCTCAATAAATAATGCACATTAAAAGATACTTGGTTAGATGTGTTTTCTTGTCTATCCCGCCCGCCCCACTACTTTCCCACTCTTTTGATTACTTACTTACATAGCTTAGACCAATAAAGTTGTGCAGTTGGCGTAGCTACCGCCATCTATCAATGGGTAGCCGAACTACATTTTTCCACCTTACATATTCAACTCAACTATCTTTTTATCATAAACAAACTCAACAAAACTGTCTTTCTACACCAAAAGACTTGGGTTTTCCTCAATAAATAATGCACATTAAAGGATACTTGGTTAGATGTGTTTTCTTGTCTATCCCGCCCGCCCCACTGCTTTCCCACTCTTTTGATTACTTACTTACATAGCTTAGACCAATAAAGTTGTGCAGTTGGCGTAGCTACCGCCATCTATCAATGGGTAGCCGAAATACATTTTTCCACCTTACATATTCAACTTAACTATCTTTTTATCATAAACAAACTCAACAAAACTGTCTTTCTACAACAAAAGACTTGCGTTTTCCTCAATAAATAATGCACATTAAAAGATACTTGGTTAGATGTGTTTTGTTGTCTATCCCGCCCGCCCCACTCCTTTCCCGCTCTTTCGATTACTTACTTACATAGCTTAGACCAATAAAGTTGTGCGGTTGGCGTAGCTACCGCCATCTATCAATGGGTAGCCGAACTACATTTTTCCACTTTACAAACTCAACTTAACTATCTTTTTATCATAAACAAACTCAACAAAACTGTCTTTCTACACCAAAAGACTTGGGTTTTCCTCAATAAATAATGCACATTAAAAGATACTTGGTTAGATGTGTTTTCTTGTCTATCCCGCCCGCCCCACTGCTTTCCCACTCTTTCGATTACTTACTTACATAGCTTAGACCAATAGAGTTGTGCGGTTGGCGTAGCTACCGCCATCTATCTATGGGTAGCCGAACTACGTTTTCCCACTTTACAAACTCACCTTACCTATAAGTGAATTCAGCTGGTTTGCCATCTTCCGACGAAAGCAAAAAAGTGAAGGAATATCTAAAAAAATTGAAAAACTAAGTACTTATCTGGTGCTATCACTTCCTTGATTCCCTCTTATTTCCTCCCATGGAATTATGGGAATAATATATATGATTATTAAATAAAACTCCAATAAATTACAACGCCATATTTTATTGTGCATACAATAATACAGGTATATACATATACACTTTTGAACATACTTTTGGAAAGATTTATTGGACAGAATTTAACAATAAATATTTTAAACAATAAAACAAGTCTTATTAGCATAAGTTAAAAATCGAAACTTAGTATATTTAAACGCATTTAAAGGTATATTATTAATGCATCTTTACTTAAGTTTCACTTTTATTGCACTTATATTTTAATATACAGGGTGAGGTAAATAGGCGGTTATTGTATAATGAATATTAAAACTGTCAGGTATGCTGGTATCAATTTCATTGTTTTTACATTTTATTTGGAAATAATAATTTTAGCATGTTTATTATTGTAGCTGGATATGTATATATCACACTCGATGGTCTTTCTCTTTGTCCTTTAATAGGCACTTTGTTTAAGTAGAATATACAGAAGAAAATAAAAAAAAACGCGTGCTGTAGTAGATTTTGTGGCGCTCGTACGCCGAAAAACTATGTTACAAAACATGGTTACTACATAAATTATAGGAAATTTCATCTAGTTTAATTTATTACATCACTATTTTCATTGTAATACGAGTCGGAAAGGAGATATTGCCAAAAAACTGTTGTTAGTCGTCATTTTTCCAATAAGGCGACGCCAGCGGCGAAGATACGAGGTGACAAAGTGAAAATTCGGATAAAGTACGTAAAATCCATGGAATCTCCAATTTTTTGAATACCCGGAAAACATAACTGAGTATTCAAGTATAAAAGAAGAATAATTAATTTTTTTTATGAAATATTAATATTTGAAGTTGATATTGTTGATTTCAGCTTATTGACAGTTTTAAACGGAAAACACTTAAACTACATATTTGCTAGATTATTATCTAAACATTTTGTGTCTCACCCTGTTTTTCCACAGATTGTCTACTACCTTGATGTATTTTTTTAAAAACATTTTTAGAAAGAAAATACAATTGCAATAAAAATATTTAGATGAACACACCGTGTATTATGACATAGTCATGAGATTCTAAATATATCACTCTGAAAAAAAATATAGAAAAATTTGAGCTACATTTATTGACATTCGATTAAAGGTTGAAACTTGTATTATTACTGATATAAAATGAGCACATTTTCAATATTGAGACATTAAGAATATTGTTACCATATACATATCATACCTTTTAACAGATCTACATTTAAAATTTTTTTTAAAATTAAATATATATTTAAAATCTTCGATCGTGGAGAAAGTATATTCTGTAACAAGATTAGAATGAAAATTCGTGATGCTCGTGGTACCTCACGCTCGCCTTTGGCTCGCGCTCGGAACTTTCCACTCGCATCGAATTTTCATTCTAATCTTGTTACAGAATATACTATTCTTTGTCAAAAGTTTTACATTGTTCGATTTCAGTTTTTTTAAGGTGTTTGTTGTTAAAGTTGTCTATAAAGTTACAAAAAATATATTATTTTTACTTTTGGTATTCCCTTTTTAGGACATAATATAACATCATGGTTTAGAAATAGAACTAGTAGGATAACTCCTGGGAATTCTGTCAGACCGCACGCATAGGCAGCCATTTTAAAATGGTCGGTGAATAAGTGGCCAGATCTGTATACATTTTTTTAATAACTACAATTAGCAGTACTTACTAAGCAAAGAATATAATGAAAAAAAAACCAGCGGAAACATCTAAACCGAAACTAAACAATGGAAATCTTATGACAAAGAAAGTGAGGTTATAAAACAATGTGCAACAAAGTAGTTCATTTGTTGTTGAATTTCCAATAGTAAAGTTGTTGTTATGTTTTTTAGCAGTTTTATTGATATAATGCATTTGACTAGTTGAAAATTATAAAATGTGGAAAGTTGTAGATCTGCCGAAGGTTTTTGTACAATTTTTTGGATGCGTCCAAAAATCAAAGCGGTTGCAAGCAAAATTCCAAAAATGAATTACTGTTGAATATTTCTCATGATAATGAGTTATCTGCATAAATATATTTTTTTAGATTCTGTATCAATTTTATGTGGGTGTTCGATTAGGTATATGAAACAGTTATTGATCGAGTAACTTACAGCTAAATTTACGGTATTCTAACAGTTAAATGGGGGTCACAGCCGCATTGATTCATTTAATGTTTTTAAAGATGGAGATAATTTTGAATTTCAGGTACAGGTAGGGAACGATTTTTATAGTTAATTCAATATAAGCATATTTTTCCGCAAGTCTACACCTTACAACTACAGAAGACTAAAAAACATGACAAATTGCCGAAGTTTCTAATCAATTTCAACTCCATTTGTTGATATTGAAAGTATTCTTTGGATTTTTTTAGACAAAATGGTAAACAAAACAATTATCTTGACAGTCGTCCTGAGGATAAACGAAGCGTTCTTCGCACAACACGTGGTTCTTAATAGTTATTTTGATCGTATTTGAGGATATTTGGTTTTGCTTTTTTCGACGTTGTTTTAGTTGCTTTGTCATTAGTGTCATTTTTTCATTTCAAACTGTTATGTAGATAAATATACCTTCAAAAAATTAACAAATGCGCATGTGCGTACAAATTGATTTTGTTAAAATTCGTGTGGCTAGGTGGGAACTTGCGACATATGAAAAAGAATAACTCGGCAAATGCAAAACAGTACCTATCTCGGAATTCAGAATCAGAAATTGTCAATTGGATCGGGCATGCGGATTTGTCAGAAACTTCTTACATTTACAGACAGTTTCCGCGATACAACTTCACTGTCATTCTGGTTAATTATCGTTTTTTACCTACCCTTATACATTATTTTTCAAGCGAAATGTGAATGAAGATGATAATATTTATCGCGGCTCCAAAATAGTGTTTTAGATTAACCATAAGAACCATTCCTACAGCTTGCTCTGAATGTACTGGGAGACCATAGCAAGTTTACGGTAGCTTGAGTTCCAGGACTCAAGTGCCATAAGAGCAAAGAAAAAAAGCAGATAAAATAGCCAGACTAGGTTCGTCAAAGCCATTCCTTTAACCAGAGCCCGTCTCTGCCGTAGCAAAACCGACAATAAAAAGGGGTACAGAAATACTATCAAAATTGTGGTGAGGCTGCCAACTGAGCAATGCAAGCTCTGTAGGCACTGAATGCTGAGGGGATTGACAGACGAATACATGTGCATATTCTGTCAAATAGGCAGGGGTCAGAGTAGTTCCGATATCGGCAGAATATTCAACTCGGCCGTACTAGGACTACGTCAGTGCCTCTCCTGGAAAGTATAATAAAAAGCAGTTTACTGTTCTTATAATTAATAATCAATACTCTCGACTTCGATAAAAAGGTGAGCTTATTGGCTTACGGTCACATTTGATCATTGTGGCCCCACTCTCTTAACCTGTTTTTTAAAATGTATATCTTCCTTGGATGTGGATATTTATGCGTAGCTTCTGTAGTTGTAGGGTAAGAACCGTGAAAAAAAAGTTGTTGATAAATTTCCAGTATATTTTTTATATTCACATATTTTCAGCTTATTGCAAACTACACGTCCCCATTCTAAGTCAACGCGATGGCGATGTAGGGGTTAAACAATTTTTTTTTGGCAAAATCTAACCATAAAACTTGAAACACTTAAAAAAATGTCAGTTGACAATTATTATGAAAATATAATAATTGCCAAATTCTTGTATAATATATGCATTTTTGGTTTTTTTTAGCCTATTTACAAATATACAAGCTTAACTAAATATGTCACGTGACACTTTCTAAACTTGGCACAATCATTTTGGATTTTTTAGTGGGGGAAGGGGAGACAATATGCTAGAAAAAAGAAATTCTGGAAACGTTTTTTTAGTTCGGATTATTTGCAATTCCATTGTTATTCTATCTATACAAGTAAATATATAAGAATATAAGAAAAAATAGAGAACGACTATTAATGAACTTTAAATTCCCTTTTTTAGATTTTAAATGCATCAATCTAAAATATCGGTACTATTTAGAAAGCTTAATTAGGTAAAAGGGTATTTGAATCAATGTTTATATTGACACAATTCGATAGAGATAAGGTTAGTGAAATATGGCCGTTCCTACTTAGCTTTATCTTGAAACACACAGGAAATTGTAAGGATATTCATATGAGTATATATTCATTGGGTATATTGAACTTTCAATAATTCTTAGAGACATTGGGCGTGTTCCGACGGGCTCAACGCGTGGTTGAATTGCTAACTTAGCGGTTACGTTCAAGTGACATGTTGACCTTCTACTGAATCTCAACTGTTGGGAATCAGAGGCAGCGGCAATTGCTTGCGCTTTCTTTACTCAGTGCTGTCAAAGTGTTAGGTTAGGTATTTTGGCGATAAACTATAATAATGGAAATAAAGTTAGGTTTTATTCAATCGCTTCAACTGCCAGTTGATTGATTGATTAGTTCGGCACTACCAGTCAGAGGCTTCGAATCCTCAGCTTTTATGCTCTTGGTTGAAGGTTATATCTCCAATGAGTCAGAGCTTCACATTCGAAGATGATGTGTGGGCTGTTTCCTCCTCTTCTATGCACTGCCTCCTGATAGGTTCATCCCTATATATGCCAATTGGATGCACGCGTTTCCTTAGGGTACAGTGACCGGTGGCAATTCCATCACTTTTCTTATCTGGCCCTTGCTGAGGTTTAATATTTCATTAGTCACCGACTCCGAGGGTTTTTTGACTAGGAGTTTGCTGTGTTCCTTCTTTGGCACGGGGCTCCAGTATGTCTGATGTTTGGTTTGAATCCACCGAGATATACAATCACGTGCTGCAGTTTTTGATATTCCAAATGCTGGTTTAGGACCAGTGAATGCAGTGCCAGACCCTGCCATTTCATTGCCAACAATGTAATCCAGGACGTGTGCCACGTTATTGTGGTTTGTCAGGGTTAACAGTTTTTGCAAGCAATCCCAGATCAGTCTAGGTCTGATTTAGGGGTAAGCTAATATCACTGCTGCTTGTCAGTTTATGTAAGGATCTTTTAGTCTCTATAGCCCCTTTGGATGTTCATTTGCAAACTCGTATCGATGGCGTAGATTTTCGCTTGGAATACGGATGCAAACTTCCCCAGCGATGCGTGGACATTGCACCTGGGTCTAGCACAGTGGACTTCAGGTCCCGTTCCTATATCAGTTTTAGATTAGTCTATGTACCACATGCTTCCAACCCATTCCAGTTTAGCTAGATATGGTATGGTTGATTGTCGTTAGTTGTGGCCAATGTTATCACTTCTCATTTCAAGAAGCGTGTTTGTGATAAAAACTTTGATTCTGAAATGACTGTGGGTGTTGGTTCCTTTGTGCCAATTCCCATTGCATTCCAGCCTGTATGCAGCCAATCTTGTTTCCGCCTTCAACTGCCAGTACACTCAACATGTTTGTTGCTTGGCTTTTGACAGATTACACTTGGGTACTACACTTGGGTTGAAAGCATCTGTTGTAAGCGGCATTGACTTATTTACCGAAAAATATAATAATCTCCTGAAAAGTTTTAAAAATTCTTTAGATGTTGACATTTATTTTTAATATTTTCAAGTCATTCTCTAATTTTCTTAATATGTATTATGTTTCACGACTTTAAAAAAATATACGTTAATTATGTAAGTAAGGCATTTTGGGACTTAAACATATTGTTCGTTTCGAACTAAACTAATTTTTTTAAGAATTGCAAATAAAATCTGACCTGCTGTTGAAAGTGCCACTTGGGCAAATGAATGTTTCGATTTGAGTACAGTCATTGGAATATATATATTTATAACATTTATATAGTGATATACAGGGAATGTACGAAAAATGTATAGTTTTTACTATCAAATCAATTAATTTTTTTTAAATTAAATTGAAAGTTGATATTTCAAATATTAATTTTTAATACAATCCTTTTTTGTCACTATAAACAGGTTACACATAAAACATCTAATACATCAATAGAAATTTCGTGTCAAGTTACATATCAAATAACAAAACAGAGATGAATGAGAACTTAGTTGAACTGACAGTCATTTTTTAATGTTATATCATTTTTGTAACCTTCCAAGGTCTAAAGCTAAACAAAAACTTCATAAATCATGAAAAACTAGGGAAAGTTTTAGTGGTGGTAATTCTAACTCAACACTTTTCAGAATTTTCTCCGACTGCTCGTAATAGATTATCAAGGCCATAGTTCAAATTTACCAAGAATCAACTTGTTGATGCTAGTAGTATTCTTTCCGTAAAATAATAACTTTTGTTCAGCTGAATTTGGAAATGAAAGTATTACATGTATTTGTGACATCGTACAAAAGGGTCTGATCTACACAAATAGCTGGTGTAGGCTAGTAGGACTTAACATCAACCCCACTAAAACCATTTAATAGCCTTCACTAAAAAAATAAAAACACCAAAACCATTAAACTTGATCAGAGATTGAATGGAGACAAGAAGTCAAGTATCTAGGTTCGACTCTAATGGTGTACAGGAATCTGGCAGGGAGAAATTGGGGTTGTAACTGAGCTGAATGTACACTGTCATAGCGAGACCAATTATCACTTATGGAGCCATTGCGTGGAGTAGTAGAACTAGCCTATTGACGACAAGAGAATACCTCTCCAAAATTCAAAGACTAACCTGTATATGCATTACAGGAGCAATAAGAACATGCCTAACGGCAGCTAAGGAAGTGGGACTAGGACTAAAGGAGCTACTAGTCTCTGAGACTTTTCTCAGGAACGAAGTAGAAGTAAGGGGGCACAATAGATCTTTTAGGTCTCAGTGAATGTCACCCCAATATACATACATACATGTACGTTTAGACATAACCTAAAACTCAAATCATGGGATTCTAACTGTTTTTTTTTCATTGGAACGTTAATAAATATCATGCTCGGAGTTTTTATCGATGTACTCTTATACCTTGTGGAACCGCGCAATATGATCCAAATGAACTTTTAATTTACAAGCTGTCAAGTGTTTGAATTATTTACGAAAGCGTGATGTCATAGACAGACAGCGATTTGGCGCGAAATTTAAATTGTATTGCAAAAATATATGCGTGCAAAATTCGTGAAGCAGAGTTTTTCAAAATCAGTTATGTCTATTATAAATAATACAGACTCTTGTTTACCTGCTTGGGCTAGTGTCTTTACGCTACTCCTTCGCACAACAACGGTCCATTCTAAAGTTTGTCAGGGTCTATGTGCAGATGTATTATTAATTTTTCGTTGCCTAGTTTTACTTTTAGAAGCCATCTGATGGTTTTTAATAATTTACTAATTACGAACCGTAAATGAAGAGTGGTGAATTTATGAAAATGTATTATGATATAGTCTTGGGAAAATATAATATACTCGCAACAAAAAATAAATAATAACTCTTTATTATTCAACAGTAAAATCATTACAACTAGAAAAGCATTCAGAAACAACAAAAATAACATTTGAAGATGGTTTTTTTACACTTAAAATATAACTGGTAACTTTGAAAAATGGCCATCAGTTCTGAAGAGGTACATTCAATATAACAACAATTAATTGATAGATCTGAGCACCTGATACTTAGACTACCAAAATTCTGGCCCAGTCTGGGTAGTCTGGAGCTAGTTGGAGTGGCCTAGTATACTTAACCTACATTCTAACACCTTATAATGAGCCAGAAAAAACATACAGCTTGTTTAAAAACATTTAACAGTGATATTTCTAAGGTAAGCACTTAACCTAGGTTTAATGTCACTGGGACATTAACGTTACTGACAATATACAAAAAGGGCCCTCTTTGGGCGTAGTTTATGACTTTTGACAGTTGTTTCTCGGCAAATTACTTTTGATTTTGAAAGCTGTGTAGCTGTAAAATTTTTGTTTATTATCAGTAGCATTCACATAAATAAGAAAAAAACATGTGGATTGTCATTTTTTTTAATGGAAAAAACCTCGACCGCCTCGAACTTACCCCAGACCTCTTAAATTTAAATCTAATATTATACATACAATAACATGTACAAATATTTTTATTATATCAAGTATTAATATAGAATAGATTCATAGTAATAGACTTTTAAAAAGATCACAACACAGAGTTAAGAGTACCTACCCGTGCTTTTAGCACACTCGGCACCGTTTTGAGTTAAAAAAATTCACAAAACTATCGACTCGTCTCGAATTTTCTTTGTGGCACATCATCATTCATACATAATTCATTTAGGTAGGTATTTTTTTTCTTTACAATATTTCTAAAAAGACAAATATAACCATTTCCTAGAGAGTAAATATTAGTAAGTAAGTATATAAATTCCATCTAAGTTCTAACTTAAAATAAATGTTAATTCGAAAATAAAAATACACTCATTATATTGAGCAAATCCACTAGGTATTTTTTTAAAAATTTTTAAGTAAAATCGAGACAAGCCGACAGTTTTGACGACGTTAATATAATACGTATTTTCATTACAATATATTATTTATGGCCGTTTTTGATATTTGATTAATATTTGAGTTCAGATCTATTGCTCAAACATGTCAAAAATGATATTAACTAAGAATACCGTCAAAACTGTTACCTCATACATGATATTTATAATAAACAATTACTTTGGTCACTTTTTGCTCTAGGTATTATACATTTCCTTTTTAGATTGTATCGTCATCTTTAGTAGGTACTCCCTGCAGTAGTGATGGGCAGAATCAGTACAATTGGTTGTACTAGCACACTCCGTACAGTACACCAAATTGTGCCGTATAATTGTACGATGAGACCGAGCGCGACTTACGTCAACATTAGCGGCCGCCGCGGAGTAGAACGAGAAAGAATGAACCGTAGTACAGTATTCGCCAGCTAACTTGATGTCCTAAATGCTTTCTAGGGAGTTATTGACGCCGCCCATCCGATAACTGTAAACAATGCCGTACAAGTTCTGAGGATACGCTTTCTGTTACAAATTAACACAACTTGTACAATTAATAAAGTAAAGTCCGTCCGGAAATATATGATCCTAACTTAATAAATAATATTTAATTCTTTGTTATAATTATTGGTATATTGATTTTAATAGAAACGGATCTGCTTTATACTTGAATTCTGAGTACATAAATCATATTTTAACAATAAGGTACCCATTACAATAACATGTTATTTATCTAATTGAAGATTATAAAGTTAGGATCTTATATTTCCGGACGGACTATAATTAAAATTTGTTAGAAAATAAATAATTTCTTCCAGGTAGTAAAGAGAATAAAAGAAACACAAGATAATGGGAAATTATTTAAGCTAGGTATATTTCTAAGAATAGGTATAAACAGTTTTTATCTTTACGAAGAATCTGACTCACTGTCGCTACTGGAATCACTTTCATCTAGAGTAATCACAAGAGGGTTGTCGTCATAAAACATATCTGTTTGTTTTACTTTATTTTACTTTATTGTACAAAGCAGCAACAATAACTGTGTGACGCTACGCTACTGAAAATCTTAACACCTGATAAGGTTCGATGCAATTGGCGTTTGTCAAAATTTTACCACCAATAGCAGCCGAGTAGGCAGGGCATTATTACTCTGTCTCTCTTAGTTGGTAATTTCTGGGACATCAAGTTAGCTGGCGAATACTGTACATACAAGTACGATACGTACAGTACATACTTACTCCTACTGGTGATTCATTGGTGTAGTCGTAGAATCACTTTAATTATTATAATAACTTCACCCAACAGGCGAACCAGCAACTAAAACCAATGAACTAATGGTGGATTGTACTATTAGTACAACAAAATTGTACACCGTACATTAAAGCGTGCCGTACATTTTGTACAACACGCACGTACTTCCCATCTCTACCCTGCAGTATATATCCCCCTATTACTAATCTCGGTTGATAAAGAATATTCATTGTTTTTAAGCCATTCAATCGACAAGGCATCGAATGAATAAGGTTAGTGGGGAAAGGATGAAGAAAGCATCGAATTTTTCTTGTAGTGCAACTCGAAGATTGTCAGGCAAAGCGAGCCCACAACGAATGCGTCACTTCTGTTGGTCCCGGAGATGAACAATGGGATTGAGATCAGGGCTGCAAGCTGGCCAAACCATTCGTTGAAAATTTGTGAATGCCACAACTGCGTTTCAAGGATTTCCTTTAAACGTGGGTAACGAACTAACAGAGATAATAACGTGAATAAATAACGTGTCAAAACTCGCAGAGTATAATGGTCGTCAATATACAGATACATTCAAACACAAACGGAACATAGGGATTTAATGTATTGTCCGATCTAAATAGTCCACCAACGAAACATTTTTATAAGTTCACTTCAATGAATATCAAGTATTGATCTGGACAGCTGGATTCCGAACCAATGTAACAAACCCTGCCCCTTCTCCTTCCAAAATTTGTTAGTTATGTGCGAACTGCAATTTAGTATTTAATAATTATTTGATGGGGGTAGTAAACGTCGCTACATATTGAAACAAAATGCTTACGTTTTATGTTGTTAAAATCAAAAATTAATTGTTAAATTCTCTTTAGCAATTAATGTTTCGAGTTAAGATAATATGTTTTGATTTCTTTTGGCAATAACGGCTTTCAAAATAAAAATAAATTCGTCAATAAAACAAAATAGGATTCTTTAAATTGAAACACGACTGTTGTTTACTGTCTGACGCTAATTAAGGACCGCCCACAGTTGAGAATACGGAGTAGTGGGAATTGTACGATATATTATAGGTGTCCAAATAAACGATTGTAATAATCGTGTTTTTAATCTGTTGAAGCTGGATGTTGGTCCACTAGTTCAAAAGCAGTTCTGATACAATGCTTAAAATCCCTATGTTCCGTTTGTGTTTTAATGTATCAGTATACTGTTGATTTTCTACCGGCCTTTACAGGTATAAAGCTAAAACTGACAGAAAAATCTAAATAGCCAGAAAAGGAAAAATATTTGGGGCTCAGCTCCAAAATAGTTTTTTCAAACCAACTTAAAATAAGCTGGGAATTTTGGAGTTATAAGAAAATTTCTTCGATTAAAAAATATTAATTAATCTCGCTACTTCGTTAACGACTGCTTACTTTTTTTTCAGACATATTTTAGAATGTCCCCAACCCAAGCAAATCCAGACGATTTGAGTGTTGCAATCGAAACTTATGAAGAGAAGAGTATCTTTGGGGTGAGTAGGTCTATTAGACACTTCACTGTGATTGGCCAGTAATTATTGTACTCATATTCGCTTCCTCATAAATAGCAGTTACCTTTTTTTAGACATACTTTACACAAATAGTCAAATAATCCACCAACTGGCCATCTCGATTTTTCTGCTCATATTTCTCTGCCAGTTTTCGCTACATTTTTCAGGTGGAGACTCGTCCCTGCAATAAAACCTAACTACTATACTAGCACATATAATTCGCTTCTGAGAAGGTTTGATATGCCCAAGGATTAAAAAAAATATTGAGAACCTAAGGAGTTTCGTTATGAAGAAGTGTCTAGTCGGGAAACAGAATACACCCAATATAAAAAAAGCAACCTTTGAATGACCCACTGCTTTTGTTTATTATACCATCTCCTTTATACTAAAAATAATTGTTTTTTTTTAATTGACAGTGGAGTATGTTATGTTTTGAGTTCATCGTTGTGCATGTCGATGTAATAGAGTAACTTTAAATATTTGACTTGTAGAGTCAATTTAATTTATCGAATTTCAGAAATAAATCACACAGATAATATACAGGATGAGCGCCGTTAATTTCACGGTTCTTACTTACTTCTGATATATCGTTCAGAAAATTTGGTAGTGTGGACAAGTGAACATGTTTTTTGCCCTAATTAAGAAATTACGATGCCGCTTCTATTGGAAATTACCTGTAGATACGATATTTAAAATAAAACAATTTTAAAAAGTCTAAAATCTGGCTTAAGAAATAAGTACCTTTATCTGTTATTAGATGTTAGATAATACGTGGAACAATAAATAGCTAAATGTGGGAACTAGCCCGTTAAATAATATTAATTTCAATTAATTTTTTTTATCAACTACTCTGAATCGATATCCATGAAAATCCAGCATTGGTCGGGAGAATACTGCTCGAGGAATCGAAAAAATACTGCTTATTTTTGTTCTAGTACAACTATGAGGTAATCAAGTACAAACAGGGATACAAGTCTTATTAATATACCCTTCATTAGTTATCTGATTGAATTTTTTAAAATGAAAGCTTATTTTATTTCCATCGAGCCACTTCATGCGACAAACAAGAAAGAACAATTTTCTGTTCAACTGAGATCCAGCATTGTGGGATAAGATTCGAGTCGATGCCTTTAACTTTTTTCATAATATCTTGCTTCACGGAATGTGAGATTTACTCTAAACCAGTCTACCAAACGATTTTTGGCCAGCTAAGTCATCCTCGTCTATCACACGTAGTAAGAGCATGTCTCCCTTTCTTTCGCTCGGCAGCTGACTGGCTCCCATCTGTCTCTCGGCATCCTTGTCTTGTTGGTCGCATGAATAGGCACACGCAACGTTCCTTCCTTCTTCCTCGCTCTTAGTTGAAACCAGAGGTAGATTGAGCAAGACAGGCGCCCGAAGCCCTCGCTATTTTGCTCCCTTTTCGGTTTTTTTGTTCATGAGCACTGTATATGCCGGTGCACGGGCACCTATGATACTGCTGCCGCCTATGATACCACCGACGCCTATGATACCGATGGTGGAGTCGCGTCGCCTCAAGATGTCGAAATGGAAGAAATATTTTTGTGACATATTGGCTGAAAGCTTGGGACATGCGGTGCTAAGACATCTTCCTTATCACTGTATGTTTAACTCAATTGAACATCAGCTTAAGTCAGCAGTGCGAAGAAATGATACTTCTCTAACCTTGAGTTCAACTGTGGTAGCTCTAATTCAAACAGAAACTGCAAACATTCCTGATAGCAGCTGGGCCAAGGGCGTTTCCCATATTAAAAGGGTGGAAAAGTCATATATGGATATAGAAAAAATTCCCAAAGAAAAGTTTATTATCAATTTGGATGATGATAGTGAAAGTGAAACTGATCTTCGTGAGTAATTTTGTTTATAAATACCTTCAACTTATATACATATACTTATATGCAAAAAACATCAACTTCACAAGTGTGTGTATATTAATTTTAATTCTAAACCACTTGAATTTTATAAACGCACTCATTATCATAATGTTTATATATGTTTTTGTGTTATATATCATATATTATATATACATAAACAATTCTCAATTATAATCAAGCGATTTTTTCAATACTTAACTTAACCCACTATAATAATCATAAAACAAAATTTAATGGCTAGGGCAGGTACAACTCTGCGTAGAATCGACCGCCTGGTGATTACTCAAGTGGTTGGTGATTTATGACTTTCTTATATTTCTGGTCGTACTTTACCTGACAATTTCATCGTTTTACTGAAGAGAAGATGGGTAACCTATATATTTCCGATTCCTCGTGCAATATTCTCTCGACTAACGCTGGATTTTCATGAATAACAATTTGGGGTAGGTGCATACAGTATTCGCCAGCTAACTTGATGTCCTAAATGCTTTCTAGGGAGCTATTGACTTGCAAGTTCTGAGGATACGCTTTCTGTTACAAATTAACACAACTTGTACAATTAATAAAGTAAAGTCCGTCCGGAAATATATGATCCTAACTTAATAAATAATATTTAATTCTTTGTTATAATTATTGATATATTGATTTTAATAGAAACGGATCTGCTTTATACCTGAATTCTGAGTACATAAATAATATTTTAACAATAAGGTACCCATTACAATAGCATGTTATTTATCTAATTGAAGATTATAAAGTTAGTATCTTATATTTCTTACAGGTAGTAATGAGATTAAAGAAACACAAGATAATGGGAAATTATTTAAGCTAGGTATATTTCTAAGAATAGGTATAAACAGTTTTTATCTTTACGAAGAATCTGACTCACAGTACATTTACGATTTTCTTCATTAACGGCTGACATTTTTACAAACACTTTATTGTACAAAGCAGAAACAATAACTGTGTGACGCTACGCTACTGAAAATGTTCGATGCAATTGGCGTTTGTCAAAATTTTACCACCAATAGCAGCCGAGTAGGCAGGGCACTATTACTCTGTCTCTCTTAGTTGGTAATTTCTGGGACATCAAATTAGCTGGCGAATACTGTATGTGCAATTTATCTATTCTTTATCATTATCAAATAAAAGATGAGGGTGGTTATTACTTAAGCCGGATCTCGTACTGAAAACATGACTTCCAAAAATTGAGAATGTTTACTTATTACCAAATTTTCAGAATGATCCAATTTACGCTCATTGTTATTATGATAATAAGAGATTTTGTAAAAAGTAACAGTTTTTCAGTATTCTTCGCATCTTGAGCACTATTTCTTATATACCAGATCTAATGGTGTGATGTTAATGATGAATAGCATTTATGCTTTTTTGAATAGTGTCTCACTCGACATTCGAAAAGGCACTAACGTTACATTATTTTTTTGTAACGTAACACAACCCCTATTTTAATATTAAATATAAATCTCTGTTATAAGTGGTTTGTAATTTGTACACTACTATTCTATAATTTTTTACCTACTGTTTTTTTCCTAACTTCTGAATAACAAACGTCTTTTATCTTATTTTTTTTTTCGAAAAAATGTGTGAGGTGGCTTTTTCGATCTGACTCTTTTTATATTTTTTTATATTTTTGATTGCCCTTTACTGCTTTTTGATTAATTTTCCTTTTTATTTAAAAATGAGTATTATTTTTGCTAAGACTAAGTACTAAACGGGCTTGGCACGGAAAGTTCGTAGCTGGGGGTATCTTTTTCTTTTCTTTTGACCGGTTCAGCGTCGGGGGGTCGATGGGACTTCATATGGGCACTACGACTTTTGATTTTTGTGAACACTCTGTTGATAAGAAACATTTTAAGATTATTTATTTTTCGAATAAGTGGTCCAAATTTAAAACATTCAATAAGGAAATTTCACATTTTTTAAAATGATATATCTTTAAAGACGCATATTAGCGAAAAAATTATTAACTTTACTGTTTAATAAACGTACATAACCATAGATTCTGGGTGACCTGTGATTTGTATAGCCAAAAAAATAGATGGCTTATTATTTTATTAGTTTTAAAAAATTGCTTACAAAAAAATAACGAGAATAAAATGGCAAAAAAAAGAAGTGAAGCTAGGTAATCGTAATTTTTTGACATTTTGCTCGTAGATTGCAATACGCATGTCCACTCCAAGCTCTTTTAAGTTTACCCATTAGAATAAGCGCATAGGAGTATGTGAGCTCTATCTTGGGTTTTGTGAATATAGTATTAATAATTTTGAGAGAGCGCGCATGCGCACTTTATAAGAGTTTACTCTCCTAGAAGCTCTCACTTCTTAGTGAATAGACACCCTGGCAACGGATGATAAAGTCGCTATTGTAAGAACGGCCATTTCTAGACTCGTTAGCTGAACGTGACTAGGTGATAAGCAAACAGGATGACAGAACCGCCAGTACTTACTTTTCAGTCACGTGGGCTTGTTTACGTTTTATAAAAGTATTGAGAAATGGTCTATTCCCCAATTTGGGAACCAAATAATCTTCGTTTAAGCTATTTAAATAATCGATATTTATTTTGGGAAAATTTTCCAGTCGGAAAAGTTCATTGCATTAGACATACAATAAGTGACAGAAATCCAAAATTTGAGAAAAATTAAACGCGCAGATTGTAAAAAGTAGATTTCTCGCATATTCTACAAAATATTCAAGCCAAACGTTAAAAAACATAGTGGGTGTCTCAAAAGATATGAGCGAAGAAAGTGAATATTTAAAATTGATATTGCTAGAGATGGGTTAGTGCTTGCTCAATGGATAATCCAGTATTAAATACTCTATTTTGTGTAATTTGGACCACTTTTTAATAGCTGTACATTTTTATAGAAATATAGAGAGTACTGGTGAGAAAAAACTTAAAATAAAAAGCAGCCTGAGGATGAGACAGGAGTTTTTGTTTTTAAATCTCATAATCGGCATTTATCTCGAAAACTCGTTACAGTTATATCAATATTTAATTAGTCTTTATTTCTTATATTACAATTAGAAGGCACGGGAACTAGTTGTTTTTCCTTCTTGAAAAAGTCTGTTTTCGCCTACCTTACCGGAAAACCAATCATATGAACACCAAAAATAGGGCGGAAAGTATTATTTAGCAGTCAAAATCCGGAAAATAGCAATTTATGATATTAGTGTTAAAAGTAACATTTTATTTTGTGAGTGAAAAAAATAAAATTCACTTTTAACACAAATATCATACATAGTTTTTTGTACAACTCCTATTTTGATAATAAAATAAAAGTATTTCAAGAAAATCACATTTTGACGTCTTTTGTCAGTTAATATTTTTTTGACGTTTTAACAACAATTCTCATAATGATTATGTCTCTTTCAACACTAGTAGTTTAACACTAGTATTTTACTTTGAATACGCTACTTTGTAAACGTCTTCTTTTAACACGTTTGACAGGCATTAAAAATGTCACTTTTAATGGCAGTTGTACAAAAAATTCTTAACGCCACGATTTTTCAAGTTTTTCACTATCTGTCACTTGAGTACTTTGACGTTTCACGTGAATTTTTTTAATTAAACGTCAATGAATGTCAAAATTTTTTGTTATGCTTTCCTATTTATTTGGTAGGCGAAAAACAGTTGTGTATTACATATGCAGAAAACGCTTTAGCAGCCCTTAGCTATCAGCTGCCTTTGCTACTCTCGCTCGTGCAGATAGTAGTCTTGGGCTGCTGAAGCTCGTTTTCTACCTTAGTGATTGTTTGCGGGTAAATTTGAGTTTAATTATCGATATCAGTAACTGAAGTTTTCGAGGTGTAGTCATTTTAGTGCCGACTAATACCAAAATTGATGTCTCTCATCGTTTTTTATTTCAGCATTACGACCGGCATGATATTTGTTGTGACTTGCCCACGTGCATTTTTACTACAACAATATTTTATTATTTCCTTGGTTAAGAAGAAGAACTTGTACATTATGTATTAGTATCGTTTTTTGAAAAAAAAGTTCTAATTTACACAAGAGCCATTTAAGTTATTTTTCTAGAATTACATTTTTCGAAAATACCAAAAACTCAAATTACTCTTATATAACATCAATCTACACATTATTAAAGCCTTTAAATGAACTAAGCTGCCTATTCAGTATCTTGGAAGTGGAAAATTAGTCAACTATAGAAGAGGACACCACCTCCCGAATGGACATATCAAAAAGCTCAAACTAGTGGATAGGGAAGAATGTGGAATGGAAGACGAAACCTCCATTCACATACTTGCAAAATACATGGCTCTACAGAGTCCCAGGTAACAACACTTGAGAGACTACTGGATAGAAGAGAAAGACTTCCCTATATCGGTCCTACGAATATCCTAAAATTCCTTCAAGGAACTACTACTCTGAGACTTTCCTTAAGAATCGAGCAGAATAAGAGGGCAAAAGATCTTTTAGGTCTCCTATATGGATGACATCAAATTTTATAGAAAATAAACTTGTTGCAATTTGATACGTATTTCAACCGAGACTCACAAAAACTAATCAAAACCATAACCTCTATTATTTTACTCTTCCACCAGCATTTCAATCCAAATTTTACACTAATGTGGTACTTCACCCTACTGCCAAAAGCCAAAAGAGGGTTTCAAAGCACCCAACCACCAGCTTTCTTTTCGCATTCCTTCCTTCCTATTTTCCAGATACGTAAATAGTTGATTTTTTGCTTCTAGTTTCAGTCGCGTGGCTCTACAGAACGTACCTACATGTTCTAATTTACTGGTGAATTCCTTCCTTTCCTATAGGGTACTAGTCTCCTTTACTAATTTCATGTCTTTAATATACAGACCTGCGCCCTACACCACTACGTGGTAGAACGGCTTTAAGATTATGTATAATAATATACAGACACCCTTTGTATCCTTGTTATCCCATCCCATAACAGCCATACCGACCCGTTTTCAGTAGTCTCATATTTTACTGGAAATAATCTAAGGATGAAATTCCAATAATGGTACACATAATTATGTAGAAGGTCTACGATATTTTTAATCAATGGAAAAATCGATCCATTGATGTAAGAATAATGTCTCAAATTCTAGTTTTTGTATGCACAAAAATTTCCCGAAACCAAAGACTCGGCCACTCTCTAGAATCTCGATCAAATACAAAGTACCAGCTCCCGAGTTGACGTAAAATCTGTAATAAATGAACATATACCACATGCATTTATCTATTATATTTTTAGCATACATTGACTTATCCCACTTCTGATATCAAATAAACAGTTTGACAACTTTTTGGTCTCTTATTGAATGTATATATCTAATTTTGGACTAATACATATAACATACAAACGTTCAGTACTTCATTGAACCAGAAATAACAAAAAGAACAAAACTCCAGTAGCTGATAGAAGTTTTGCACTAAATATATAGAAGTTGCATGCTTTACATAAACAATAACGTTTACATTGATAAAAAAAATAAATTAAACAAAAAAAAGTATTTCCCCAAAAGTTGCCGAGGAAATACGAAAGTTGAAAGATTGATTCATAGTCTGACTTTTATTGGATGATTTTTTTTGACACAATAGAATTGGAAAATGTTAAATAAAAAATATAGGCCAGTTTGTAGCTGGTTAAGCAAAAATGTAGTTGGGAGAAAGGGAATAGAAGAAAATAAAAGAGAATAATTAGAAAGAGTGTGACAAAGAACTGAAAGGATAGGAGACAGAAAGAAGAAGTGAGGTAGAGGCGGAGAGCGACAAAAAGGAAGAAAGAGCAGAAGCAGGAGTTAAAGAGCGGATAAAGAAAGGAATATTAAAAATAGGAGATAGGAAGCAGGAGAAAGGGGATTTAAGAAAGGGAGAGTAATACATTGACAAAGAGTGAGCGGTGGCACAGAGAAAAAAAGGTAGCTAAAAAAGAAAAGTGGGGAGTGAGAAAAAAAAAAGAGAATGTGATAGTTGAATTGAGTAAAGAGAAAGTGTTTGTATCCGCGTCGATCATGCATCAATAGGAATCAATAATAATTTTCAAAGACCTTGAAATAAGGAAGAAAAAGCTGAATATATACTCGTTATCGGGATGTGAAAAAAACGATAAAACTCGTTGAATTTGTACGTTCAGCTTATGAACTAATCTTTCGAATAAACTAAAAAAAATACCTTGTTCCGCACACTGGATGTTGTGTATTTCAAGAATAAATATAACGAAATAGTATTAGCACGTAAGCAGAGGACGCAACACACCGATCATTTACCTTTCGGTTGTTTTATGACGAATGTTGTACACTTACTTCCCGCATATCTTACAGGGGTACTCTTCTGTCGAGTCCGGGTGACACATGCTCGAAGAGGTGACAGATGCTGTTCGCCTTTCTGACGTAGTCGATGACGGCGTCGGCGAATTTCTCGCCGTACCACCGTGTATTCGAATGTGACCGTTTAATGCTGCTCGAGAATTGAAACTCTGAAAATCAAATAACATATAATTAATCTGAAAGAGATCAAGTTCAAAATATATAAGTACTGAACACTCAATCAATCCCTTTTCGAAATTTTATCGTGCGTTCCTGGTCAATGAAAATTAAAAAAAAAATCAACACCTTAGAACATTTTTTCGTGCGCCCATGGTAGATGGAATTTTTTTACTAATAAATGGATCCCTTGAAAATGTTATAGTACGCCCATGATATAGAAATTTTCACAAATTAATTGATCCCTTATAAAACATTAATTGTACACCCATGATGGATGGGAATTTTTGAAAATTAACCCCTTTTGAGAATTTTATCTTACTCCCATTACCATATGAATGAATGAATGAACCATTCCTGAACACTTGACTTTGACAGTTCGGCCATATTGTGCTGGATGGCAACCGAATCGATTAGTTAGTTGAACCTTGTGTGTTTGTGTTTTATGAACAAAAATTGACTGATATAGGTATAGTGTATTTTTATCATATTGATAGCTGAAGAGCTCATTATAAATTCAAAAACGTGTCTGAAACACTTCAGGGTGATCCAAAGAATTAAACAGAAGCGCTTCTTCATGTAAATAAGTGTTCAGTTAGCAACTTTCGCTAGATTCTTCCTGTATAGTGAACAGCAGGTAGCGAGGACAATAGAACCCTAAAACCATTACCACTCAAATATATTTAGAAGTGATAAATTTGCCGTGACAGTGCAGTGTAGTTGGGTAAGAATAAGATCCTATTAGGAATTTTATTATAGATGTTTTTTATTACAATATTTGCGCGTAATTTTTATGTTTGGGTTTTAGGTTCCCATGTTTAAATATCCTAGTTACTGTCCATATTTATTCGCTTTTGGAGAATTGATTTATTTTATCCTGCCTAAATTCCAATGTCCGTCTATGATTTATTGCGGTTTTAGGGTCCTCAAATCGTGCTATCAATATGATAAAAATATATTATACATTAACTCTTTGATAAAATGTCGAGAACACACTCGCCCAGTTTAAAGTTGTGATTCACTGAGGGGCCCCGTTTTAAAGCACTTATGCAAGCATCGCGGCGTTGATCAAAGAAATCAATTAAATAGTCACGTCGCTTCTTTAAAACAGCCGGAAATCGAAAAAAAGATACCTGATATTCCACACCTAACAACAATACATTTTATTGTTACCTTTAAGAACTAATTGTTAATCAAAGTCTAACTGTGGGCCCTCC
Organism: Lochmaea crataegi; assembly: GCA_947563755.1. Lineage (NCBI taxonomy): Eukaryota > Metazoa > Arthropoda > Insecta > Coleoptera > Chrysomelidae > Lochmaea > Lochmaea crataegi. The sequence continues at coordinate 15,985,165 of OX387434.1, read as the reverse complement.
AGCCCAATATGGCCGACCTGTCAGTGATGTCATTCTGAAATGGTCTATAAAGGATAACAAGAAGAAGTACACCTAACCTCACTTACTACAGTATGACAGTGACATATGTCAGTTAAGCGGTGTCGCTTACACTGTGACAGGTGTCGGTTACGCCACCAACCTATAAGTTTCACCCCCACCAAAAATTGTTCAACGTGACTAAATTTTTTTTCGAAAACAAAAGATTTACAATTTTTATGTAGAATAACGTCAAAAAATAGTCAGTTATAATATCACAAGAGCATAGACAATAATCGATTATTCACCGAGTCACGAGACGTATTTGGCGGAACATCACGAGAGCGCAGCTCGAGTGGTGTTTCGCGAAATACGTAGAGTGAAGATGTAAATAATCGAAAAATATTGTCTATGCTCGAGTTGGTATTCGTTACGATTATATAACGAATAATATTCTAATTTTTTTTTATTGATTAATATTAATATTGAAGGTACAATTATTATAATACATATTTGATGTATTGTTGTTTTCGGAATTTGTAGTAGAATTAACTGACATTTCATTGAGCTTGCCCGTTACTATGGAAATGATCACAATATGGCAGGAGGCGAAACACCAAAACGATTATATCATGTCGTCAAGGGGTATATTCACTTATCAATACGTCGTAACTAAGGGAAATTCAAGGATTGTATTGGTTCATTAGAACATGAGTTATATAATCTAACAAATATCACTCGAGAATGACGCTAGGGTCGCATTCCGCAAAACTACCTGGAACTACCCGAAAGAGGGATTATCGTATCATTAGCAAGTGGCACTAGAAACTCTCGTAATTTATCGAGAAGGGCAAGGAAAATGATTGAAGAAGGTATACAGTGTTGAAAAAATGGCCGCGTAAGTAATAAGCTCTCGTAAAAACTGACCTTTAGCCATATTCTAATCCTCCCGGGACCATTTGCGGAACTCTACCTAGGATTAAAGACGCAGGTAGGTTTTTGCGTAATTCGGCACAGCCCGAGAAAACAACTATTCAGATATTTTCTCAAACTTTCAAATACTTGAAAATTTTTAATACAGAAATTATGATTTTACTTACTGCTGAACAATCTGGGAACTCGCACACAAAGTTTCTCGTATCCGGTATGGGCATCGGACAACCACTATCTGCAATCTGAAATAAAACAGATTTTAGTGTATATCAAAATTAGCCACCTCGTCAAAAAAAAACCAATCCACCCAAAAACATCAAACAAACAATAAAATCTAGCAAAATAAAAATTATCAATAAAAACTGGTATTTTTAGAGAATTTGGTTATTAAATGATTCCACAGGGTGTTTTAAAATTAATCGAATTAACCCGTACAATGATTAAAACTGATATGCACGAGGAAATTAGTCATAGCATTGTACAATTACAATTTCACAACTATTAACATAATTTCTATGCGATATGAAAAAAACAGTGATGAGCAGAATTGGAAATTTTGCAAGACCAAAGCCAATATCGTGTGTTTACCGAAATATCTAACCTATTAAGCAAAACATAAATTAATTTCTCATAAAATAATTTTTTAATAATTATATAAAATACTGTACGCCACTGGTACTTTTATGAATGAAATCAGAAATGTTTCCTCCCCCTCTACCAATGTCTCGCACTTTCAGATAGGTTTGCCACTCTGTACATTTGCAAGACCAGAAAAATTTGTCATAACTTCAATATACAGGGTTGAGCAAAAGAGGCGGAACACCTGAGTTACTTAGGACTTTCAAATTATATCAAATAAAGTTTTATTAATTATCTATTAATTGTTGATCATTTATAATTTATACCTATATAAAGCTTTGAAGAATTTTCAAAGCGACATAAGTAACAGGCTAAATGAGCAAGACCAAAAGTCAAAACCGAAACTGAATAAGCAAGACCATGACTTCCCACAATTAAACAAGACCCCATTCACGTTGTGATCGGTATCGATATTGATTGGTAGAACACACACGCATACAGACGGAATCGTGAAATTTGACTTCGGTTCAAAACGTAAATCTGAAATGTCATTACCTAAGCCCGTGTATGCTGCTATTGTCAGAAAAAAAGCTTAGAAAAATAATATGTACAATCTCGTTGAAACACACAACGGAAACTATTACGATCTGCCTTGGGGAACTTTTCATGGCACTTATTAAGCAGATTTATAATAGCTGTATCGCCAAGGTGTCTATTTCCATGGTCTTAAGACATTGATCCCACACATACTATTTATACAAATTTGGAATTTCTTCCTAAAAATCTCGATCTACTACCAAGATTTTAAACGCACGAAATCAACGAGATACTGATACTACGATATACACGTTGAAACATGTAGAAATCTGTGTAATTCTCCCCAAACTGGGCTAGGCTGACGGCATAAACTTCAGTGGTTTTGTCGATTAACTAAATTCGACTACACCAAATTTCGAAATACCGTAGCTAGTAAAATTGCGTAATTTTACAAAATTAGCGCTAACTTGAACAGAAAAACGCCCTCTAGAAAATATATCGAAACGGATATCATATTATTTTCAATACCTTAAAACCCCTATTTTCAAATTGTCAGGTTCGTATAACTAAAATCTTTCAATGCACTGTGAAAAAAACATTTTTCACATTTCAACTTTGCCACCCTCTATCTTTTTTATTATCAATATTTTACCAAAGCAAGCTGCGTCAGATCGCAATATTTTTAGACCGAGCAACTTCCAGTAGACCAATAGGGGAGAGTGTGGGAATACCGGCCCCATAAGGAAAGTTTCGAATATCATCAGGATTCTGTTTACTGCAGCTTTTTCTGTTTAGCATTTTCTTTTTCTCCTAAAATTTCTTTCATTGGAGTAGACGTAAATATTTGGGAGTGTTGTTTTTTTCCACCTCCAGATACTTTATATTTCTGCTATTTGTTCCAGAACATCCAGGAACTGGTATTATTTCTCCAAATGATATATTCTGTCTTGTGTAACGGGTAGTTAATTATTTAGGTTAGAATTTATGCTTATTGTTAAATTATAGGTTATTAACTTAAGTATGTATGTCTTTAGTTATAATAATTATTGTAATCATAAAATATATCGACTAAGCAGTTTGATTTTAATTTATTTATCGATATAAGTAACAATTGCAAAATAAACAGTCACGCGCTAGATTGAAAGAATGTGTAGGCTGGCAAATGCTGCTTTGGGAGAACGTCAACCCTAATTAAGGAACCTAAACCGAATAATTTAACATTATTAGACTTGTTTCTTTTTTGGTGTCTGCCTCTATTCTTTGTTCTTCTTTTGCTCCATTTGATCTATTTTCTTCTATTTGTTCATTTCTAGGAATCAGCTCAGATAAGTTTGACTGTTGTAAATTTTCAGCGAGGGGGCAAAATCTTCGTACAACGCCCAAGTAAAATTTACGCTGAAAAAGGCCAAAAAGAGTGGGTTATTTAACTAGTTGGGAGAAGGGAAAAACTGCTATGTTCCTCCTACTTATGTTCCTCTAATGTTCATTTATTCCAGAAAAAGGATGGCCGATCACTTGATGGGGAACGGACTTTCAGGAGCTAGTTATCGCTACTCAGATAATGGTTGGATAACCGAAGATTTGTTCATCGAGTGGTTAAAGCACTTTCAGCAGTGTTCAACACACTTTAAAAGAAGATCCAGTACTATTATTAATAGACAATCACTCTAGTAAATGCCTACATCTTTTGCAAAGAAATAGGAATTATTATGTTAACAATTCCACCACATACGCCGCACCGAGTTCAACCACTACGGTCCTTTGAAGGCAGCATGTGATAAATTTATGAGAAATTTCCCAGGAGAAAAGATTACGCCCAATATCGTTGCTGATTTGTTCAATAAAGCATTTGGAAGAATGGCTACTATCGAAAAAGCTACCAAAGGTTTTGAGGTTACAGGAATATACCCTGTCAATCCAGATGTTTTCAATGCAGAAGATTTTGCCCCCGCCGAAAATTTACAACAGTCAAACTTATCTGAGCCGATTCCTAGAAATGAACAAATAGAAGAGAATAGATCAGATGAAGCAAAAGAAGAACAAAGAATAGAGGCAGACACCAAAAAAGAAACAAGTCTAATAATGTTAAATTATTCGGTTTAGGTTCCTTTTAATTAGGGTTTCGTCAGCATTAAGTTGCTTAGGTTTGAAAAAAGAATCCATTTCTTCTTTGTTGAAAGCGGTCACACGATTTACACTGGTTGACTCCGGCTTCCTTAGGCTAACTTGTGGGTTGCGTCGTAAAAATTCCTCTAACCGGTCACGACCCGCTGATCCTTTTTCCTTCTTAAACCGATTTTTCAAATTATTCAATTTGGCGAAAGTGTAAGCGGTTTGCTTGATTTGTGCCGGCGTAATTCCAAAAAAGAGCTTGGATAGATTAATTATTTGCTCCGATAATTTACGCTCCTGTTAAGGAGTAAATACTGGATGTCGTCCCAATTGAAGCTTCGATACTTTGCCGATTCTACGACTATCTTGGAGAGTAGCTCTTGGAATTGAAACTTCCCGAATAGCGCGCCCATTTTCTATGGCTGCAAGAACTACCTGAAGAGTCTCTGGATACCCAGAAGCTCTGTCAGTTTTTCGTGTATACGCATCTGAAAAGAAACGAAAATTGAAAACAAAATTTTATGGGGTAATAGTGGCCCTGCCGATATTGCCCCATACAGTAATGACCGGAATTACCTCTAAAACAATATAGTAATTACCAACACAACATTTAAAAATACCTAAACGTATGTGCTATTCAAGTAAACTGAGCAAAAGGCAACAGAATCTAGTTCATTTGTATACATATCAACAATTTTTAGAGCTTACCGTTATTAAAATATATACCCTGGAACACACACGTTTCTTAGCACTAGGTTTTTCGTAAAAGTCTCTACACAAATTATACAGTTAACCGTTGCACTGACTAGACCATACTACGTATTCCCCCACTCTCCCCTACTTACGGATCACCCTGTATATACGAACTTCATAGCTTCGTTCAACTGGCGTTATAAGGTTTGTTCCAACCACAAATCACAGACTGATTTCCAACAATTTTCAAATCGTTTTCAACGCGCATGTCTATCAAATAATCTGATCCCTGATCAATTTATGTTTATGGTTGGAACATCTGACAACTTCAGTCTGTACTGTACATGCGCTTATGTTGGCATCGTTAATCAGCTAATCCAAAAGCTTACACGATTTTTATTATGATCAAAATTAGGAATAAAACTAAGCTTTTTAATTATATCTAAATACAAACACAATTCACACTTTAAGGTTATGCTGCAATTCAATGAAACAGTGAAAGAAACTGTAAAATAAAATAAAAACACAGCGATTCGCATGCGCCAGATTAGTGGTCAGAAGAAAATCCGTAAACCGTTCTGATAGTTTTCAAACCGTTTTAAATTTTGGTTGGAACAAGAAACTGATCGTTAACTAATCGTTTGTATGTCTGGTTGGAACGTATTTAAGTTACTGCGCAGAATCCTGACGGTTTCTGACGCTGGTTGGAACAAACCTTTAACCGCTTTTGGTATCGTTCGCGCAAGTGCTGTATATCTTTCACGTTCCAACTAATTATAGTATCCTTCTTGGGACTGCTTGGGACGGAAGACAAACTGTACCTTCTGGAAAGGGGTTATAAAGTTGATGTGCCCATCTCAAATTCGAGCTTGCGCACTATACAGTACTCGAAACAATTCCAGTACGATTCATAAATGCCAGTTGGAACAAACCTCATGAAATTTAAATTTTGCTGTCAACCTAGAAACCTGAACCTAACATTCAAGTAATTTATTGTCCACAATAAAAATAAAGAAATTTTTAAATCTGAAATGTTTTCGGTAAACAGCCAAATATACCTTACGATTAGTATCGTGATACTGATACTTGAAGCATGTACGATACTGATTTCAGCGAGAATGGACCCTTATAATGCAAAGACCGGATAAGCAAAACCGATGCGTTGGTCTTGCTTTGCTCATCACTAGCAAATACTTATTCAACTAATAAAAACGGTGTGTCTAGTCGACCGCTAATCGGACGAATAATTTTTTTTAGTCGTCCAAAAATTTCAGAAAAAAAAATAAGTTCAAAGAACACAACACTTGTCTGCTTGATATGAATTACTACATGTATATTGTAAAGTTAGGTTGGGTTTGTTTCAAATTTTTTTCCTCCATTAATACACAAATATTTTATTGAATAGTAGCGTAAGTTCAGTAGGGAGAAAATGTGATAAATATTTTAGTGAGTTTTGTAATATAATTATTGTTTAAAGAAATAAAGTAATTCAAAATATTATAAACTAATTTTTTTATTTAATTATTTAGAATTATTACACGGTAAGAAAGATTTATGATTTATATTTAATAATAATAATAATTACTTATTAGATAAATTATTTGAAACAATTTATTGATTGAGTGTATATTTTTTTTTACATACATATCAGTGATTATTTTAATATTTTTTTTTGTATTTTAAATAAATAAATGAAAGTAAATTTAAATACCAATCAATAAATTAAATTGAAAATCAGTCATTTATAAAATTGACAGCTGTCAATTATTAGACACTGAAAGAGAAGTAAATGGTACAGAAAATTTACAAATAAATGAAAAATTTAATTCGTATAGCAGTTTGGAAAAAAGAATAATTGATTATCAAAATTTTTTACACTGTGTTTTTCACAAACGAGATTGTGTAACAATAGAAAAATGCCGGAAACAAGTCGTAAAAAGACATATAAACCCAAACTACTATTCAATAAAATATTGGTGTATTAATGGAGGAAAGAAATTTAAAACCAAATGAACTGGAGCAAGTTCGTCAAGCACATCCCAGAAGCAATGCCAGGCCTCCTTTAAAATTAACGTTACAGAATGATGGTAACAGTTTATTTATTTCAACAATTAATTTAATACATAAAGAACTCTACGAGCGTCTTCCCCAAGTAAGAAGAATGACACAGATTACTGGACGAATAAAATAAATAAGTCGTCTGATTAGTGGTCGAATAAAAAAAAATTATTCGCCCGATTAGCGTTCGACTAGCAACGATCAATAAAAAATTTGAAAATTTACCCCTAGAAGTTTAACATCGGCAAATAGCTTTTCATCTATATCCATTTCTGCGTGTTTGTAGTAATAATTCCTCCTCTCTCTGAGATGTTTCAATCTCCTATACTCGTCGGCGCACACTTTTTTCCAAACGTAATAAAATTGCACACACTGCTTAACAGTTTTCGTTCGAATCTAAAAAAAACATATTATTGTTATCAGAACACCACCAATTAAGTAGCTGTAAGATATTTTACCTCTTGAGCAATATTGCGGAAATCCTTATCGTACTTGAGCAGTGACTTGTGGAAGATGTCAGTTTCTGTCGTTGACCATTTGTCACTTTCGCAATACTGATACGCTAAGAGAGGATGATCGGCAGGAAGATTCGGTGAGGGCTGCATCAGCCGCAACATTGCGTCCTGTAACCATTACACAAAAATACAACTTCTTATATCGCAAATATTGGCACATTTTACTTACGTGTATGTTTCCCTCGCACATATGAAGAAGATGCATCGCATATTCTTTATTTCTTCCACCGCCTGGCACAGCAGCACAACAAGCAAAATCCAGGTACATATCCACTATAGATTAAAAAGAAATTATATGAGAATGTTACTATTGTAATTGTGAGAAATTTTACCTTCGCTATCTGTACAATTACTTATACCAGGATCCCACAAAAGATCTTCGTACGTTGGTTCCGAGCTTCCTCTATTAGGCGCCGATGAAAAGTTCGGTATTTTACATTGAAACTGAGACCCGACGTTAACGTGAGGGGTGGAATCACTTTCTGGAATGGGATCACTGTTCCAGTTTATACCATCCTCGCCTAAAACAGAAAAATATACATTTTTTTTTCGAATAGTCAACAGACTAGGACTAGATGAATAGGTAGCGCACAATCCTATCCTATCCAATAAAATTTGTCTGAAGCCAACATTGGACCTAATAACATTTAGGTACATGAATATGGATCTTTTTAATTCTAAAAACATGTTGGGTTCCACTACTAAAACCTGCCGCAATAGGTACCAGCCTGTTATAGTTTATTTCAGAAAGGTATAGGGTAATAAAACCTCATTAGGTATGCAAAGGGAGCACAGAGTGACCCAACGAATATTTAAGCCGCTTTCATAGTTTGGCATTGCTTTCATTGTAAAGTTCTTTCTTTTTATCAAGTGCAGGTAGTACCACCCGGGTTGGGATCAATATATGGGTTTAGCCTATTGTTATCCATTCACAAACACTGAAAATAGTGTGCCAAAGGCGTGCCGGTAGGATACTCGTAAAAAGGAAAGAATTTTATTTAAACAGAATAAAAATTAGGCATTATGTACATAGTATTAGGTACACTTATTTTTTATTGAACATTATACAAAAAATACATTATACAGAAATTAAATTATAACAAATCATAATATTCTTCGTCATCTGAGGAATCTTCTCTTGACGTTATAATTAACGGGTCGACGGTCCGATCGATCAAGTAGTCAAGATCCCACATTTTCTCCTCTTCTTTAATGACATGCTGGACTGCTTTTCGCCAGTTCTCTGGTGTCACCTCCTTAATGGCTTGATCAAACAGTAGCTTAACGTCTTTCATTTTGAATGTCGTGTTGTGTCTTGCTACACATCCTTTCACTTGCGCCCATATAAGTTCTATAGGATTTAGTTCGCAATGATATGGCGGTGTGCGCAGCACAGTTAGACTATGTTTTTCTGCTATATCTTCCACAGCGTATTTCATGAAACGATGTTTGTGTAAATTTGCTATAGCTAATAGTTCTTTTTTTATCAAATTATCTTCAAATTCAATTCTTTTGGTGGTTAACCAGTCAATAATTTCTTGTTTTCTCCAAGATGAAGTTGGAGTCTTCTCTATGCGTCGAGAATGATAACTCGCGTTATCCATTACTACTTCCAAAACATCCGAACCCATGTCCTCGTGGTAATCTCCCGTATGGCACAACTGAAAGGTTAGCAAACCTCCTTTTAAAAATCCCTCTTCGCTTCCAATATGAACGATTATTAGTCTTTTCCCTTTACCTGAAGGCACCTTAATACCCGTTGACAGGCCATCCATGAAAGCTTGGCGAGCACTGGTTATATTTTTGTCTTGCCACATTTTTGGTACTGTATAACCTTCATTGATCCACGTCTCATCAAGATAAAAGATTTTCTTCTGCTCTGTTCTGTACTGCTTTATACTTCTTAAGTATTTTCGTCGCCAGCAAACAATTTCATCGCTTTCCAGTAAAAGTGCTTTACGGTTATGCTTTTCCCAAGCAAAATCCAAATTTCTCAAAGTTTTTTAGTTATCAACGGAATACTGTCATCCTGGCCAAGCTCCATTAAAATCTTATCTAGGGTGGGTATTTCTTTTTTAAAATAAAAAGAGTGAACTTTTCTTCGAATTACACTTTTGGTGTCTTCATCAAGGACTTTTACTAGTCTGCCTGGACTTTTCTTGGGAGGCCCCACTTGGCCTGCTATCTTTCTCCCCCTCAATAATTTAAAAACGGTGGACTTTCCAACTCCAGTCATTCGGGAACATCGGTCGACAGTTTCTTGTACAGTAAATTTCGGGTAATCGTATTTTATGCAATCGTGTACATTTGAAATAATAAGTTTTTCATTCACTGATAGTGGAGAATTATTGGAACATCTTTTCGTTGGTGTAAATGTCGCCATTTTATTACTAATCTTATAATACTGTGAACACTATTTACGGCTTAACAGCAAATACTGATGCGTTAAACTAAACAAATATACTTATAAAGGTCTAAAAATTTTGGGTAAGGCACCTTGCGGCGCAGGGTTGAGCCGAATCTGAAACAGGGTTGGAATTAGGCAGAGGCACTAATAGAAGGTTAAACGGTACCTGTTAAACGCAAAACGTAACTGTATAATCTACTACCTAAGTAATCCCCACACAATATTTCGATATTGACACTTCAGGCCTGAAAACATACTTTTCCTAATTCTCTTATGCAATTACTTGAAATTTTAATATTACAAACAATACTATTTCAAGACCTACGCCTATGGCCGACACCGAAATTGAGCCGAACTGGACGGAATTCCCTATTTTATTACTCTATACCTTTCTGAAATAGACTATAGTAAATCCGCCACTAGCTCAACACACTTTTTGGCACGTTCATTAACTTTTGAATACGCAGCAACACAGTGCCCCACTGGGACTCTCTAGCGTTCAAGAATAGGACATTTTTGTTCACTTGCATTACCAAGACTAATGGAATTACTCTTCTTTGATATTTTCATCAGGAACTTAGTAGAAGAATGATAGAAAATGGATTTGAGTGTATGTTCACCAGAAAAAAACATACATAAGGCACTGCAAATTCGGGAAAAAATTAATTTGGATTTGAATGTTTCGCTTACTTCTGTGCTTAATATTTGTGTAAAGTCCCGTTCCTGGTCTTTGAGGGCTCAAAATCGGTTGAGGAGTATATCTAGCACATCCTGGAGGTTTACTTCTTGTAGCTCTAAGTTTTGATTGATGCAATACAGGTAACTGAAGGGGTTCCATTCTAGGCCTTTTTCTAGATATTCTTACAGGACTAGCAGGTATCCTAAAAAAATTAGTTTTGTATTAATTTTAATTTACCACTCGTATTACGCAAAATTTCTTCCAAAATGCCCGAACCATCGATTAGGTATTCGAGTTGTTTAGGTGAATAGAATATTAATAAATGCGTGAAATAAATCAGTGGGTATTTTGTAGAATTAGGAGCGTCGGTTTTCTCCTTACAAGACCTCTAATTTCCATTGAATATATTATATAACCATGAATTTCACTTAAAATTGTTTGCCATTGTAATACTGTTTTGTTAAGATCTCTTAAAAAATTAATACTAATGGGGATGGTACAATTCAATATACAGACAAATTAAATTTTGAACAAGGACACTATCGTGTACGTGTTTGGGTAGGTCGATTTTAATGAAATTTTAATATCGACGCCGGAAGACGCATTATGCTCCATTAAGAGGAATTGTTAATGGGACGAATTAAAAATTGACTTTGAAAGAAGGATATTTTGAAATTTTAAATTTAACAATGTATTTAAAGTCTGTCTAAAAGGTTGGTAATCTCTTGGAACGTCTTTTGCGTTTTATAATGGATTACAATCGTAATCGGCTTTATTTCCGGTTCTATTTGAAATGCAGGAGTTGTAGTTGATGTAATAAGTCTCGTCCTCTGACAAAAAATGATGTATGACCTTTTTGGTATTAGTTAATTCTTCCACTGAAATATTCATGACAGAACTCCTTAGTTTTTTCAATTTTCGAAGGTAATTCCAATAATAGCGCGCACCAGCATCCATGTAGATTTTTATTACGCCTATTTGCAGGCCAGCATACATACGTTGGAGGCAGTCTTCCACTGTTCTACTGTGTATGAGCAATACAGGCCCTTAAACATATGGTACATACAGCAAAGTATTGCCTAAATGTGCCATTATAGCATTTCATTATGAACTAAACCTATTCTTTTCGATAACGCTCGGATCGACTGGAATTTATATTTTGTTTACAATTCAATTTGGCGGTATGTTGCATATATTTTTACAGTTTCAGATATATTGTTTTGGTTTATAGGTGAAGTTATTTTTGGTTCTGCAATTTAACAGTTGAAAATTAGTGTCATTTCTGAAAACAAGAGAATATAGAAGAAGACAAGAAAAAAAGAGAAAACAAGAGAAAACGAGGAAAAAACAAGAGAAAACAAGAGAAAACAAGAGAAAACAAGAGAAAACAAGAGAAAACAAGAGAAAACAATAGAAAACAATAGAAAACAAAAGAAAACAAAAGAAAACAAAAGAAAACAAAAGAAAACAAAAGAAAACAAAAGAAAACAAAAGAAAACAAAACAAAACAAAACAAAAGAAAATAAAATAAAATAAAACAAAATAAAACAAAATAAAACAAAAGAAAACAAAAGAAAACAAAAGAAAACAATAGAATACAATAGAAAACAATAGAATACAATAGAATACAATAGAAAACAAGAGAATATCAAAGGGAAAAACGGAATATAGAAGAATACAAGACAATCCAAAAGAATAATGCAAAGTACAGGAATGAAAATATTAGCAGCTGTATAAGTGATAACATAAGTTAAGATATTAGAAAATAATTAGGAGTCCAGATATGATGAAATACTATCTGGAAAGAAATAGGCGAAGTGGGCTAGAGCTCAGAAGCTGAACACGTGGAGACCATACCACCAAAAACATGGTACGAAAGAAAACTCAGCATAACAAAAGGTGCTAGTAAAAGAAGAAAAAGGAAGTAATAAAAGAAGCAGATTGGACACTTCGACATTGATGATGGAAATGAATTAATTATTGATAGTGACACAGGAACTGAAAGTTTAGTATTTTTAAATCAGATAATAATTGTAGGTTTGAATACTTACGAAGTAGGACTTAAAAAAACATCGTTGTTGTCTTCTTTCTTAATTTCATTAATTTGCTTAGGCCTGTTAATAACGTGCTTCGTTGGAATTGTGCATTGTACGGTTTTTATCACTTTTTTACATTTGTCGTCGATATCATGGGTAATCAAAGGAGTATTCGTCAACAAAATATTTTTAGTTTGAAACGTACTACCGCCAGTTTGAAAGAGTTTAATCTCTCCGTTGGCATCGACGAGAATTCCAGCAAAATTCGAGCTGTTCAATTCAATTAGGCCGTTGTTGCTTATGAGTCTCAATGGTACTCCGTTGATTTCGATTTTTCTTCTCGGTACAAAATCTTTGGGACTGCTGGATAGTAAGGGATCATCCGAGTTTGGTAGCATCACTCCGTTGCACCAATTGCCAGACATGGAAAATGTAGAAGTATTCGGAGACGGTGAGAATGTTGTCGAAGGTTGCGGATCCGAAGTGCTTACTATGTTAGATATCGGTGACGGTACCGGAGTAAGACCAAGAGGAGATTGAGGAGAAGGTGAGTTTGTTAGAGGATAAAGAGGTTCTCCTGGCAGTACTTCCTCTAACGCTTCTTCTACTGCTGCCGAACTAGACATTGTTGAAGTAAAAAATGCGGCAGATAACGGTGAAGATGCTTGTGGTGGTTCTTCGTAAACACCTGTAATAAAAGAAATAATATATACAAAAATTCCCGAAGGATTTAAAAGGCATTCCAACCTCTTTCGACAATCTGTCCATATTCTTGAGCATTGGGAGATACCATAGGCAGCATTGTATTCTGCCCAAACCCTGGACTTTGTGCTTCATGGCTTGCTGGTGGCGTGGGATATGCGAATCCGGGAGAATCGTGCCTTATTAACGGACTTTGCAACGGTGATTGTGCGGTAATTGTATGCGGCGACCGAGCATATTGTGCAGGTGATTGAGTCTGGTAGCTAGGAGAGGGCATGTCGATGCTGTTTGTCGAATGAAAAGTGCTGAATTCAGCCAAACTCTCCGGCAAGGGTGAGTCGAGTACCGCTTGCAATTCCTGGTTGACCGAATGATTAGATTGATACGAAGGCGATTGTTGAACTACATTTTCTTGAAGATTCATATCTTCAATTTTAAATTCTTGAATTTGTTGCTCGTTTTGATCTTGCAGAAGAGATTCAGCTTGAAATTGAATCGATGCTAGTTGATTGGGATCCACACCTGGAAAGTATTCGCTATACTGTTACATTGTTCACCCAAAGAAAGTTATTTATTTACCTTGTAGAAGCATGCTGTCTTGTACTTGAGTGAACACTCCTTCTTGTAAACTTGAAGAAATAAATTCTGCTTCTTCGGATTGGTAAGTAACATTGGCCAAAGTAAAGGAATCATTCGTTTGGAACTGTAGTATTGGTGAGGATTGACCTGGATCCGAGGTAGTTCTTTTCACTGTAGCTTTTTCGCGTTTAAGAATGAGATCGGCCAACGCTTGAGCCTCCTGCTGTGTGGTACTGTTACGGAATGCGTCCGCATCGGAATGTCTACGGGATTTCTCGGAGGTCTAAACGTCGAGTAAGAGCAAACATTAGTTCTTAAAGGAAAAAATATAGATTAAGGATGTTTTACCTGTTGTGGAGGTGCTGGTACCACGAACGACGAAATTTTCGATTCTAGATCGGTGTTGTTAGACGGGGAGGAATGCACGTTTAAAGGAAATAGAGGTGGAGCGTTAGACTTTTGGTCTTCATTGGATGGTTGAGGTGTGTTCGTTATCCTCTTATTAATGATTTTTTCTTCTATAAGAGCTCGCACGCTAAAACTGGCCGTTTGTAATGGAGGACCACCCGGATCTTTCTTTTCGTTTTTTTTGTTTTCATTGTCCTTAAACAAACAAAAACATTTGAAATATCTCTAGTAAATAGTAATATGCTTTTTATGTTTGAAAATAAATAAAATTTTGTATGGCTGTTGAATTTTTTTCTTCTGGTACACTGGCTCCAGATAATTAGCAGCTTTCTCTGCTTCACTATATATGCACTAATTCCAGTTTTTTCCTAGCTGCAATATAAATTAACGAAGGAACAAAGCTTTGATTAATTCTGACATTAAGGAGACATCAACTATTGTGGTCACGTAATAGTAATTATCTGTTTGATGCATATATGGTACAATTTCACTTTGACTATTGTATCTACCGATATTTCAAGTTTAGTTAATTTAGTTTAACTGCTGCTGTTTCGGCAAATTCGCCTGCTCAATACGAATATCGTAGAATTGATATACAGGGTTGCTGAAATGTCTCGCGCCAAGGGAGAGGGGGGGAGGTTGAAATGGATAAAATGGACTATGAATGTATATGGTATATAATGAGTGATACATTGCTTTTATTTTTGGAAAGAGAAAATGCTAAGCTTCTTTGTGATACGTCACTCGACCTAGGATGCCATTTAAAAAAAATTAAAATGGCGGCCGTACGCTAACCGCCGACGTCAAAAACATTTGACATTTGCTCTAAAATATGCAGAACAAAGTCTAGAATTTCATAACTTTCACTTTATCCGTTTCAAAGATAATCCTTTGGTGCGAGACTTTTCAGCAATGCTTTATTGAGAGAGGCACGACTGCAAAATGTTTAGGCTGTGAATTTGATTTTTTTTAGAGTTAAAATTAAATGTTTTTTGAAAATATTTTGGGGTTATGAATTTTGGAGGCTATGAGAATGAGTGAATCTATCTGACTACAATCCACCCTAAGATTGAGGAATGGAGTAAGCTCACTTCAAAACTCAACTTTATAAATAATATTTGTTAGATGGGAAGATAATGTTGTTCTATACCCTATTCAGGTATAGGGCCTATTGTACCCAAAATTGTAATGTCACATCAGAATGATATAATAAAACGATCGGTATAATATTCGCCAAGATCTACATTTGACTTTCAACCTGTTTTTCAGGTGATGGCTCGTCCCTGCAATAAAACTGACAGGTATAATTTGGATGAAATTGGCAGAGAAACGGCAAAATATAATAAGCAGTTCAAGAGGTTAGATGGGAGAAAAATGGAGAAATAACGAACGGTGAATATACATTTTTCTACAGTGGAGAGAATAAACAAGGACATAATGGAGTGGGGTTGTATGTTAGAAAGAACATTAGAAGTAATATAATCAACTTCAAAACAGAAAATGGAAGAATCGCAACACTAAGATTAAAAATGAGGAAGAACACCATAAGCATAGTAAATATTTATGCACCAACAGAAGCTGCAGAACCGCTCGCCAAGGACGAATTCTATGACACGCTCATTAAAGTTTGCGAAGAAATACCAAAGAAAGACGAAATAATAATTTTAGGAGACGCAAAGCTGGGTAAAGAAACATACTTAAGAGAAATAATAGGTAACGAAAAAGGAACTATACATGACAAAACTAACGATAACGGTGAAAGACTCTGCCAGTTAGCTGGAATGATGAACTTGTCAATACTATCAACTAAGTTCATACACCCGAAAAAACATAAAGTAACCTGGAGGCACCCAGGAGGACAAGTCGAGAACCAGATAGACCACGTATTAGCCACGAGAGGTATCTGCAAAAAAACAATAGACACAAGAACGTACAGAGGCGCAAACGCAGACACGGATCACTATCTAGTAACGACAACAATGAGAGGACTAAAAAATGCAAAGAAATATAACGCACCAATGAACTCAAGCACTCTTAACGTGGAGAGTTTAAGAATTGAAAAAAAATAAGGAAACAATATGAAGATAAAATTACAGAAAATATTGAAAATCAGACACTTATTACATCAGATATCGAAAATAATTGGGAAAAAATGAAAAAACGTCGTATTGGAAGCAGCACAGCAAATAATAGGGAAGAAGAGCAAAGAAAAGGAGAAAAAAGAATGGTATGACCAACAGTGTGAAAAAATAAGAAAATAAAAAAAAACACGGCAAGATTAACGTGGATAAATACAAACCAAGGATCGGACAGAGGATCATACGAGATAATCAGAAAAGCAACATACAAAAATAAAAAAAAATGACTGGCTAAATGGAAAAATGAAAGAAATAGAGGAAGATAGGCGTAACAACAACCTAAAACAATTCTACAGAAAGATAAAAGCACCGACCAAATATCCCAATAAAACAAGGGGAATAAAAAATGAAAATGGCGTAACAGTATATGAAAGCACGGAAATGATAAAAATATGGGAAAAGTATTATAACAGAATGCTTCATGAAGATAATGTTGAGGACCCCAGGGTAGCAGAAGACTTAGTAGCAGATCCAGAAAACGAAATCACGTTAAAAAAAATATTGACTGAAATAAAAAGAACTATCAACGGAAAAGCCACAGGAAAAGACAAAATAGCTGCGGAGATGTTGAAGTATGGCGGGAAACCGCTTCAGAAGACGATATCCAAACTGATACAACAAATTTGGGCGGGAAATATAATGCCAAACGAATGGAACACTAGAACAATAACACCCATCCACAAAAAAGGAGATAAGGAAGTCTGCAAAAAACTATAGACCAATAACCCTACTTAATACCACCTACAAAATACTTGCAAACATAATAAATTAAAAACTGAAGGCATACACAGAAAAAATAATAGGAGACTACCAAAACGGGTTTAGACCAGGAAAGTCAACAGTAACGGCAATACACACCATCGAACAAATCCTGGAATACAATAATGCTCTACACGTCATTTTTGTAGACCTCAGGAACGCATCTGACATAATCATAAGATACAAGATTATAGAAACACTAAAAATACTAGGAGAGCCAAAGAAGCTTAGGGAATTGGTGGAAATGACCCTACAAAACACCAAAGGGAAAGTAAAATTCCAAGGTGAAATTTCAGAAGAAGTTAAAATGAATAAAGGATCCATTTCAAGAAATGCAAACTTGAGAGACCTTTTTTGTAGAACGTTCAATTCTCTACAAGAATATACCTTGGTCATTCCGAAGTATTGTCACCAACGTGAGTTATAAAATTCCAAAGTGCAAGAGAATATTGTTCCCATGTTATTTAAATGGAAAATCGAAATTTGCGAAATATTTATATTAAGAGCTTAAACTTTCACAGTATTTTTTTTTGTCAATTCCAACAATATTTTCGATATAATTGAGAAATTTTTTTTTTGAAACAGTCTTTTTTTATATTTGACACATAGAA
The DNA here is from genome assembly GCA_947563755.1 of Lochmaea crataegi. Lineage (NCBI taxonomy): Eukaryota > Metazoa > Arthropoda > Insecta > Coleoptera > Chrysomelidae > Lochmaea > Lochmaea crataegi. The sequence goes on along the minus strand of OX387434.1, from coordinate 15,967,422 downwards.
ATAAAAAATATGCTTTTATTCCTCAACCGTTTTTTTATTATGAACCAACAGTTTTGATGAAACTTTCTAGTTTGGGAAAAATACTTCAATATTCTGGAGGTTTATTGTGTAATAACAAACGAAAGATCCTCAACAAATACAATTTGAAACAAACGGCGAGGGACCATATTTGTATTGAGATTTATTGAACTCAGAAAAATGGCGTGTTTTCCAGGAAAATACGTTTTTCTAAATAAGATACCAATCAGTATAGTTTGGAATAATAAAAGAAAGAATGATGCTAGAAAATTGCTTTAAAGTATGTAGAATTGGATGCTAAGAAACAATAATACTGCTTTTCTGGAAAAGAAAAGTCCTTTTTGACGGCAAGAAAGTATTATTAAGAAAAAGTAATTCCAAGCCTCTATTTGATTATAAAAAATAGGGCAAGACAAAGGGGGCGAAACTCCCAGACTGGAAGCTTTTTCTGCGAAGTATTAGTGTTAGTTGATGTTTTTTTTTTGTGTTAAATAAAGAATAAAGTGTTTTTACGATAAAAAAGAAGTCGACATTTACCATTTTACCAACCTTTTTGAAATACCCTCCATGAAGTCTCATGTGACCGTTGAGGGCTGGTATATTTTTGAACTTTCGATGACACAAGTTGCACTCCACTGGTTTTGGTTCAGTTTTGCCTGTTGTAGAGTTTACTGGCGATGTGGGTGTTGACGTGGTGCTAACTTTAGATTGCGGACTCGGAGTTCCGCTTGTGGAGGTGCTGCTACTACTACTGCTGCCTTTACTTGTCGTCTGCTGTTGTTGTTGATTCGCCTGAAACAGAAAGTATACAGAGTCTTTAGTATTAACGAAATTTTCAAAGTTAACGAAGTTTTAAAATAAAAGTGTAAAATTAACGTTTTTTTTTAAAATAGGATCAAACGATTGTTTGTTTATAAATTGGAAAAAATAGAGAAATCAAACAAATGGTGTAACAAAATAATATAAATTACGTTGACAGTTGATAGCCAAAAATGCCAGTTAGAGCGAAAAACAAACAACGATACTCAAAACCGTATTCCTAGTTATTTAAATATATAGTGATGAAACCAGTTATGGAATATAATTATTTGTCCCTTTGCTTTATAGAATTATAAGAAACGTTAAGACTGAGATTGTACGGCTACGTTAGTCTGTACTCTTTATTTTTCATGGAACACCATGTATAATTTTATATATTTGAAATTATTAAATATATTATTCAGTTATTGGTAGTTTTTAATCAGACAAATACAGATTTATCGAGACTATATGAAGTATCAAAGTATTTAAGTGAATTTCTTGAATAAATAAATACGATCATGGATAATGGTTTTGAAAACAGTTTTGTTTTGAACAGGTAAAAACTGCTTGGACAACCACAATAATTAAACGTTAAACATTATGCTTCCATGTTAATATCGTTTTCAAATGAAATCTTCCCCACTAAATATATTGGACGAAAGGCTAATATTAAGTCTTATGGGGAGCGGCAATTTCTTCGGGAAATGAAAAAACTGAAGAATCAAGGAGCAAATATCATTCATATGTACAAATCAGAATAAGGGAATACAGTGACGAAGAATACCGAGTCGATGTTTACATCGTTAGACTTCCGCCTTATCACTGTTAACATTATCAAAATCTGCTGCACGTTGTTGTAGGTACATCTCGGTGGATTCAAACTAAAGATCAGACGTACTGTAGACGGCTCCGGTACAAAAGAGCGATGTACATAATGGCGAGACCCATAACAGCGACCCAATTTGAGCGATTTATAAAACAGCGACAATTTAAAAACGCGACATAATAAAATAGCGATATACAAATGAGCGACATGATAAAACAGCGACTGTACAAAAACGCGATATTTAAAAATGGCGACCTACAAAAAAATTAATAAAGTAATATTCAGAAAACTATTTTTCCTACGACCATATACGAAGATTAGATAAAATACATACACAGGAAAAATAGTGTACAAAAGTCGGGTTGAATATGAATGTCAGACTCGGTCATTGTCATATTCGTACTACAAATTTTCGAACTTTTGCTGGAAATATCACTTGTAACACTTGTCATGTAACATACTGTTTATGACCAAACGGAAAGCATATTTAAAAAAATATAAATAAACTCATATATTAATTGAGAGAAAACAAAAAAACAATACCATTAAACAAATCTAAAGTACTAAAATTAAAGCAATTGCCTGAAGATATTCTTTAACATTTCTAAATGTGTATTCTTTAACAATATTCTTCAAACGGTCTTTTTGTATAGTATATTTTTTTCTTGCCTCAGCTTCTCTAATGCCTGACCGATATCTCGTGACAAATACTTCTGTTTTCTTTTGCTCGCTTTGAATGTGATCTAACACTTTATGCACCGTTGGGTGCTGACAATCTAGGGCATTTTGGAATGCATTATGCCAAGCCTCAATAGAATTGTTTGTTTTTGGAAGATTCCCTAACACCCGCTCGTATACATTCCATATTGTAATTTGAAATTTTGGTTTGACCTGATGAAGCCTCCTTCCGACATAATTTTCTTCCCAGTATGCTACAATGGGGTCCAGCTCACGGGGAAAATCTTCTTGGATAATTTCCATAGCAAATTGCACATCTTTTGGGGGTACGAAACTTAGTGCTAAGAGCATTTTGCAAAAAATTCTTACATCTTCTCGTTCTTTGTAGACAGCAGTCATACCTTTTTTTTGGATGTTCCTCCAGAGACTTTGAGAAAGATGAAAATGACATCCCACAAGGTCGACATTTGGGAAAACGGCTTTTAAAGAATTAATTGATGCCAACTCAAAATCTGTCACAATACTGTCAGGACTGACTGCTGATTCCAACTCTTTGATTTTACAAAAAACTTGGCTGTAACTGTCGAACTTCTTGTCTTCTAGTAATGCATACAACATTGGAAGCGCTTTATTATCTATGAGCGTGTGAATGGTGTATAATTGCAAAAAGCATTGTGGCGCAACTTGGTACCGTCAACCGCCCAATTTTTAAATTCTGCTAATAATTTTAGGTTGGAGTGTGTACCAAACAACAAAATTCTGGAATTTAAATCTTCTCCAGAGTCATACAAAAGAAATAGGTCTCCATTGCTCGTTATTTTGTGTTTCCCCAAAATACTAACCTCAGATGCAGATATAAAATTTGTTGATGTTCCTTCACCGTATGCCCTTTGTCTATTAATAATCTTTTTGGATGCATTATAAGAAGGTAATAGCACCATTTCTTCTGCGCTTAAGTTGCTCAAACTAGAGTTGATGATGCTTCTCGGCCGAATCTCTAATGCTTCTTTCGCTTTTGTTCTTATTTTGCTTTTATATTGATCAATTTTGTGTTGCGCCGGATTCGGAGCATGATTATGGGGTGTCGTTTTTCTTGTTTTTCCAGTTATAGTTTCACGTATCAACCTTCCTTTGCAACCCGTTTTGGAGCATCTCCAATTAGTAGTTTCAATAAACGATTTATCTTTTCGGTAACGATAACCCTCGTGGAATAGAACAGGCTTATTTTTTGGGACAGACTTTCCATATTTTCAATTTGACATTGACGATGACAATCGCTGTTTTTACTTCATATCGCTCTTTTTTATATCGCTATTTTGTACTATCGCTTTTTTGTAATGTCGCTATTTTGTCTATCGCTGTTTTTTAATATCGCGATTTTATAGTCGCTATATCGTACATCGCTCTTTTGTACCGGAGCCACTGGAGACACGTGCCAAAACAGGGACACAGCAAACTCTTAGTCAAAAAACCCTCGGAGTCTCTGACTAACGAAATACTAAACCTCAGCAGGGGCCAGATGAGGAAAGTAATGGGATTACTCACCGGTCACTGTCCCCGAAGGAAGCACATGCATACAATTGGCATATATAGGGAGGAACCTATCTGTCGGTTGTGCATGGAAGAGGAGGAAACAGCCTCTCACATTATCTTCGAATGTGAAGCACTGTCTCATTGGAGATTCCTAGGACTAGAGTATCCAAAGGAGGATTTCTCCAAGAAAGCCCTAGTGAAAAGCCTGATAAGGACTACTGGCCTCTCCACATAAACGGTATAACCAAGAGCACAAAAAGCCTAAAGGCTGATGTGCCGAGGTCTCTAAGCCTCTGACTGGTGGTGCCGAACTTAGCAATCAATTAATCATCACTGTTAACTGAACCCAATTGAATTGGTATGCAGGGAAGTGAAACGGCACGTGTCCTCTAAGACCTCAAGTGACCAAGATGAAAATGGTGCCAGATTGCTCCAGTTTAGCTTAAATGCTTAACAAACAGCAGTTTACTGATAATTCAATTCTCTCATTGCACCATGTTTTGCTTAGTAAAACCACGCTTATGTACAATACCGTTTGTCTTCACTTGAATGGACAAAGCTGTGCTTAAAATCTCGTGCATATATAAGCTTCGCTTAGATAACGGTGCAGCGAGCTTAATTTTTTAAGCCTGGCTTACTTGTTAATCCAAGGAGGTGCAATCGGATATGAACCTATTATACTATCGTTAAATGATGACTCGGAAGATGAACAGGATTATGGAAATGAAGAGTTTACCATTTAGGGACGGTATCGAATTTAATTGAAAATTTTAGTTCTGGTATTGTGTTAGAAAACTTTTATTAAATATATATTAATAAATGTTCACGAATGTAATTATCAGTAGTAATAACCCAAGGACATTGATAATTGTTCGACAAAATTTTATAACTGATATCGAAAGCTTGTTGCTTGGAAATAGACCGACGCCGTAGGCGGAGGTCTGTTGCCAATAAGCAACAAGCTTGAGAAAGTTGTTATAAAATTTTTGAGCATTTATCAATGTTCAATTTTTTTTGCTAATTATAGAAAAAAAACAGAGTATATTTGCTTCTATAATTTCATTAATATTCTCGTCAGTATTATAACAGAATCGTGACATTTTGAAACGTCAAAATCGAAATAAATCAAAATGTATCCATGGCAACGTAGATTCTAGTAGATATCCAATGAAATCAGTTAATTTGAGGTCATTTGATTGAACACAAACCAATCAGAACAACAGCCCATGGTCTGTTATCAGTGTAATGTTGTTCTGATTGGTTGTGTTCAATCAAATGACCTCAAATTAAATAATTTCATTGGATATCTAGAGCAAACAATTTTCAATGTAGTTGATATAATTTAAAATCACTTCAATCATTAAATTATTGTGGAAAATATGTCTATTTCATTAACGAATATTCTAAAACTTTTTTCTTAAACATATCTTAATCTAATTAGTTATAAATAACAACCTAATGGGATATTTCATAAGTTTTATAATAACTTAATTTTGATGTCAGATATAGTGTTAACTTTACCATAATATACGGTGGATATCCATGATAGTAATTCCAATAATTCATATTGATAACAAGAACTGAACTAAACACCAAAAGTTTAATAACCGCTATAAAGATCTTTATTACGACACTTATAGACTCAGCTATTTTTCAACGTCTACTAAACTTTTCATATCGAATCTTTGATTAAAGGGGGATGAACCACCATCCCATGACGTCAAGTGGTCCTGATAACCGGATCCAAGTGACCAACAGTGGCGCAGAAATCGGAACGTAAATAATGTAGTAGGGATGAATAGACAAAATTGTCATAATGAGGTGTTAAACCGATATCCGGTTTTTATTAAAGTATATTAGTACTAGTTTGCAGAAATTAATTTGAAAATTTATAAGAATTCCAGAATGTTTGCAACTTTCACTACAAACCGTCGTATAACTTGAGATGAGTCTAGCAACTTTCTGATTAGATGTTTTTTAAGCTAATAGCCTTTTTTAAGATTGACAATTTAATATTATAATAAAATAAAAGCATTTTTTTAGTTACATTGATAGTCTTAACTCTCAATTCTTAACTCTGTGAAATTAACAGACGTTGTGAAATCGGTAATTTTAATATTTATTGGTTATATCTTTTGTTACACTCCACAATTTTTCAAGTAAGAATAATGTCAATATAATGTAGATCTTGATTTTTATCATATCGTGCAGAACCTACAACACGTCGTAAAAAATTTGTAACTGTGCCTGTACTAGAAGTTAGACGAAAATTATAGTATCAGGTTGCTAGAAGAAAATTTAAACAGACTACAACTAGTTACTTTTGTTTTGAAGTAATCACGATTTTAAAACAGAAGACGACATAATTGTGGTCCTATGTCAACCCTTATGTAGCTAACTTCTCTTTTACATAATGTACGTCACAGCATAAATGGCGAAACATTGAGGAAACGTCATATTACTTTTTTAAAATTTTTTCAAAACAAACTTAGGGCGGGTTGTATCGCAGCTGGTTGATTAACGCTAACCACTGGTTACACCGTGATAGGTCGTTGTATCGACCGCTAACAGTTGGTTATACGTAGGTTAAAACTAGGTTTTCTAATTACTTTATGGGCGAGTTGTACCAACAAGGTTTAAAACATAACTAATGGTTTTAATTTTTGACAATTTTTCAAATATTATGACCGTTTTTAACGATTTTTGACAATTATCGACCATTTTTCGAAATTTTTGACTATTTTTGACCATTTTTTCAAAAACTTGACAAATTTTTCAAAAGACTCAACAATTTTAGACAATTATCAACTATTTTTTGGAATTTTGACAATAACTGTCCATTTTTGAAAGTTTTTGACAATTTTTCAAAAATTTTGATCATTTTTTCTAAAATTTGGATCATTTTTTCAAAATTTTGACAGTTGACCATTTTTACAAAAATTGGACAATTTTTTACCATTTATTAATTAGAAACAGTTAGTTTCATTTATAACATTAGTTTTTTACCATTTTTCAAAAATTCTGACAATTTTTGACAATTTATCAAAATTTTTACAATTTTTGACCATTTTTTCAAAATTTTGACAATTTTTCAAATATTTTGACAGTTCTTGAAAATATTTAACAATTATTAACCATTTTTTCAAAATTTTGACAGTTTCTAACAATTATTGACTATATTTCAAAATTTTTAATGATTTTTAACAATTATTGACCATTTTTGACAATCATTGACTAATTTTTTATAATTTTTAATAATTTTTCACATTTTTCTAAAAGTTTTAACAATAATTGACCATTTTTGACAATTATTAACCATTTTTAACAAAAGTTTTCGACAATTTTTGATAATTTTTCAAAAATTTTGACCATTTTTCAAAAATTTTGACAATTTTCAACAATTATTGACCATTTTTGACAGATTTTTAATAATTATCGACCATTTCCTCAAAATTTTGACAATTTTTGACCATTTTTCAAAAATGTTGACAATTTTTATGTCCAGCCTCCTCTCTTGAGAAAGTAATGAGCTTTTTTTATGGTCGAATCAAAATTACGCTGATATCTCACCCTTCACTATGCCGTTTGGTCTACTATACTTAGTAAGAGAATATTTTTATAAAGATACATTTTGTGAAGTATTTCCGCTAAACAAAACCGCTTAACTAAACCAATAATTTTCAAATATTAAGTTTTATAAAAAATAAAACGTTTATGAGTAAAATAATAATTGTAAAATAATTTTTATGCAAGTGAATTTCGCTAAACCAAACTTTGGCTCAACCAAACTGATCATTGAGAAGATTAAGATTTCTAAAAAACAAAATAATTGTGAGCGAAAAAATTGGGTTCGCTAGGGTTTTATTTTGTAAATAATCATTCTGTACAATTTTTATCCCCGCTAATCGAAACTTGGGCTCTTTTTTTCTTGAAATGAAACCTGTAGGTAGACCTACTTTTTCTGCAATTTCTTTTAGTAGCTCAATTTGTTTTTTGCCCATGACAGTGTCTCGAGTTGAAATCCCAAGGTAATCGGCAAGAACTAGACAATCAACTTTTTCCATTTCAACTTTCAGCAATTTAATTTAAATTATTCGTTAGTTTTCAAAAATCTTTTATAAATTTATTAATTTTTAACCAACTTTGTTCCTCCACGAACAAAGTAGGTATACACGGTTATATCATTTTAATATCATCTATCACTCATCTAAATTGAAAAGTTCCCGCGCAATCTTAACGTACGTCCATGCTGTAATCATCAAATTGCATCCCATTGAATGGGATTCTGTGAGAACCACATGACCTTCGACCTCCTTTCTTTTCTAAGAGTCGTAGTAGTGGACAAGGGGCGCCAGTGCTTTTACCCCCTTCGCATTAACGTTATAGTTATAGATAGAGATAACAGGGTCGATCTGGTCATTGAGATTGATCAAAATCAACTCCGTCAATTAACGCGAATTCAAATTGTAAAAAATGTTACAGTTACTCACTTTAATTAGCAAATAAAGTCTACTATTTAGCTGTTATAAAAGGAATCCATTAATATAGTTGAATTTTATCAAACAGAAAATTCTCGAAGTCGGTTCTGTGCAAAATTATCATTATAGTTATACAACTCCGAACAAGTTCATCCCAGGTGCGTAGCGCGAAATTCTTTTGCAATTGTGCAAGGGTGGTTTTTGTAAAAATCTAATAGAGAGGGAAAGGGTGTTTTTTTTTGCAGATTCAATAGAATTCAATAGTTTTGAGTTTCAAACGTTTTAATTTTAATACATTGACCCTTCGGCGAATTTAAAAAAAAATCAGGCAGTTCATATATAATTGTTAAATATTAGTTTTTAAATAATACAGGTTGTGCGTGAATTATGGGGGAACCGTAAACATATTTCAAGTGGAAATTCGCGATTTTAGAATGCGTGCTCAGTTCATACTGATAAATTATATAAAATATAATAGATAATAGTTTAATACTATTAAAACGCCTTGCAAAGTTTTTGAAATTTTTTTTTCAAAGATCAGAGACCGTTCACTAAGAAGCAACAACTACTTCTCGGACTATATGCCCAGACCAAAGAATACACCGGCTAACAAGAAGCGAAGCCCGGCGCATTTCCTTTGATGTTTTGGTAACCAAAATTTATGACCTTGACAGATAACTTAGTAAATACACTGAGAAAATGATTAAATACACTGAGAAAATGATAAAATTTTCAAATATCGACGTTATAATTGGTCGACAAAGTGGAGTATGACAAGTATCTTATTTTAAAAATGGCGATTTTCAGACATGCGCATACAAAAAATGATCTGAAGCTTCGCTTCTTGTTAAGAGGTGTATTCTTTGCCCAGACAGACATTGAATTATACTTCTAAGTTAAACCTGCAAGATGTAACCAACCATTCTGGTATGTAATTAGAAGGGACAACATCACTTGTAATTCAATGTCTGTCGGGGCATGTAGTCCGAGAAGTAGTTGTTGCTTCTTAGTGAACGGTCTCTGATCTTTGAAAAATATTTTTCAAAAACTTTGTAATGCGTTATAATAGTATTAAACTTTTATCTTCGACAACTATTGATAACAAGCTTTACTAAAATATGACAATGTTTTATAGTCCAGTAATTTAAGCCAAAAAAGAGGATCAACCTCGGAATGGAAGATAATAAGCTGAAAATTTGTATAAACCTCTATTTTGTCGTTTTAAAAGTTGTCTGAAAAGTCTCATAAAATCTGGTGTCCGCGTCCTAAGATATCAAAAATAAAAAAATTCAGTTTTTTGCAAATATCTCGCTTCCTGTGGGTTTAATGCTATTTGTATTCATTATAAATATTGTAGAAAATAAAATGTTCTACAACTTTTGTTTCGAGCATTTCTTTATACACGAAACTGTTTTTGAGATACAGGGCGGAGAGCGCGCAGCGCTTAGCTGTTTACATTATAATGCAAGGTCAACCATTAGTTCCGATAAATAATACGCAGTATCAGTCTACAAATCATTAAAAAATATAATTATACGTAATTTAAATTTTTCAAATGTTATAACTAAAACATACTCCTCCAAAAGTTTTGATAAATATCCTCGTTCTGAAAAATTTTTGTACGCATTTAGTGGATGTGACACGGCTTCTGGGCTATTAAATAAAGTGAAAAAAAAAACTTTAATTAGAACACCAGATAAACTCTCCAATTTGGATCAACTAGCTGAAGTATTTCAACAAGAGAACTGCCCTGTACTTACAGCCTGTACAAACATCATATGAAAATGGAGTTGGAAATACATAATGCTCAGAAATCTAGGAACAGCATCGATCTGTTACACACAATTCGTCAAATTAACAAAGCTCAATAATCCTGTGCAGTTATACAATCTTCCTCCTACAAGTGCAGCTAACTTGGTTAGGGAATGATTTAGTTCCCCAAGTGTGGATATTGCGAAATTAATTCCTCAAATTTTTTTTATGTGACGGAGAGAAAGCTACCAGTACAAAAAAACAGAAGAAGTGAGGTTATGTCATATGAATAATGATATATTCAGGATAGCGTACTGCAGTAAACCAGCACAAATAACAAGAAGTAACAATAATAAGTAAGTAATAAGCAGTAACACACAATAAGGATGATACTATTAGTGCTTGACCTTATACAGGGTGATTCATTTAGTACGATAAAGTCCAATATCTTGTAAATCCTCAAAAACATTCGGATAAAATTTTGACCGGTTGTAGCCAGCCTAAAGGCCCACATTTTAAAAATTACATATTGAATTAATTGTACAGTGTGTTCCAGAACGCTGTGTCAGATAAAAGTTACATTTTTTTAAATGGGTCACCCTGTAACTTACTTCCAATTCGAATTATGCTCGACTTCTTTATTGCAATGATATAAGGTTGCAGTAGGTTAAAAAGTGTATTTAAAAAGTTCTGAAAATCGGAATGAATTCAACGTATACGTTAAACTGCACAATTTGAAAATAATCTGTTACTGCCATACGTCTGTGATGGTCTTCTAGTATCATTATCTACTAGACTTTCCTCTATATATCTAAGAAACCGTATACAGGGCGAGTCCAAACTCGAATATATCGGTTTCACAATTTGCTTTATACGGATCACCATGTATTTTATATCGGTAGGTACATGAAAGTTACTTTACTATACTTCAAATTTGATTAGGCATTCCTTATACCCAAACTGAAGAGTTTTTGTGGTATTTCAATTTTATGATAAAAAATTCTATTTCCAACAAAAAATCAATAAAAGGCAGCTACATAAAATTCATTCACAACAATCAACGTGTTAGGAAAGTATATTATTTTAGAAAAATGTTTTAAAAGGTCGATAACAGTGCTACAGGTGTATAAGGGGCAGATTTCTTGATGTGGTGGCACTTAAATTCGTCCCCAAGATTAAAATTACCTTCTCGTTAATCCTCTACCTGAAAAAATGTACCTAAATTGGTCCCCGAAAAGATCAAGTACACAAAAATATATACCTACATGAATTCGTCCCCGTAAAATTATTTGGGTCAAAATTATTTTATAAAAACAAGTAAGTAATGTATAATCGGTAATTGTTTTATTATTTTTAGAAACGTATACCTATACATACTTTTTTGTTATGAAAAAAATAATTAAATTTTTGCGGTTTTCTTTTAAAAATAGCCGTAACTCGAGAAAAGTACCTATACCTATTTAATTCTTTTTTTTGATAAATAAACCGGCCATCAAAAATAAAACTACTTCCACGACCTATGATGTTAAAAAATACTCAATATCCAGAAACAAATTTTAATTATTAATAATGATTCACTAATTATCCAATGAAGTCCACTTATATACTAATATTAACACTTGTTTTAACGCTTATAAAAATATAATATACCTACATTTAACGAAATCAAATCTTCAAATAGATCAATTTTTATACTCATCTATTTTTTTAATAATACTCTGCTTGCGTCTCCGCACGATCCTTGAATGTTCCCATAAACTTTGAATTTTTATATAAACATCTGTTTGGAACTGTTTTAAAATTTTAATAAAAGAAAAAATTTATGGGTGCGTGGAATAAAAACTGGTATTAAATTTAGCGTGGAAAGTTAGACATTTGTTTTGTAAGATTTCAAAAAGATTTTTGTTAGAACACCTCTTCTCAGTGTGGCCAGATGTTCAACCGCCTAAAGCGCCAACTCGACCAGCAAATGTCGCCAAAAATCGCCAACTGTCCAATTAAATCATTAAATTAAATACAAATTTGGAAAACAGGATTTTTATTTTTATTAAATACATGAACATAACATGTAGTTTTTAAAAAAATAACTTCATTGAACTACTCAAATATATTACCATCAAGCTCTATGACGTCATTTTCACCATTTTCATCCAAATTTAATTCAGCTTCGCGATTTTGGTTTGGATTTGGGTACATAATTTTTGAATTAAATTTTGATAGCATTTCATTTGTAGTATTGAAATTTTTACATCATATACTATTTACAAAAAAATGATATCTTATAATCATTATTGAATTTAACAAAGAAAGCATCATTTGATTTCTAATTTTACATTTTACTATGTTCATTATCGAGAACGATCTTTCGACCACAGCATTTGAAGAGGGCAAGGAAAGCATTGTAAATGCAAATTTTGCCAAGTCCTTAAACATGTAATCCCCTACGGCATTTTTTAAAGTAATTACTTTTTTCCAAAAAATTATTGTATCTTCTGGGATAAGCTTCTTTCCAGTCGACATTTAAAATGTTTCGATATTGGATCTATGTCTGTTCTTTTTGATGGATTTGCAAATACTAATGGTAGTTATGAAAATTTTGGTCTAATGGGATTAAGAATAATTTTAGGAGTAAAATGTTTTACTTGGCGAAATACTTTTAATGATTTGGCATACGTTTTATAAGTTCCTGTAACAAGGTTTTAATAAAAAGGAAACATTTTTGTTCAACCTCAAAGATCTTATGAGGCAATAAATTACTTTTTTCTATTTCTCTTAAGAAGTAATAATCTTCAATTTTCAAAAAACTTTGTTCGTATTCCAATGATCTAGTGAGTGCATCCAAGTCATTATCAAGGTGCCTTATAATTGCTGGTTTTAAAATTTGTCTAGCCAATGTCCATAGTGTTGTATTTATATCAATAAAGGCTGTAAGCTATATGCTTTTTGAAAATATAAATTTAATGTCTGAAATTGCTTTAAAAGTGGATGTAAAAAAGAAAGAAATAGTCTATATCTTTTGATGTTTATAAGTATCACTTAATATTTTTGCTGAATGGCATTTTCCTTTTCCTGCATTAATTGAAAAAAATGTTTCTAAAATACTGCCTTAAAATTTTATCCACAGCTCTACACCTAGAAAGCCAGCGAGTTGTTGACAATTGAGCAAATTTTTTAAATTTATTATCACCTTCAATATTGATTAAATTATAAATATCGTTATATTTACTCAATCTGAGAGAACTATTTTTAAACCAATTGTAGGTTTCTTTAAGTAAAAAGTCCATTTCGTCAGAAAAAACTTCGGAAGCTTTTGAAGCACATAAGTGTAGACTGTGGCAAATACTTACTTAATTACAGTTACCTGTAAATAGTTGTCATATTAGTAAAGCGTAATCTATAGACGTCAAAAAATAATAGTTCAATACTATTAAACGCTTTACAAAATTAGAAAAATAAATTTCCAAAGAGCAGACCGTCCACTAAGAAGTAACAACTACTTCTCGGGCTATATGCCCCGACAGACATTGAATTACATTTCTAAAGTAAACGGGGTTGGTATATCTGTTGTTACTTCTCAGTGGACGGTCTGCTCTTTGGAAATTTATTTTTCTAATTTTGTAAAGCGTTTAATAGTATTGAACTATTATTTTTTGACGTCTATAGATTACGCTTTACTAATATGACAATTATTCACAGGTAACTGTAATTAAGTAAATACCTACAAAACCGAGATGGTTTTTTGTCGATATAGAATTTTGGTTTGTGATTAGATGTAGAAATGTCGCTGATATCGCACTCTTAGCATTTCCTTTACTGAGGCTAATGTATTGGTGTGGTATCAACGTAGTCTCTAGTCCAGGATTATGCTCTCTGAGCTTCTGGACGAATAGCATCTACCTTGTACTGATGAGGCGCAAAAAACGCCGAAACCGGTCTACAAGTGAAGTTATTCCTTCTAATCGCAAACCAGAATGTTTGGTTCTATCTTAACAGATATACCAACCCCGTTTACTTTAGAAGTGTAATTCAATGTCTGTCGGGGCATATAGCCCGAGAAGTAGTTGTTACTTCTTAGTGGACGGTCTGCTCTTTGGAAATTAATTTTTCTAATTTTGTAAAGCGTTTAATAGTATTGAACTATTATTTTTTGACGTCTGTGGCAAATACATTTTACAAGAACTAAATTTTTCAAATTCAATTGAGATTTTAATAATGTGAATACAGAGTGGTTTTTCCCACATAAATTAGCTGCACCATCAGTGCCAATTCCCATTAAATTATCCAATTTTAAATTAATTGATTTAAAATAATCCGTAATAACTTGAAATAAATCTTCTGCAGTAGTAGACGTTACACTTAAAAAAGTTAAAAACTGTGTAATGACATCATTTTTTGATCTGGAATAGTATTTTAAACAAATACATAATATTTTTTCTGTGGATACATCAGTTGATAAAAAAGTCATAAAAAAATATGGAAGAGTCGATTCATGAAAACGGTACAAACTATACTACCATCATGTTACGTGTTGTTTAAAAAAAGTTGAAGTCATCTAGTGAGAATCGATTTTAATCGACTCGAGACAGGTTCAATTCGATTCTAAAAAGTCGATTATTTTCAAGAAAAGATCGATTCTTGACCAAAGTCAAAGTCGACTTTCCTATCTTTGTCACTTTTGCACAGAAGAGTATCGTTTGTTGGGCATGTTAATACGACAATTTCTTTAATATCGTCAGTAATGAACACAAAGTTTTTTTCTTTTAATGTCGTAATAGTAATTGTTTTTAAACATTCAATAACATTTGCTCTATTATTTGGTAAAGTTTTTCGTCTGTTGTAATATTATAGATTGTTGCGTATGCAATTAATGTCTTTGACAGTTATCGTATTTAATTGGTCAGTATTTTCTTTTAAAGCTGAATATATTATTCTAGAAGGCTTCTCACATATGTCATTGGTCGCTTTCCGTTTAACACTAGCACTAATTATCTGCCTGTTTAATATTATTTTCATGGGTATGGTCTATTTCGCTACGCATAATTAAATTTTCTGAGCCCACAGTATAAATTTTAGCCTCACAGGAGCGATCCAAACATCGCCACACATTTCACCACTTTTTAGTTCTTTTTGATTGGAAAATTTCACAAGTATACTTATTATTATTTCAGAATGGAGGCTGAGACCCTAAATTCAATTTTTAATAAATCTTGCTATGGTAAGCGCCAAACGTGATGGCGAGCCCGCCCCCATGCGCACAAACTCATTCATTCATTCATTCATAAATTGGGTTGTGCTCATCAGCCCAGGCACTTGATCTGAATCTTTGTACCATTTCCCATGTTATCTACTTCCATTCCAGTAGCTTCGTGTCTTCTATAAAGGTCACTAGTTTGACTGGAGGGATTTTCAGTAGTTGTGATGGTTGTATAACTTCCTCTCTAAAGTGCTTCCGTCTAAGTTCTTGTAAGTCCTCGCAGAAGCAGAGTATGTGAGTAGGTGTTTCATCATCAAGTTCACATTTTCTGCACATAGGTTCACTAACTTTGCCCATATTGTACAGATGTTTCCTCAAGGTGCAGTGTCCAGTCACCAGGTCGGTAACTGTCTTCAAATGTCTCTTACCCAGTTTCAGTAGCCTGGTTGAGAGTTCCTTGTCTACCTTGTTCAGTAAACTCTTTGTATGAAGGTGCCCTCGTGTCACCCTCCATTTGAATTGGTGTTCCCTATCTAGCCAGTTCCCGATTTCCCCTCTTATGCAATCTTTTGTGATTCCACAAAACGGTTCCGGACCTATGAAGTCTCCTTTAGAGCCTTCTTTAGCTAACTGGTCCGCCATTTCATTACCTGCAATACCCTCATGTGCCGGCACCCATATTAGAGACACTTTGTTGTCTCTTGCCAGCCTGTTGAGGGCCTGTTGAGCGCACAAACTCATTTTCAATGTTACCTCCCAGTACAGCTCTTGCAAGACATATAAATGCTCTGTTCAGAGGCGTATCATTAGTTGTCCTCCAATGACAGGCAATGGGCTTATCGAGAGTCTATACCTGCGTGATCGCTCGCCATCAGGTTTGGCGCTTGCTATATATAATATATACTAAATGCCCAAACTTAAATAAATATTCCCAGAAATTATAATCCCTTGCTCGGTGACGAATTTAGTTGTGTCATTAGTGCACTGTAATTTGCATGGAAACAAATTTAGGGTAGGATTATCTGATAGTACCTGCTCGGGGACGAGTTTAGGGCCACCCCCTGATGTAGTTCTTCTAAATAGTTGAATTAGAACCACATCATTATTATCGTTCTTAGTAATTAGGTAGGTACAGTAATCGCCAGCTAATTTGATGTCCCAGAAATTACCAACTAAGAGAGACAGAGTAATAGTGCCCTGCCTACTCGGCTGCTATTGGTGGTAAAATTTTGACAAACGCCAATTGCATCGAACCTTATCAGGTGTTAAGATTTTCAGTAGTGTTTGTAAAAATGTCAGCCGGTAATGAAGAAAATCGTAAATGTACTGAAGGACAAGCTCGTCAAGTGATATATAGAGTGTTTAATTATTTTAAGACATTAAAAAGTGATGAAGATACCTTAATAAACGTGAAAATTAAAACATCCCAGGCAACAGGTAAGGCAGCTAGCTAGCAAGCCATCACAAGCAAGTTAGCACAGCTTATTTTATCTATCTGCGAATTTAATGATCCTACGATTAAAATGTTACGTGCCAAATTAAACCTTAATTTTTTGGAATAGGTAGTTGGTTTTTTAGTTAAACATTAGCTTTCAATCTAACCTAGAAACTTTTTTCAAACACGTTAGAAATGGTAAAAACCAAACATTAAATATATTGAATATTTTGCACACTTAGAAAAATTGAAAACTAATAATATTCTTAGAAATATACCTAGCTTAAATAACTTCCCATTATCTTGTGTTTCTTTTATTCTCATTACTACCCGGAAGAAATTATTTAGTTTCTAACAAATTTTAATTATAGTCCGTCCGGAAATATAAGATCCTAACTTTATAATCTTCAATTAGATAAATAACATGTTATTGTAATGGGTACCTTATTGTTAAAATATTATTTATGTACTCAGAATTCAGGTATAAAGCAGATCCGTTTCTATCAAAAATCAATATACCAATAATTATAACAAAGAATTAAATATTATTTATTAAGTTAGGATCATATATTTCCGGACGGACTTTACTTTATTAATTGTACAAGTTGTGTTAATTTGTAACAGAAAGCGTATCCTCAGAACTTGCACGGCACTGTTTACAGTTATCGGATGGGCGGCGTCAATAGCTCCCTAGAAAGCTGGCGAATACTGTAGTAAGTAGGTTCTGAAATATCAACAAACATCTACATTTTCCTAATTCGTTTAACAACAAATCTGGTATCTACAAGACGGAGCTCCTGCTCATCATAACGCGCTCATTCAGGGTCAATTGAATGATATGTTTCCTAAACGGTCGATTGGACGAGCAGGACCAGTTTTCTGGGCATCAAGATCACAAGAGTATATTTGTAATTGATGTGAATAAATTTTGTATTGTTGGATATTTTTAATCATAAAATTGAAATATCACAAAAACTATTCATTTTGGGTATAGGGAATACTTAATCAAATTTAAAGTATAGTAAAGTAACTTCAATTTACCGATATAAAATACTGGGTGATCCATTAAAAAAAATGTGAAGATTTATTCGAGAATCTTTGAGGATTTACAAGATATTGGCACTAATAATTTTAAATAACTTTCCAATGTCAGTGAACTGGGACACCTAAATGTTAAAGTCATTGAGTTTAAGTAGATTTTTCCTAAATTTTTCACGGAATCCACTGTACCAAAAAGTACCTATTGGACAACGGCCATCCATTTACGAACATTAATATCAATTTCTGTGTTACGCCGCTGTTTAAGAGGGCGAAAAGGGGTCGCGTATGCAAGTTTCATTTACGGAATGATTAATTATTTAGTCTCATTTAATTTACCGAGGCAGACAGCAAACCGTTTCGTGTCCTATCGACGGAAAATGTTTGCCAAGAAAATAAGCGGACGTAATATGTACAGAAAATTCTCGAAACTTGTTTCTGAGCTTTTATCTTTTCTTTGTAACTTTCCCATTACCAATAACGATGTTGACTTAAGAGCTTCAGTAAATAAGTATTTATAGACGTACTTACTTACGGATTAATTTAAAATGTATGCGCCTCTTAAAAGAAGAAAAAGGCCTTGTAAAGTTTTACATAACATCACTCTTATTTTAATTTTAATTTAAATCGAATTGGGACGGGTCGAATTTGTTTTTTTGGAAATATCTTCTTTAGCACTGAGAAATTCCATATTTCATTTCATTCCAATTTTAGAAGTGGAATAAAAGAAAGATCTGATGAAGGGAGAAAGATGGGAAATTAATGGGAAATTTTTACAAAATTAATATTTATATAGCTTAAACGAATATTATTTGGGTCTTTAACTGGAGAAGAGTCATTTTCCCAATAATTTTTGGTGTTATCGTAATAAATAAAATTTTAAAAAAATTTATAAAACGTAAAAAAACGTCACTTACAGTATGACGTCAAAGCACGGACGACTATCTCACTTTGTTTGGTGACATTCAGCTGACGAGTCTAGAGGTGGTATAATAGTTGACATTGCTATAATTAATATAATCTCTGATCTTGTTGCTGTAATTTACAATTGTTTGATCCATGTTAATCTCAGGTCAATAATTACCCCAAGATATTTAACAACCATCACCATTGGAATATCTGTGCTTTGAAAGAAAAATTATTGTTGTGTAAGCACTTATAATAATATTTTAGACATTGTGGTGTTTATATTTGAGTCTTCTTATCAGTCCGTCCATCCTTCACCAACAACATTTTCAGCCGGAACTACCTAATTTTTATACGTAACAAGATATTTCATGATCAAGATCAAATATTTGAAGTAGAATGAAAAGTATCAGAAATTTAGTCTGTGGTAATTTTGACAACTATGTAAAAATTCAAAGCTACCATTCAATGTGGGGTGAAGATTTGATTTAATCAAGTGTTTTACATTATTCGACTCGTATCTGTTTATTTATTTCTAAAGCGATTAAGATGTTCACTATATCTTTTTTCAATATTTCTTTGTGTTTCACCAACATAACATGCATCACAATGGGAACACGTCTAAGCGCTGTGTCACACGGTCAAATTAGCAGCAAACTAAGTTTGATCAAATCATCGAACTGCTGACGTCATTGCGAATTTGATGCCCGACTATATTTTCATCAGTTTGAGGTTAAAAATTTATTGATTTTCGAGTTTGTTCAATTTGATAATGCAATGAAACTGGAAGGTAGAGAGAAAGTTGTGTTTTCATTATCAGGCATAGTTTTATACCAAAAAATAATTAAAGCTAAACAAGAGAATATAAAAAAGCAGAAGAGAATATGGTCCAGGGGATGGATCAAAAGAAGAAACCAACTAACCAATGTTGCTAGTGGAGCTAATAACATTATAGATTTGATAAAATTTGAACATGCCCCAGAAAACCCTTAAACTAATCTTACATTACAGCCTTTTTAAAGAAATTGCTGACCTTTGTTGAATAATAATTGAGTATGCGTTTCGGCCCGTTTTCACGGCAACTTTCAGGTTTGAAAAATATAGAAATGTTTCCAATTTTCAAGGTTATTCACGCGCAACTTTACATATTTTTAGTGACTTTAGATTTTGACAACATAATTATTGTGTTGGTCGTTGTGTATAATGACCGACTATAAAAATTAGAAGAATAATCATAACCATACTTCATATTTATATTATATTTTGTTTCGGTTGTAAACTACCTAACTTTAAAATTATCTGCCGACCTTAAAATTAATGAGATAATGAAAATGTCAAATGTCAAAAAAAACTTGGAAATTTGCAGCAAATAGGCAAGAATGTAAGAAGACTGGTTTTTAATTTTGCATGCAATTTATATTGCCTGCAATAAAGTTGCTGCAAAAAGGCTGTAATGTAAGATTAGTTTTATTATGATTTTAAGATTTATATGCGAATGGATGCAGCAACATTTAGGTTAGATTTGAACCACAAATCACGTTTGAATCATTAGTTGATTTATTTATATCCGATCAGAGGTTTGAAATGTTTGAATTTCCAATAGTAGTTGTTTATTTGGACGCATTTTCTAGAGAGACCAATGAAAACGCTAGTTTCATCAATCTGGTTTGATACGAATAGGAGAGCTCCATCAAACTAGTTTGTTGTACTTTGACCCTTCAGTTTGACCCAATTTCAATCTAATGACGTCATTTTAAAGTTTGATCAAACTAGTTGACTGAAACTAACTTGACCGTGTGACAGTGTACATTTTCACAATCAAATTGATGACGTCATCTTACAGTTTAATCAAACTAGTTGACAGCCACACTGAAGCTAATTTGATGCTAATTTGATCGTGTGACACAGCGCTAAAAAGTTTATTGATATATTTCCCTCTATTCCTAAAATGAATTTAATTTTTGTACAAAAATAAAGTATCCTTAGGTAAATGTTATTTGAAAATAGTAGTATCCAAATTATCCATCAAAATGTCGGCTAAAATTGGTGATATAGGACTACCTATACACAATTTATATAATTCATACTCCTGACCATGCAAATCTTGTAATTAGTAAAACCTGTCGAGTAATATGAATGTTTAATTTCTGTTGAGGAATTTATTAATTACTGGTTTTATTTGATAATTATAGCTATACACAATTTTTTAGACAGCCATAACTCTAAAACGACCAAAGATAACTCCATAAAATTTGGTATGCAGCCGTTGAACGGATCCCTTAGGGGGCGTCCATTAATTACGTGAGGTATTATTGAGGATTTTATGACCCCTCCCTCCCCCTTGGTGAGATGTAGTAAGATTTTTCTCGACCCCCTCCCCTAATCTTACGTGAGATTTTTCAAAATTTGTATTTTGGGAGTAAAAGCGTTGGATTTATTAAAAAAAAAACAATTTGCTTGATTACTTTCATTTAAGACTAGCAAATACTAGTATTTGGGAATATTACCGTAATCCATAATCACAGTGATAAAATTAGATCATAAATACACGTTTTTTATTTTAATGTAACTTAACTTTGACGCAATTTTACATCGTTTTCTCCTAGAAAAAAATTACGTGATATATGCCAAGACCCCCCATCTCCCCCAAGTGAGATTTGGTAAGATTCGGCTCGATCCCCTACCCCCCTGAACACCTCACGTAATTAATGGACGCCCCCTTATAATGTTGATAACGTCATCGGCGCAGCTATGACGTCATGTTAATATCTGTAAGGGGGGCGTGTGACAGCTCATATTGAAGGTCTTCTTATTCGGATTCCAACCATATGTAGGTAACACACTTATGGCCGTATGCATCGTTTATGGTACTAAACCCGTTTACCTAAACTGGTTTAAGTAGTTAAACGTTAATGTTTGCTTGGTATTTGTGAGAAAAACGTTAGTTGGTGTCAATGCTTGACGTTATTTAAGTTTTGAGTACTCTCGGACGTGGCGGTTGTTATTTGAATTCCGAATTACATGAATTTCATTGATTAACGTGCAACAGTTTAAATAATTAGGATCAACAACTTTTTCTTGACAGCCACCTCATCAAATCTAACCAACCTTTTATGAGACACTGACGAAATACTTAATATATATTGAAGTTAGCCATGCTGTCACAATATTTTGACATTTCAATGAAAACAGTAATGGGGAAGACCCTAAGAGATGAAATCCGCTCAAATATATTTCAATCAATGAATAATGATGTTGGTTCAGAGTGTAGACAATATCATGTGTCAAGATCGTATTAAATAGATTTCCTGGCGTTTTGAAATCAACATATTAATTCAAAACTGAAAACTGAAGGTTGTTGTTGCCGTTTTTGTTTTGTATTTTCAATATTTTTCAAAAACTTGAAAACAGCATACAAATACAATGAAGCATACCCACAAATTTGATTGACCTTTTTTTTGTCATACACAGAACCATAAGTATACGGATGTACTATGATAGAACTTATATGATTGGTCGGCTTAAGGTCGATAGGCGTGTAGGGGCTAGTTCGTCATACTGCATTACACCAATGGAAGCAGCCTTTACAAATGGTTCGTAAAATTGTATGTTTGAAATGCAAATGATGTAATTTATTGAATTATTCATATTGTAAAACAAATATATATAATTCCTTCATATAGTAGATTTTAGGCATGGAGATCATGATTATACTGTTTTTGAAAATTAGTGGTCTTTCCCATTGTAAGTCTCACAGTTACTGTAATAATTGCTAGAAATAGAACCGTGTTAATACAAAATATCATTTTTATTCATTATTTATTACATAGCTGCGCCGATGACGTCACCGACATTATGAGGGACTCGTCTTATTGTGAAGTCTATCCAATTCAAAGTTATCTTTAGTCGTTTTAAAGTTATAGGTGTGACACTCTGTATATTCTGACGTCACGGAAGTGAAGCAAAAAAGACTGCCGACCTATCGCATGACATGAGCTTACAAGGCAGTCGTAGGTTAGTTGGTTCTAACTTCTAACCCAACCAGAGCTAGAAATAAAAATATTGGAGCAAAATCGAACAACGTATTTTCTTTTTGGTGAATTTGTTCAGTTGGAAATTATGTTGAATTCGAGTTCTTATCAAAGTAAGCTTTATTTAAATACTCAATATATTGTTTTATGATAAAAGAGACGAACCAAAATTGTATAATTAATGAACTCAAGATTTTCAGTACCGTGAATATGTAAATTGTCTTTCACTTCCATCACGTGTAAGATGATGCAAGCGAAATTTTTTGTCTCTCCTTTCATATTTTTCAATTATCTATCAACTCCCAACTCTCTCAACTCGTCCCTAATTGGCAAAAGTTGCGATTTCTCTGCTAGGCAAGAATTAATTAATTCTTCAATAAAGCTCTATTTTCATCCTGACGTATTGTCATGTGAAAGATCCCTTCGAATTTGTGTTTGATTTGATGTTTTGATCCACCCACCTCTATTACGGTATATGTATATTTCCCAAAATAATCAGTGTATCCTCATTGTCCGATAACCTTTGTTTACGTTAAACTTATGATAATATTTTCCGTCCAATATCAATTTACTAGAAAGTTTTACTGTTCATGATGTTCGTAGTTTGCTGCTGTAGTGTACAATCCCTTTTGGAACGAGTCGATCAGATCTGTTTTTATCAAGCCTTTATTAGCTTCACCTGTATGTACGAGGCGAGTTTTTAGGGAATTTCTTATAACAATTTCATTTTTATTATGAAAACCTGCCCTTCAATTTACTTTTCTACATAATTACTTTTGTATCCCGTCGTCATAGGAGTATGTCGCATGATGAGACGGTCCACTACCAAAAACATCTGACTGCAGAACAATAACAGCCAATCATAAGCCTTGCATACACTTTCAGTTCATGGTGATTTATTGGTTGCCAGCTCATTTCACAGCAAGCAACCGTGACAAAAAGCCTAGAGGAGGAAATCTCGATAAAACAATCCGTAATCTACGTTGTTAGCTACCGTGACAATGAATAAATGGCTGCGAGGAAGTCAGTCAGAAACGGTGCCTCCGGGATACCTGGTGACCTCCCGGAGTACCCAGCCTTACCACCACTAGCGGGGCTCTATGGTGGTGGACTTTCAATTCCCTAGCTACTCGTGGGATGGAATATGGATAAGGGACAAGAAGAAATAGAACAGGAGGTGATGGATGAATGAAGGCAATACATTTTTGGTAGATCTAGCAGAGTAAAGGCAGGGGAGACGAGCGGGTGGAGTGATATTGGACGGAAGAGAAAGGAGGTATCGCCTCTCGAAGACAAGGGACAGAAGGGGAAACTGAAGGAGAAAGGAAGGAAGGGAGTGGAGAATGGGAAGGAAGAAGAGAGGGAGAGTGTAGAGAGATTGGAGGATATGGGAAGGCGGCTGGAGGAGAGGGTGGAAAAGCTGGAGGAGCAGAAGGCAGCGGCAGAGGGGTGGGTCAAGGACTTGGAAATGTTGAGGAGGGAGGACGATAGGAAGGAGATAACGCAAACACGATGGGAGGTGGGGCAAAGAGACTAGGAAGGATGGAAGGAGGCTAGAAATAGGGACTGCGATGGTAAAAAGGGGCAGGGAATAGAGGTGAAGGTGGGAAATCTAATAATTGGAGATGAAAAGGTAAAGGTGGTATGGGTGACCAAGGAAGACAGTGAAATGGAGATGGGGATGAAGAGGATGTTTAGAGATAGCGGGTACCTATTCTAGGAGGAAATGGAGTGGCTCAAGGAGGTACGACTATGGAAAGGAATGGGGTAAAGGTGAAGACGGAGGAGTTGATCTGTCGGTTGAAGGGAGATTGTAGGGATGATAAGAAGGCCTGAGGGGTAATATGAGGGGGTTATATGAGGGATGATATGATGAAAAGGCTGTTGGATGACAATGGGGAGTACTTCTGGGAACTATTCAACAGGGTGCTGAGGAAGGAAGAGTTCCCAGAAGGATGGAAAGTGGCCAGGGTGATACTGATGAAGAAGGCGGGTAGAGAGGGGAAGCGGGCGGGAGACTGCTGTGTGGTATGGGTATATTGATGGAGCGGATAATAAAGGATAGGATTGGGGAGGAAGTTGGTAGGAATGGTGGTTTTAGGGTAAACCAGCACGTGTTCACGAAGGGGAAATCATGCATATCGGCACTGGGCAGCTGGAGGAACAAGAAATTGGCCCCAAACACGATAATTATGATTTTTCTCATTTAAATTGTTCTTTTTACTGTCACTTTCCTCGGGGGATGTCGAATGCCTCCATTTCATGGATTGCTGCTTTGATTCCGGAGTAACGTAGACCACCCACGTTCCATCGTCTGAGACAATTTGGTTTTAAAAATCATTACATAAAGCTCAAGGAATGTGAAAGCACTGCCTAAGCGTTTGGTTTTGTACTCCACTGTCTACATAATGTAAGCGTTCGTTCACAATTTTATAACGTAGAGACCTTTACGTCAACTCTATGATTCAAATCGTCACTTAGTACGTTCCATGAACATTGTTGCGGCCATCTTCAAAAGCTCTAATTACCTTGAATTAATTAGAAACAGTTAGTTTCATTTATAACATTAATATGAGTATATAGATTCCACAAAGTAAGGGTCCAAACAGTAAATTCAATCTAATCAATCACCTTCCTTACGATTTCATCACTTAGAATGTTTTGTTCATAAACTTCACAGATCTGACGATGAATTTCAGTACTAAGAAAGCTGATAGCAGCGCGTACCTCAGTGTCGGCGATATTCTCAAGCATTTTAAATACGCACAAAACAGAGTAAACAAATTTTAGCAGTCAAGATGTGTTTATAAGCCTTGCCTGTGATTCATCCAATAAAGTTCTGTATTATGTATTCGTTTCATAAATAGGTATACTCCATTCCAAGATATTTCGTTTTACCTTAATACTAACATGATTGATCCAATAGAAAACCCCACAGGGTTAATCCGATAACAATAGCACAGTATCGTATCGTACTCGTTTCTTCGAAAAGATAATGCCTAATAGTATGATTATTTTACAACTAAAATCTTTGGCTGGTAAACTGATATTTAGTTTTGGTATCTTAATTTTACCGACTACGACTACGGATCTGTTTCTGTTTACTTTACAGTAAGGGATTTATAAACTTTTATTATTAAATCCTTAATACCAGATATCGAGTCAACGAAATATTGTGAAATATACTATTGAAACCGAAAAATTCTGAGCTGGATGTACACTGCCATGGTGAGACCAATTATCACTTATGGAGCCATTGCGTGGAGTAGCCTATTGACGACGAGAGAATACCTCTCCAAAATTCAAAGACCAGGATGTATGTGCATTACAGGAGCAATGAGAACATGCCCAAAAGTAGGCATGGAAGTGATTTTTAACCAAACACCACTACATATGGTGGTGGCAAGTGTTGCAAAAAGAACAATATACAGACTAAGTAGAGAAGGGATCCTAAAAAAACACCTCTTCACTTCTAGAAATGCGAAAACCTAGGACATGCTACAAGATGGTATGATGAAAAGAGAAGATTTGACCATTGGAAAGATCTAGTAGGGCTTAGACAATCAAAGTATCTTCTGGGTGACTACAACCTGATGAAATGAATGCATAAGTCAAAGTAAAACTCCTAGATAAAGCCTGCAGATATCCTAAAATTCCTCAGGGAAATAGGACTAAAGGAGCTACTGGTCTCTGAAACTTTCCTCAGGAACTAAGTAGAGGTAAGGGGGCACAAAAGATCTTTTAGGTCTCACCCCAATAGACATACATACATACACACATGCTATTGTGACTACAGGAACGCCACAGTAAATATGAGCGCAAGAAGAATAGATATTCATGGAAAATAACTGTTCACTTTCTCCATATGAAAAAGTTTGATTGACCCAAAAAAATGTTACTTTTTTGCTTTAACAATCGGGGTTTAAACAGAATTTTTGGCTGCTTAATGAAATTTTTTGCATTTGCTTGAATTCGTAGCACGTAGACGCTCTACCAAATAACAATATTGAGCCGATATTCTGTTCAGTATTCTAAATGTGGTGTTCAAAATTAAATTCGCCAGAATTGTGTAATATTTCAATTGCTTTCAATTTAAAATCCTCCCCAAATGTTCGTTTTTGATCGATATCAAACCGACGGTAAATTGTGTAATTATAATTTTTGTAGCTAATGAAATATGGATAACAACAGAGAAAACGTTTTATCCTTTGCGGTAACAATGGAAAGGAGATCCCGTTAACTCGATGTCTCGATACGATTCGAGAATTTCCCAAGGAATGATTTATTAATACTCCACTGTATAGAAAGAGAAATAAATTACGGTGAAAATTCCGATACTCGCACAATTTATTTTATTCCGTCTTGATATAAAATAAGGATAATCCATTTTGAGTTTGAAGAAAATTTATCTCGGTGGTATTAACGGTTCAAATATGATCATTGTATCGAATGGAATAAACAAGAAAATATATTTTCCAGAAATTTCCGTTGTATTCAATTTTTAAGCGATAATGGACGAGGACGAAAGAATTTTTGAACAGTAAATATATTCGGTGAAATTTATACTGTGTACTGGGGGTCCCAATAAGAATTAGTGCGGGGAACATCAAATTTTTCCGACAATGTTCCTAATCGAAAACATGACCTCCAATAATTTTCCTAAATTCTCGAATAATATACTCTGGAGCTTGCAACACGAAATTGGAGTCTTTTACGCTGTTATCTTTCTTTTTCGCTTGAACAAAAAAGTTGGAGACATCAAATTGTAGGAAATCTTATGCCCTATAAAATGTTAACAGTAGATTTGAAAAATTCCTTATACAGGGTTAGTTTAAAGTATGGAAACATCTGAATATCTCACAAACAGGAAACAATAAAAAAAATATTTTAACGCATGTTGCAAAGTTGCCATATCTTCACGTTGCGACAAAACTTACAGGGTGGCCCTGAAAAGCGTAGTAATCATTTTATGAATCCTTTCGACTTCTAGATTAACTTTGTTATGAGGTACCCTATGCCCTAATTCTATGGTTACGCAGATACCGTCACTTTAATTATTTCAAAATGTTTATTCTAGTATTACAACTTGAATCCAATTAGTAATAATAAATAATCAAAATTGAAAGAAATAAAGAAATATAGATAACCCAGCAAATTCTAAAGTAAATGTCCAAAGTGCAAATCATTTACTATTTGTCAGTATCCTTAGGACAAAATTGTCCAATTGAATCACGTAAATATGTGTGTGGTATCAGGTTTATCTCTCCCAAAATACGATTTTGTAGATCAACTGGTCTATTTTTGTAAACTTTATTTTTAAGGTATCCCCACAAGAAAAAATCTAATGTGGTCAAGTCTGGTGACCGAGCCGGCCATTCTATCGCTCCTCGACGTCCTAACCAACTCTGTGGGAACACTGTATCCAGATAAGTACGTATAGCCAGGGTGTAATGGGGGGAAGCATATGTCATCAGAATTTAACATGGGATTGTAAGGATTGGGAAATATGGCTGCTATGGCTGGCACAATATTATTGCTTAACAGGTGTTTACATTTACATGGGTTCAGGAAAAATCAGTCAACTCTAGATAACATAGTTGATCTAGAATCAGATATCCATGAAGCTTTTCTTAATAAACAAAAAGTTCTCAGCTTATTCTTTGACATTAATCGAGCTTACGACTCAGCGTGGCGGCATAATATCCCGAGAATATTATCTGGGATGAGAATTAATGGAAATAAATTAAAATTAAATAATAATAATAATTCAAAATTTCTTCCAAAATCGTTGTTTTCGTGTACAAGCTAACGGTCAATTGTCACAATTAAAATCACTAGAAAATGGCACACCCCAGGGATCAGTTATTAGGCGACCGGCGAGTTGCATCCCAAAAAGTAAAATTTTACCCGAACGAAAATCATTTATTTTCTGCGGCCACTGCGTGTGTCTCTCGCTCATCCAACGGGATTACGTCTAGACCAAATCCGGCAATTACGTCTATTTACTTCTCCGTTGAGGCAAAACGTTGCTTCATCAGAAAATACAATTTTTTTTTCAAAATTAACATCAAGGTTCTTTTTTTTCTTTAACCATTTCACAAAACTGTAAACTGCGGTTTGGATCATCTTCTGTAAGATCTTGATTGTAGTGAATTTTATAGGGTTCCATTTTTTCTGACTTTATAATTCTTACGACGGACATCAGAGCGATATTGTTGTCTAGCACCAACTGGTTTGAAGATATTTGAGGACTTTCCTCAACTTGGAGTAGCACATTAAGTTTTGTTTCATCATCTGTAGCAGTTTTTGGCCTGCCAGGTTTAAGACAATTTTCAACACTCTTGATAGTTTTGAAAACGGTTGATCGGTTAATAACGTGCTGAGGATTCAATTCATTAAATATGCGTTTAACTTCTTCATACGTTCTTTCCTTGTTGCCAAAGCCTCGTAAAATTAGGATCTGTATGCGTTCTGTATCGCTAAGATATGCCATTTTATAAAGTGATTGACATTAACCAATTTTGACAGTTCACTAATATTTATTTACAAAGCATAGCCGGCTTTGTGACGATAAGTAGTTATTATGTAATTGTCGATATTTGCGTAACCATAGAATTTGGGCTTATAACAAAGTTAATCTAGAAGTCGAAAGGATCCATAAAATTATATAATATATAGGGTCCATTTAAAAAATCATTCATTGCAGTCACTACGCTTTTCAGGACGACCCTGTAACTTTTGTCGCAACGTGAAAATATGCTCCTATGGCAAGCTACATGCGTTAAAATTCTTTTTATCGTTTTACGTTTGTGAGATATTCAGATGTTTCCATACTTTAAACTAACCCTGTAGTATTCTGTCAGTACGAGGCAAACTTTGACTTTCGTTTTACCGGCTTCCAATGATCATATTGAGGAACATATTTTTTAAATGTGTGGTTTCTGAAGGTAGAAAATTAATTTTTCAAAAATAAATCTTGTAAAAAATTTTTTTAGTTTAAGGCTTAAAAAAATAAAATTTTGAAAGTTTGGCTCATATGCTCTATTAAACTATAACTTTTACTCTGTCAATTACAACAAACCGCATCTCAAAATTGTGAATATTCAAAAAATGATTAGCGATTGAAAAAAATATACCGGGTGTCCCAGACTAATTTATCCAAGCTATATATCTCTTGAACGAATAGAGATTTTCGAATGGGACAAAAACTGATCTATTCCATTTCTAATACACTTTAATATGGCGTGAAAAAAATCATCCCTTAGTTACACCCCTAACTTTAAATTTTTTATTAACACCGTGTACATTTTTTTATAAGTTTGAATGTGGTCTTCCATCGTCTATTCAACAAATTTTCCAAAATTAAAATCGATACATTTTTGTGAAAATGTGAAAAACCGAAAAATGACGAATCGAGCACGATTTACCTACATTCCAGAAATCTTCTGGCAATGTGGAAATGTGTGTTGCCTTAGGTGGACTACATTTCGAACATCTAATGTAAATAATATTAATTAGTTAATTGCTATTTTTATTTATTACATTTATTTTTATTGTTCCTTTAGCTTTAAGGCTGGGACACCCGGTATATATATATTAATACTATTTAATTATGACAGGTGAATACTCTGCCTGCTAAAATAAAAGAATAAATAACACGGTCTACTCCTACGCAATAATGAGCCTGAAATTATTAATATTTTTAAATACATTTCTGTTAATATCTTAAAAACGCTTGAGATTGGGTATAAGGAAGTGAGCATAAACTGCCCTTATTTTCGGCCTAGAAATTAGGTAAAAGAATAAAAATATGGTTGTTTCATTTAAAAATATTGTGATATTTGAGATTTTTTGTGAAGTTGAACTTTTCATCACATTTTTACGAACCCTGTATACGAAAAAGGTTTCGACATGTCACCAATTACCTTGATCATCCTACTAATCAACCCGACAAGATGTTTTTCATTTGGAATCAGGGATATTCACACAGAATTTTCAAAAAGAAGGACTGCACCTGTCAATTTTTTATTGAAAAAATGTATATCTAGATAGGTATAAATTTTAGATATAGAGTATTCTACACAAAGTGACATTAAAATTTATTGTAGAATACGAAAAGTTGATAATATACAGGGTGTTACATTTAAAATAACAAAGCTGTCGTTCACTTTCGGTATAACCGGAAGTGTCAAAATATTTTCCATAAATTCGCCATAACTTGTTCTCCATCTATGCCAATTTTTATAGAAATCGTGTAAGTAGTCTCCAATATATAGATAGTGTGAGCTTGTCGTGAAACAGCCTCTATAGTTAGTTTTGGCGGCTGCCATTTGAATTTTTAAAATTTAAATACACCAACTCTTTTACAAACATTTCCTCTATATTTCCTTAAATAATCACATTGATTTTTTCATTTTCATTATACTTGCCGCTTAAAGGAAAAAAATTTAAAATTGGCATAAAATTTTTATATCCACAATTTTTGTGTGCAAGCAAAGCTGTAAGAGATATCAGCGCAAAAGACTCCAATTTCGAATTCTCTACGTTATGCTTGGAAGCGTGTCGCAAGCTCCAACGAAGTTTATTCGAAAATTAAGGAAAATGATTATAAGTTTTCGATTAGGGAAAAATTTGTTAGGTAGATTTTTCCCCCGGACTAAATGGCTCTCTACCATATCTCAGGAACCGTTTATAGTAAATTTCATCCAAAATCAATTGCAGAAGCTACGACGAATAAAGTCTCCGTTGCCGACTTTTTCCTTTGATCTGTATATGCCGACGATATTTGACAACCAATTATCTCGAAAACTGCTCGAACGATTTTGTAATGACTTTTAATCGGAATATCACTTGAGCCGCGTTGGTTGGCAGATTTAGAAATGGCTGATATATTTAATGACAACCCGCAATTCGATAACCGATATTGTCAAAATATATATTGTCGAAACATATGCCGTATTTAAAGATGGCTGTGCAATATTGCAGTAGAAATACTGCCCGTTTATATATAATAAGTTGCCGGTAGTGGTAAGAAATTCAGAAACCGCGTGTGGCGGAAAAGTATTCGATTGAGAAGTGTCTCTATTCTATGAAAGAGTTTTTTGTGACGTGACAGATTTTAAACTTTAAATGTTTATTGACGTATTTAAACATTTATCAAGTAGTGTAAATTGTAAGCACTAATTAAATTGTTTTATTTCATCATTTAGTATGGATCTTCATCAAGTAAAATCCTCATCTATTCAATTTAAGCACATGTACGGATTTCGATTTATTGAAGAAAATGATGTTGACTTACCGTTGGTAACCATGTGCTTTTGGTCTGATGCGATTTTGACGTGGATTTGCTGCTACCTACGCTTTTGATACTGCCGCCGCCACTGGAGGAATTTTTTGACGAGGTGGATTTGTTTGATGCCGCTGCTGCTGCCGCTGCTACAGCCTGGGATTGTCGCTGAGTTTGTTCCATTATTTGATGTATCAAATCCAGCTGCTGTTTAGTTAAACCGTCATTGTTGGAACTGTTGCTGACCTATAACAAAAAAAGGGAAAAACATTTTTGTGTCGAAAATGCTGTATCGTAAGATTTGATTCAATTTGGCATAATTTGATTCGACATTATTGTCATCGTTGAGGAAATGGGAATCTTGTTTGGAATCCATGTTAGCTGAACTGGATTAGATAGAATTAGTCTCGTTAGAAAGCTCTTATCAAATATTATTAGATAATTTAATATATGAAACTCGCATGCGTTTAAAACCGGTCTGATTGGGGAGTTCGCTTGGAAAATCACAGATTGTGGTTTATATATATATATATATATATATATACGATATATATCTCTCTCCCTTTCAGTTCGTTTAACTTGTGCAGATTATAGCTGTGACAGGTATTCTTCTTAAACGTAACAATACTCTGTGACAATTCAGTCTACAGAACAATTAGTCCAGGCGATTTAGAGTTTAGCGCGATAATCGCTGGTATCAGCTTGAAACTTTGTATAAAGGTTGCAAAAAATACGTACAATAAAATAGTATTAACCCGCAAATGCAAAACCTTGCACGACATTGTTTAAATGATATTTTCTAGTACAATTACTCGTTCATTCGTGAATATCTTTTTTGCTCTTGATTATGAAGAAAAAATGTTAAATACTTTTTTTTGTCTTCTAAAAACGAACAATATGAAACCTCGGCCGACTCGCTGAAAATCTTGACGCAGCCATTCAAATTGAACGGTGCTACTTAAAGTCGACTTTTCTTGGGATCCAATAAAGATATTTGAATGATTTTTTTTTAATTTCATACCTCGCGACGAGAGAAATCTATTCCCGTTGTCGAAAATCTGGAAATATTGAAACCTGAGTAGATGCGCGTGCGTCAAACAAAGTATACATTTTTTGTTATTTGTAGAAAAACCCTATTTTGGCCGTGCAATTGCAATTTTTGAAAAAATAACGACGCCGCTCGATTACACCGTACGTAATCTACCTTAGAAAAAATCAGCGTCATACAGGGAAAGTGACAAAGTGGTACAGGTTTATTGTAAAAAAATGCTACGTCAATTTGTTTATAACGCTATAACTCATTAACTATTCACCTTACCGATTGCGGGTTTGGCACACGTGATCTGTTGACGGAGTACAGTAATTAAGCACAATTACAGGATATTGTCATTGTTAACAAAATAATCTAATAGTGTTTAATCAAACTAATGTTTATGTAAACTTAATCATCAATAACTTTTGATCTAATCAATATTTTTCGACGCGGTTGGTTTCATATTGTTCGTTTTTAGAAGACAAAAAAAAAGTATTTAACATTTTTTCTTCATAATCAAGAGCAAAAAAGATATTCACGAATGAACGAGTAATTGTACTAGAAAATAGCATTTAAACAATGTCGTGCAAGGTTTTGCATTTGCGGGTTAATACTATTTTATTGTACGTATTTTTTGCAACCTTTATACAAAGTTTCAAGCTGATACCAGCGATTATCGCAAAAATGCGATTTTTGGTGTGTAATGCCTGGACTAAATGTATACATAAAATAAACACAAAATATCGAATTAGAAGTTGAATAGATGAGATATTTTGAAGGAAGAAAAATGTATGCTTTCATAAGTATGACACAAAAACTCCATTAGATAGGGACAGACATGGGTGAACACAAATGGGTCTAAAACTGCCAATGGGGCGGGTGTACACCAGTGGCGGCTCCTCGAAGGAGGCTAAGGAGGCTCGGCCTCCTCAGCAATTTATCCAGCAAATAGCAATTACTGATCAATTTTGACAATTAACGACCATTTTTGACAATTATTGATCAATTTTGTGAATTTTTGACAATTTTCCCAAAATTATTGACAATATTTGACCATTTTTCAAAATTATGACAATTTTTAACCATTTTTGGACAGTTTTTGACAATAAATGTCCATTTTTGAGAGTTTTTAACAATAATTGACAATTTTTAACAATTTTTGCTAATTTATGACCATTTTTTCAAAATTTTTGACAATTATAGACCATTTTTCCAAATTTTTGACTATTTTTGACTATTTTTGACCATTTCTTCAAATTTTTTCAAAAAACTTGACAATTAGCAACTATTTTTCAGAGATTTATGAATTTTTGAACATTTTTGACAATTTTTGGAATATTTTGACAGTTTTTAACGATTTTTGTCAATTATTGACCATTTTTCGACAATTATTGACCATTTTTGACAATTATTGACCATTTTTGACAATTATTGACCATTTTTGACAATTATTGATCAATTTTGAGAATTTTTGACAATTTTTCAAATATTTTGACAGTTTTTGACAATTATTGACCATTTTTAACAATTATTGATCAATTTTGAGAATTTTTGACAATTTTTCAAATACTTTGAACTATTTTTCTAAAAGTTTTGACAATTATTGACCATTTTTGTCAATTATTAATCAATTTTGAGAATTTTTGAACATTTTTGACAATTTTTCAAATATTCAGACAATTTTTGAAAATATTTGGCAATTAATAACCATTTTTTCAAAAATTTTACAGTTTTTAACAATTATTAACCATATTTCAAAATTTTTAATAATTTTTGACAATTATTGACCATTTTTTCAAATATTTTGACAGTTTTTAACGATTTTTGACAATTATTGACCATTTTTCGAATTTTTTGACAATTTTTCTAAAAGTTTTGACAATCATTGACCATTTTTTGACAATTATTGACCATTTTTAACAATTATTGATCAATTTGGAGAATTTTTGACAATTTTTAACGATTTTTAACAATTTTTGACAATTATCGACCATTTTTCGAAATGTTTGACAATTTTTCTAAAAGTTTTGATAATTATTGACCTTTTTTTGACAATTATTGATCAATTTTGAGAATTATTGATGATTTTTCGAAATTTTTGACTATTTTTTCAAAATTTTTGACAATTTTTCAAAAAACTTAACAATTTTTGAAAATTATCAACTATTTTTCAGAATTTTGACAATAATTGTCCATTTTTGAAAGGTTTTGACAATTTTTCAAAAATTTTGACCAATTTTTCAAAATTTTGACAGTTGGCCATTTTTACAAAAATTGGACAATTTCTTACCATTTATCAAAAATTCTGACAATTTTTGACAATTTTATCAAAATTTTTACAATTTTTCAAATATTTTGACAGTTTTTGAAAATATTTAACAATTATTAACTATTTTTCAAAATTTTGACAGTTTTTAACAATTATTGACCATTTTTGACAGTTTTTTTATGATTATCGACCATTTTCTCAAAATTTTGACCATTTTTCAAAAATGTTGACAATTTTCAACAATTTTTATGTCCAGCCTCCTCTCTTAAAAAGTTCACGAGCCGCCACTGGTGTACACTCCAAAAAAGTAGGTAGTTACAGCAGCGCATTGGAAAATTACACTTCAATTGTATTTCAAGCGAAAATGTACACAATCTTGCCGTGCGCGAGAGAAAACAACAGAAGAGCAAGCACCGTACACTAACAAAAACTAGTAGTCCAACTCTTCGGCACGCCCCTAACGTTCCCTCCTTGCCCCGTCACCGAATTCGGGCTGGCCAGTCCCATAGCTTTGAACTGAAGAAGCTAGAACGAACGGAATAACGTCAAGATGACCTGAGTACCAAGTGGACAGGATATCGAGGTCAATGAAAAAGTTGACGTATTTGCAAAATGAGGCTCAAAGAACACAGCCTAAACTAGGACTGATTTTTGGAATACCAAAAAGCGTAGTACGAGGATCTGTAAAGACCTAGATCAGGGAGCAACATAAAAACTACTGGGTAAACATCCCGAGACAAATGGATGGGAAAACTGAAACTTTGGAACACTTGCTTCAACTTTTTACCACAAAAAGAATGAAACATTTATTGGAAGATCTGTAATGATTTGAGAAAGAATCGATCATATAAGAACAGATCTTGTGATAGTTCCAGGACGATTTTGATAACATCCTTGAGAACCCTTGTGATATTGGTGCACACAGTAATCGTTACTATAAAGTATCTTCAGCACCATTGTATCTATTCATCATTTACATTTCAAATTGGTTTGTAGTTTTATACTATTATCAAAGATGCCCTAAAACAAAGCACCTCACGCAGAGTAATGCTAGCTCGAGCTTGAAAATACTTTGCGAACATCTGCTTCAACTCCTTATTACAAAAGAAGATCTGTAATATTTTCAAGATGAATTAGTCTTGTTTCAGGACAACTTAACAGTTACTGCGACCACATCCTAGAGGATGCTTATCATTGCGGCCGTTACTATGAAGTTGCTTTAGCACTACATTCCAAAGGGTTTTTGAAGAATATCCTTTTCCATATATGGGTTCGAACACGCAAGTGGTTTTGGAGGGATTATATTGAAAGAATGGGCGAAGTGATCCTAACACTCGTAGACCATTAGGCAGACCACCAAGAAGATGGTACGAAAGTTAGAGCTCAACATTACAGGAAAAACTCAGAAAAGGGTTTGACATAGCGGATTGAACAGGAAATGGTCCTGTGGGTTTTTAAATAGAAAAAGTGATTAAATTGTCAATCTCCAGACTAAAGTGGTATATATACGAATGGCATTTATCATTTATTATTATTATTATTCTCCTCGTATACTTCTCTATCTAGTTAGCTCGAATACTGATCCGATTTCAATATCAAAAATAAGTGTATTTACTCTGTTTCTGAAATTTAGTCTACCATCACCCAAACAAACATCGATAGGATTAAACCAGTATTCAATATTTGCTCTTTGTGGCTTCGCTAATAGAACATCCCCGCTAAATCCCAATATGCAAAGGGTACGTACAAAGGGCTGCTTGTTAAATTATTGTCGAATTGTTACGTCTTGGCTGCTACACTGCTAAACCAGATATTATACAAACTACACTTGCTAACAAGCGTTCGATGTTTGGTTAAGAGACAACATTGTTGATGTTAGTGTTGAATTAGATAAAAAATTGCTTACAGTGAATTTAAATGGATTCTGGGTTCGGAAAATTTCCAAATTTACCGAAAACTAATTATAGCTTGTACTTTAGACTGAATAAAAAAAATTGGATGGATTTGCAGAGTATTTCGAGATAGTTGAGTTATCATGATTTTTTTGTTAAACAAGTCTTCAGTGAGTTGTTTCATTTTCGAGGTATAGGGCGATTTTC